>JAWNLC010000831.1:8022500-8430000 GCA_035041535.1 Drosophila cognata
CTACAATAGAATAATATTATTTTATTATTATTATTATTATTACAGCTACTATCAATGTCATATGTTCTGTATTCCAAATTCTATTGAAAATGCACATTCTGAGTTGCTTTAGCGATGGACCCGCAAGTGCATTGCTAATGAACCCCTTTTCAAGTTGTCTTGAGCTTTCCCCAAATCACCAAAGCTGATATTGGTTGGCATCGCGTGTGTTTTTGGCGCCAAAAAAAAAAATGTGTGTTCATTTTTAAAGCTGGTGCAAAGAGCTTTTCGGAAAAGCTCCTACGTTGCGCACATTGAACGGCGAAACGAATTGGCAACGGAACGAACAAACGAACATTGTTCTGCTCAATGCAGCAGAAGCTTCTTCTTCAGTTGCCTCGACACCGCACAGTCAAACGGTTGAAGGCGCTGGCGCGGACAACGTTTCTGGCCGATAGATGGGTCTGCGGTTCTGAATGTGGTTGTGCGAAATTAGCAAAGCTGTCAAGGATAAAATGGCACAGCCAATTGCCCCAAGGGTCAGAAGTCACTGGGGGTTATCTGCAATAGAAATGTATTCGATTTCAGCTGGCCAAGCGACAAGGAAACTGCTAATTGCGACCAACTATTTGTCTGAGTCAAGTTAATAAACTAACTGTACTTCGCGCTAAGCTTTTACTTTTACTATTGACCAAATGTTAAGCATTGCAAAAGTAACTCAGACTTTGCCACACATTCCAGATGATCAGACATTAATCATTACATTCGCTTAAGCAGATCAGTCTTAGTTTCAGCTGTTCTAAAATACAACAAATCGATTTTTTAATATTTTGCACATATGTTTTTGAAAATTTGCCTTTAATGAGTTTCTTACACATAAAAAAAAACAATTAAGCACAGATTTTTAAGGGATTTACAAACGTAATCATTTCATCACATTTCGACATGTGTTTCTGAGAAAACTGATTTCGAGTGCAACTAAAAAATGCACCAAAAAGCGAGCAGTTTAACTTTGTAGACACTTTCAATGAACGTTGAGTAAATACATGTATGTATGTGTGTATGCGTGTGTCTACATAGTACAATGCAATTGTTTGTGGCAAATGATGTTGTTCAATGTTGTTGCCGCTGCTGCCTGCTGGTTATTGACACGAATCGGTAGACTATGCCGGACAGTGTTTGTTGTTGTTCTGGCTTGTTGTTTTTCATTTATCTGCATGCATGGCACGAAAAGCACACACACACGCACACCCACACACGAAACTGTCATTTGTGAAAGCCAAGCCCGCGCACTTGGCCAATTAAATGTCACCAAGAGTCCAAAACAGAATCCAAAACTAAACAATTTTCATGAACCCCAAACATGAGTCTGTATTTGTGTGTGTGTGTGTGTGTGTGTGTGTGTATGGGCGCATTTAAATTGTGGGTGTATTTGTGAAAATATGCACAATAACTAAATTATCTCGGGGAAGCAGTCAAAATAAGTCTGATGTGTGGCAAAAATGGATTCGCTGTGTCAATGCGTTGGCCTTGCTCTAAGCTATAATCCCTCATCGCAATCTATACACATACATATACTCTGGCTAATACAATTAAAACTATTCTCCCATCCCCAATAAAAAAAAGAAGGCACAATCCATTTTTAATGAGCAGTCACGAACATTTTATGCTCAGCTTGGCTTGACAAATGTTGCTTCCGATTCGATCAGGGGCACTCATGGAGTGCTAATGATGTTAACACTGTATAGCAGTTACCGTTACAGCATAGTACTACAATATTTGGCCAACATTCGAGTAATCGTTGCAAAGCATCTACTGTTTACCTCAAAGGTTCGTTGACCGATCACCTGCTGCTGTTGCCATCAATTATCCACCAGCTATGAGAGAGTTGAGAAGAGCATCGATACATACATATATATGTATATATATGTATATATACAAGCAACAGACTTGCCCAAATGCCTTAGGGTATATGCTAATTTGATCAGAATATACAAAAAGCAAACAAAAAATAAACCAGAAAAAATAGTCATCTTTGCCCGTAGAACCCAAATAATCTGCAGATATTTACATTCAAGCCCGAAATATTAACATTTTTTGTATGTTTTACGCTAATTTGATGTGTTTTCGGTTTCACAACTGGCTGTGAACCGAGTATTCCACATTTGTATAGTCCATCGTACAACTTAAAACTCATCTATCGACCGCTTGTTCCTTCATGAAATGCATAGATTATGAGGCACTAAAGTCGAGCTAGATATATATGAGTTTTTATGCAGATATTTCTCGTAATATACATCAATACTAAATCAAATTAACTGTAATATATCTTAATATCAATCTTAAAAACTATAAGTCCTACAAAAATAACTAAATTTGCTATTTAAATGCAACTTACCGAATGAATATTCCATGATAATCCATTTGGTATTTTACTTGCAGCTTTTGCAATATTTATGTTTTTGTACAAGACACTTAAAATATCGTTTAAGTTGAAAGTATGGCAAAAATTGAAGAATGTAAACAACAATCTCTTAACTCATTTAAAAAAAAAATTACTGTCGAAAACAATTAGGGTAAATAATTAAGTAAAGATATTACGTAATACGTATGCCATAAAGTTACATGGCAAATTACACAAGTGCATCTTACACATATATATATACGTATATATATAGTATATGTGCATTCCATGCAAGCAAATCTCTGGCTCGATTTTAATAAAATAATTGCTTTCTGGCTGACAATAAATTTCCTGATCGTGATCAAAAGTCGGCAAACTGGTTTATCTCAATCTGTCTCTGCGTCAGTCACACTCAAAAACAAGAGAGCGACAAATTAAGCCAATTGAGTGTTTTACACTCTTGTACAGAGTATTTCTAGTTTGTCAAGAGATTAAACAAAATACATATATTTTTGATTAGCATCACAAGCAGATAAGCAAAACTCGATAGTGTCGAAGCTATCTTCCTTTATATGGCTGTCAGAGAAACACACGAATTATTATCAAAATTAAGTAAGACAAAGAAAAGTTATGTCAACTTGAATTAAAATGTCAACAATTTGACGGTATATATCGTATAAGGGTATATGATCGTCATCGTGTTTGTCTGTCGACTTTTATGTTGTATTTTGTTTTTGACGCATTTCACATTTGTGGAAAATTGTGACGTGACAAGCCCGAGACAAAAGCGACTTCAATCTGAAAGTGGGAAATACTTAGGCTGACCCATGCTAAATTTAAATCGCTTGCAAGCACACATCTGACACACATCTGTACACACAAATGTGCGCAACCCAGTGGAACCAAGTACAGACGAATGAGATAGAAGACAAATCTCACAAATCTCTCTGCCCAACAGAGAGAAAGGGAGAAAGGGAGGGAGAGAGAGTGAGAGCATTGATCGCATTACACTTATTGGAAAGTGAAACTGAGACAAATAAACTGTAAGCAGAAATAGTTCATGCCTCTAATAAAAGACACAAACCAGAAATGAATAAAAAAAAAAAAATAGTGATACAAATTGCTCCACGTGCCCACATATCGCTCGTCGCTCGGTGGGTTGCGGGTGGAGGGAGAGCAGGGAGAGGAGTGACAATGTTAGATGTTCTCTTTATTAATTGGTACCATTTGATAATAAGACGAGCTCGAGGTTATGTACATTAGTAAAACGAGCGGAAATCAAAAGCAGAGTAACAAAGGCAACGCATAAAAGAGTGAATATAAAGTCCACGTCAACGTTCTTTTGTTGCTATCATCGCAATCTCTGCCGGTTGTTGTTGTTGCTGCTTGTTGCCGAATCTGTTTTTTAACGAATAACACCTTTTCATTATCTCTTACTTAATAGCATTCTGGGTCAGTAGAATACATAATAAGGAAAAGAAAAAAAAATAGTTATAAGACAAAAAAAGCAACAATAGTAGCGAAATGAGTAACAAAGTGAAAGCAGTATTTAGTGGCGTCTCGGCAACAGGAAGCACAACATGTCCAAAATAAGTGCCCCCTTCCCAGTCTTATATATTATTTTATTGGCAACAAAATTGCTTCGATGCTGTTACGGTTTAAGTGCCAGCATATGTAGCCACACAGTTTATAGTGTACATACACAGACATGTTCAATCATGTTCATCAATATCAAACGTAATAATACAAAAACGTAAGGAATTTATTATGAGCTTTGATTTTAAATAAGAGCAAGTAAATCCAGCTCACAGAGAAATTAATCAAAATTATCGAAAGGTTTTCAAAGCCCAACGAAAAGAGGAAGATAAAGAACTAAACTCCTCCCCAACAGCGATAACAATAATTGCACATCTATCGAGTGCATGTAGATAAATGGGCCAATCAAATGGCACTTGCCCGAAGTAAGCAGATAAGCACAACATGTGCCCGAGTCGCTTCTTGAGTGCATATGTGTGCATGTGTGATAAACGGCAGATGCGGAAGAATAAGAAGAAGCAGCAGAAGCTTTTGCAGCTTGCTGTTCTTCTCAACGTCGCTGAATTTATTCGAAGGAACTTTTTCGCAGTGCTCGAATGGATATCGTTTTCCTCCGAAGTCAACCGAACCCAGTCGAAGTCAACCAAAGTCAAACGAAGTCAACCGAAATAAGGCGTGGAATGTGTGTCGGCAATGTTTAAGATGTCATCGCCAGCGCAGCCCATGTCGCGTTCCCTTGCGTAGCACAGTGGCAAAAAATAGATTGTAATTCGAATAAAAAAAAAAAAACCAGTTATCAGCGTCAGCATCGACGTCGGCGTCACATCATCCGTTCACGTCACTGTTGCGAGCTGTGAAGAGGAGGAAACACAGGGCACGAGGTCGCCGGCTTTTCTGCTGATAGAATGAAATAAAAAACCTTGCAGCGACCCACAAAAAAATTCGCCGATCAAAGAGTATTGCCAATTTCAAATTTATACTCCGAAAGAATTGGATGGCCATGCCCACTCCACCTCCCCAAATCGATAAAAGCATTATCAAATTTGAGATTTTTGAAGTTTAGGGGCACCCTTCAAAGATAAAGAAGTATAATTTTTCAATATAACGATAAAAGCTTATATCTGCATGATTGGTATTTTCGTGGGATATTCGAGACAAAACTTAATTTTCAGCTTTGGGTTTCTAATCAATCGACAAGTACAATAAATGAAGCGCTTATCAAATAGTCACAAATATGTGTACATAAGTAAAATTATATATAAATTATAACACTTATTAAAATCTAGGGAGGAGAGTGGAAACAACACACGTGTCCACATCCATAAACACATGTACACACATACACATGTACACACATACACATGTCAAAATAATAGTGCACTGCGGAAAATTGAGACCACTTCAAAATGTTCAAAATGCTGAAAAATTCAGTTCAAGCTGCAAAACAAACAATAAATGTTTGGTGACTCCTCTGGGCAAGATTCGAAATACGATTATTTTTCCAGATCCATCCATCCATCATATTTACTTGTCCGCAGCGAAGGCCTAACTATTTCCCCTATTTTCTATTTTTTTTATTTGTTTGTTTTTATAAGATTATTATTTTATAGCATTTTTACCTTTTAATGTTTACTTACATTATCAGTGTTATTGCTTGTATGCAAATATTAAAATGTTCATTTTAAATTTTTATATATATATTTATATGTATTTGTGTATGGGTGCGTTCTTATTGGGAAATTGACTCACCTCTTTGACTTTTTGACGCTTCACCTCCATTGCAGGATCCGCATGCTCCCCCTCCGCCCGTTCCCTGTCCATGCCCATGGGCAGCTTTAACGTTTGTCCGTTATTATTGTTGTTGTGGGTGGTGTGATCCGTTAATGAATCTCGATTCGCTTGCTCTGCTCCAGCATCCTGCTCAACAGGCTGCTCCTGTTGCGCAGCCGGTGCTGGCGCCTGGGCATCGGCATCGCCTGCTGCTGCTGCTGCTGCGGCAGCCACCTGCGGTTCCTCATCCAAAATGTCACCCAATTCAGCGATGATCTTCTTCTGGAGACGCTGGCGATCGCCCATAAAATGAGGATCCTCGTTGCGGGGCGCGTGGGCGGCCAGCGGGGGAGCGGGTATGAAGATTTCGGGACCGGCCTTCTGGAAGTGCTTGTAGACGCGCAGGACACGCTCGCTGCCAAAATTGTCTGGCAAAAGGAAGATGCCGCCAAAGCAGAGGAAGCACAGCGTAATCAGCACGAGTCCAATCAGACACTTCTCGCGCGAATGGAAGTTCGACTTCCGTCCAATTGGACCGATTCGATACATTTTTTGCACTTGTTCCCACGTCTTGCGTCTTGCGTCTCAGCTGTTTTACGTTTCCGTTGAAGTGCCGTTATATGCCGGCTTAACAACACATACACACACAGCAACGACGCAGGCGCAAGCAGAGACCGTTTTTTTTCCTTTTTTAGTCGAGCAGCTGTTGGCGCTGCATTGTTTGATATCTTATTGTTGGTATTATTTTTAGGAAATCGGACATATATACATATATATATGTTTAACACGTAAGCGAAATAATACGACTACGACAACTGTTAAGAAAAAGAAAACAAATCAAAATAGGCAAGCAACTAATTTGAGCAGCATGTTAAGTTTAAACTTTAAACGCAACGGCAACATTGGCGCACTCTGTGAGCGAGAGAGAGACAGAGGCGTAGACAGGTTGCCAGGCAGACAGACAGACAGACAGAAGCACGCAATTTGCAATCAGCAACGACAACAATAGCGGCTCTACTTATTACGGAACACCGTTAGCACAGAAGAGTGACTGGGTAAGTGAGTGAGAGAGGAGAGCGAGCGCCAAAGATGAGTTTCTATCCCCCTCCCCCAGCAGATGACAATTATTACAGCTGTGCTGAATCCGAATGTGAATGTGATTGCGAATGAGGGTGGCTGCTGCTGCTTCAGCTGCGTCTTCAACGCCTACGCTAGCGTCGCTGCTGCCGAAAGCAGCGTTGACGTTTGCTTTGAGTTTTTTTTTTTATTTTTCTTAATTTTTTGCAATGTCTTTCGCTGCTGCCACCGCAGTTATTATTACTGTTTTGGCAGCACTTTCTATTTGGACAACGGCAAAAAAAAACCCAAAAAAAAAAGAAAGAGAAAAAGAAATTGTTTACAACAATTTGAACACACACTGCACAATTAAAGAAACACAGCGCGTCTCGGTCTTAAAATACAATTTAACGCACACCCGCACGATATTTCATTTATCATTAGTTATTATACGTTGGTTCACAGTTGTGGCACCAACATCACACGAACGGGAGCGGTGAAGCATTTAAAATGTTTCCATTCCTTGCACGAGCATTTATTGTATTTTGTTTTATACTTGTATTTCGTATATTTTTGTTGTCGCGGCGTTGCCAGACTTACCATTGCTACGCTGCCTGGCCTTATATGCGTTATCCAGCACTGTCTGTCAGCGCTGTCATTTTAATGCATGCAAATATTATAGGATTAATATCGTCTTATATTATTCATTTATCTATATTACCAATTTTTATGTTTCAAAGCATCCGGTCTTTAACATCGATTAGCAATTACTGCAAAATATTTTATTATGAAGAATTTCGAATACATTAATTTTATTGAATTATAGTTATAATTATTTAAATTCAAATAATATTTGATAATTAGTCAGTAATTTTTGTGAAACCACCGTACAATCAAATTGAACAGTCGGTTTACTAGGAATTTTACTATCAACTTTCAAATAAAGGTAATAATGGTAAAAATATATTTTTAATGACAATATATTAATGTTATCTGTCTGTTGATATTCGATTTAAAACTATTTTCGCTCTATAGCCGTTTTTCAGATTTAACAGATCACGATATATGTATATAAAATTCGGTTGTGGGGCCTACAAACAAGACACTTTGGACGCTAAGAAATTAATAAATTAGTTTTCTCCCTCTACGATTAAAATAATTTTTCTCTCATCAGTTATTATTTCCATTTCGATGCACTTGCCGCTTTTATGTAGTTTTGTGGTGGTTTGCCGATTACCGCCGTTAAGATGTAATGAATTTATAATTTTAACATTGCCACAAACAGCTGTTTATGTGAAGTTTTTCATTATCGATAAGTTTTTTTGAAATGAAAACGGCATGCGGTAATAATTGAAATTAATCGATATTGCCGCTAAAAATATCGATAAGCATTAGAGTTTACCTATTTTGTTTTGAACTAGTTTAATTTCGCAAAGTTTAGTTTTCATCAGTGATTAGCAATGCCTGCAACAAGGCACAACAAGATTGTAGAATAAAATCAGATTTTTAACCAAAGGAAGACTTCATCGCGCAGACAGAGACACAGAAATCATCGTCTATCATGGAAAAGTGGCTGAGCCAAACATTATCCAAATGCCTGGATTGCGTCGTCACCGACAAAATGATGGCGTAAATTATAAGAAGCAAATAGCGAATGCAATACAAATCTAACGAATTCCCTCTTGCTCCGCAGCACCATATTGGCCATCCACGATGACCAGGCGTTCGACGACTACTTTGGCAATCTGCTGTGCGAGGAGGATGAGGAGCATCGCATGTTTCTCCAGAACTGTCGTCGCATGCTGCTTAGCGGCAAACAGCCACGCAGTAAAAATTTCAAAAAGAAATCGCCACCCATTGGCGGCGACAGCGTCGTCACCGGCGCCGGCGGATCGGGCAAAAAGCAAGGAAAATCTGTGAACTTGTACGGCGGCGATGGGAAGATGATGGGCGAGCATATTCTGCTGAAGGGTCGTCGCATCTGCAATTGCCAGGCGGCGCAGCACAATCTGATCAACAATTGCCTACGCTGCGGCCGCATTGTCTGCGAGCAGGAGGGCAGTGGTCCCTGTCTCTACTGCAGCCAGCCCGTACACACCGAGGAGGAAGAGCGGCTAATGGCCAAGGCGGCGGCGGCTGCGGCGGCGGTGGCGTCGTCGTCGGCAATCGCCTCCACCAAAGGTCTGACGAAGGCTCAAAAAAAGCAGCAAAAACAAAAACAGCTGTCGGAAAAGTCGCGCAAGGATTCGGAAAAGTCGTGCAAGGATTCGGACAAGTTGCAAGAGGCGCTGGCACAGCGTGATCGTCTGCTGGAATACGATCGGAACAGCGAGAAGCGAACGACAGTGATTGACGATGAGCTGGACTACTTCCAGGAGAACTCCGTTTGGCTGACGGACACGGAGCGCGCCAAGTATGAGCAACTGAAGAGCGAGATGCACGAAATGAAGCACGGCAGTCGGCTGAAGCGCAAGATCAAGGTGGACTTTGCCGGCAGGGAGTTGCCCGATGAGCCGCCGGTCACCAGAGAATACGAGCAGAAGGTGCTTGGCCAGCTGGACGCTGTTAGCAAGGCAGCTGCTGCTTCCACGCTGATCGGCCGCTCCTCAATGGGACTGGCGCCCAATCTGGATGTGGCCAAGCCGCCCATATTTAAGGCGAGCGAGAAGCAGACGACTGCATCCATTCACGATGGGCTCGAGCGCATCTATAATCGGGTGCAGGACAAGGAGCTGCTCGAAATGCAGGACATGCGCCAGTGCCTCTCCATGCACCAACCCTGGGCATCTCTCCTTGTGGCGGGAATTAAAAAGTAAATCAATTTGGACATCATCTAATCTCATCTACTCCTATCTCTCTCTCTCTCTCTCCGTAGACACGAGGGTCGCGTTTGGTACAGCGAGCATCGCGGACGCTTGTGGATTGCCTCAACGGGCAAGGAGCCACATGCCGATGACATTGCCCAAATGGAGGATTTTTATCGGTTGCTCTACAATGGTGAGTAGTTTCATGTATTGCGATGATGTCCCACTAATTGTGTTTTACAGACAAAGATTTGAAATTGCCAACACATTATCCAACTGGTAGCCTGCTGGGCTGTGTGCACGTGGAGAACTGCCTGCCTCAGGAGGAGTATCGGGATGTCTATCCGCAGGGCGAGTCGGACAGTCCGTATGTGTTGGTGTGCAGCAGGCCGGAACAGTTGCCCGTGCTGCTGCCAGTGAAGGGCGAGCACAAGATCTGTAAGTAGACACCCAACGACCAGGTATTCATCCAATAATAATCCTCTTCTGCCTTGCAGATGAGCTGCCGCTGAAGACCCACAATGCCGCGTGCAAAACATTGCTGCGTGCCCGAGCCAACAAAGGTTGAATTTAATCAATATTTTTGTATTTTTTTTTCAATTGCATATATTTAAATTGTATCGGAAAACATTTGACATTTTTGCATCACTGCAAATTATCGATAGGCGCCAAGCGAAATGTCAAATTGCATTAAAGGTATTCGAGCAAAAGTTAAAAAAATTTGTTTCTTTTCAATTTACATATTTATTTGAATTCAAATATGTTTCGACATTAATTAAATTAATTGCCTCTGAATACACTGCAAATATTAATCGTAGTAATATATGTTATTCATGCATTTACAATTTGCACACGAATTATTTTAAGGGAATACCAATAATATTTTGTTTGATTATTTTGTTGTTTGTTTTTTAATATTTATGCAATGGTCACTGTGGACATAGAATACTGGCAAGTTTGTCAATTATTAGCACTTGCAGCTTACTTTCATAATGTTCATCATTTGACGCAGCGGCACTTGCAACTTTTCGATGCAATGCCAGTTGTTGCGACAGTTTCTGGTGGATGCGGCGCCAGGGGTTCAGGTTGCGTGCCACCAGGGACGACGCGGTTCCTTTGAGGTGACCATTGACGATCAGCTGGTGCACTCGAAACTGGCCAGTCTCGCCTTTCCCCAGCATCAGAGTGTGCTCGCCCAGGTGCAGCGGGCAGAGACTGGCCAGCCCCTGGAAACGGTTCAAGCGGCGCCCATCGAGGACTGCAGCATCATGTAAAGATTATAATCATAAAATGTGTATATATACGGAAGAAAAAAAAAAATAAATGTAGGATTTGAAAATCTCTAACTTTTAATTTACATATTCTGGGCTCAACAATATTTTTCCATGTGTAAAATGTGGCTTAAAAGAATTAAGTAATTTCAGAAAAAAATCATGTTTTTATTATAATCATAGAATGTAAATTTTTAGGGTATTCTTCAAGTGGAGCGCGGTCAGCAAATTTAGCGCCTGTAACGATAGCGCTTGAAGTGGAACCAGAGCTGGAAGATGTTGTTGTGGAACTGGCAGCGGAAGCCGCGCTTGTAGCTGAACTCCCACTCGCGATTGACGATCTTGAAGGCGATGTCCTCGTAGGGTGGTCCAGTGTGGAAGCGGAGCGCCGCAAAGTCACCATTGTCGGCACAGGGTGTGAGGTAGTATTGCGGCGTCTGCGATTTGTCCATGAGATCCGGATAGAATATGTTGAACTTGTAGCCCTGCACGATCTTTGGTGGCGGATTGTCCATGTCGTAGTGCGTCTGATTGTATTTGTTCCACTCGAAGCCGGTGTGGACGCGATTGAAGTAGCGCGGCTTGCGCGGCCGATACTTATCGGTAGCCAGCTGAGGCACTGCATCCAGCGTTGTCTCCACACTGAACTCCGCCTCATCGGCCTGCATCCCCTTGCGCGCCTCGCGCCGCATCCGTTGCTCCTGTAGCGTTAGCGGCACCGCATCTGCCATCCGTTCTGGATGGATGAGCTGCAAACGCTGCAGCTGCACACGACGCTCATCATCGCTGTCAGCGTAAAGGCCACCATCAATGTTGTCCTCATCGGCAGCGGTCAGACGACGTCCACTGAAGTCATCCTCGCGTATGTAGGTGGGACTGTAGTTGCCCAGCTGATACATTCGCACCGCATTCTGCAGTTCCCGTAGCGGGCTATCGATCTCCGACTGCTCCATCTCCATCTCCGTCTCCTCCGCCTCTCTCTCCGCCGTCAGTTGTTGCTCATCGTGCACGTCATCCTCCTGCTTGATCGGTGGCAATGGACCTGTGCTTGTCATTGGCTGCTCCGTGCCAACAGCTGCGGCTCCTCCTTCGGCGCCCGATTCGTTATCACACTTGAGCAACTGCAGCTTCTCGCGTAGCAGCGCCTGATGGCGATCCCGGAGTCGGGCACGCGCCATGTGTGCCTTCAGCTGCGACAAGAGGCTCTCCCAGTAGCTTATGTCAACGCCATCGGCACGTCCACTGATCTTGGCCTCGATGCGTGAACGCATCTCCTCCAGCTGTTTGGCGTTCTTGCCGCGAAAAATGTCCGCCACATCCTTGACGACGCTCTGATGGATGCCGTCGCGTCGCTGATTTAATGCGTTCGCCTCGCTCTGCTGGATCTTGAGCAGCTTCTGAAGCTCATCCTGCACAATGGTGATCATGTCGTTCCAGAAGTCAATGTGCCTGCCCTGCTCCAACTCCTCGTACACCTTGATGTCAACGAGCAGATCCTCCAGTTCCTCCATATGTAGACCCTGAAGCAGCATATATGGCTCATGCATCTGCATCTCGAGTGCATCCTCCAACGACGTCTCCGTGCTTCCAGCGGCCACATACTGAGCCAGGAGATCGATGGGCTTTGCGCGACCATCCCGTATCCGAATCTCGCTACGCAACCGGGCCTGCTCCAGATGGAATTGATCCTCTTGGCGCTGCCATACGCGAAATTGAACCGCTTCCTTGGCACGCTGCTGCTGCATGGCATCATCTTCACGTGCCTGTCGCTCCAGTTCGCGTTCCTGGCGTCGCTTCTTCACCTTCTCCAGCTCGCGACGATTTTCCAGCTGCTTCTGCAGTGAGAGAACCTCGACTGTTTTCGTGGACAGATTGGAGAGGCCCTCGACCTCCAGTTTCTTGCCCCAGTGGAAGGTGGACGTCAAATTGGAGTCACCGAAGGGATTATCCTCATTCGAGTACGTCTGGTATTCGTTGTCCCAGCCCATGCGCTGGCGACGTCGCTGCTCCTTGGCCAGTTTCTCGCGCAGGCGACGCGATCGCTTCTCCTCAGGAGTCTCCTTGGCCTTTAGCTGCTCCTTCATGCGCTGTCGCTCTTGTTGCTCCCGTAAACGTCGCTCCTCCAGCGTTTGCAGTAGCTTTATTGAGGTCATTTCGGGACTGCGTCGACCACGCCGAGCTGTCGCTGCTGCCACGAACGACGATGAGCTGGATGATGATGACGAGGAGGAGGAGGACGAGGTGGAGCTGGACGAGGGGGAGCGTTTCCGATGATGATCTTTGCGTCGCGGCTGCTCCTTCACCGCCTGCCTCTGTTTCTCCCTGCTCCTGCTTCGACTTCTGCTCCTACTGCGGTGCTCCCGACGCTTCTGCTGATGTCTATCGCGATCTGGTTCCCGCTCTCGATTCAATTGTGCTGCGGACTCCACCCGCTGCTTGTCGCGGCTGCGCTTCTGCTTCTGCTCCGATCTGTGGCCACTTGAGGTTTTCCTGTCCCTGCTGCCACTGCGACTACGTCGTCGCGATTTCTCCTTGGGCATTGTGAAGAAATTTACTCAAATGTTAAACGTTTGCACAAATTAGCAAGGCAAGAAAAACAAAATGCGTTTAATGTTGCGATTGCAATGATATGCGAGCAGCTGCTTGTTATCGATAGTTGCACTTTCCATATTTTCGTTTTGTATTCGTTCAACGCTATTTTAACATTGTTATCGATAGATGTAAAAATGCGCTAGGCTTTATTGGTTCTAATTATAATAACTATCTTGTAACAAACACTACTGTTTTTAGTCGAATTCATGCATACATTTTTATTGGGAACTTTTAAAAATATTTTAAAGCGCATCTCTAATTATAAATATATCGATTGATCGTAGATCGCAATCGGTAATTAAAAAAAACATGATCAATTTGGCGGTTGCTTTTTTGCTCACTGTCGCCTAAACCGCGTCAGCGCTGAAGTTGTTGCCACTGCGTAATAATGAGCGAATATACGGCGGTGTACACAGCCGAAGAGCAGGCGCTCATCGATGCGGACTTCACTCGCCTAGCTGGTAAGTGCTGCATAATTGCACTTAAGATACAGATACCGATAAGAGCATAACGTGAAATTTACCAACACAGATAGCACCTACCTCGACCATGCGGGCACCACGCTCTATGCCCAAACTCAAGTGTCTGACGCAGCGCAGCAGTTGCAACGCGAGGTGTTTTGCAATCCGCACACCTGTCGCGTGACCGGCGACTTTGTGGATCAGGTGCGCTACAAGTAAGTGCCCATCGCATCGAAAGAATTGTGCTAATCTTCTTGTCGACAGAATCTTGGAGTTCTTCAATACGAACGCGGATGAGTATCATGTTGTGTTCACGGCAAATGCATCGGCTGCACTGCGTCTGGTGGCGGATCACTTTCATTTCGGGACCAATGGCAACTTTCACTATTGCCAGGAGAATCACACCTCTGTGCTGGGCATGCGTCAGCTGGTGAATGCCAATCGCATCTATATGCTCACTAAAGACCAAATTGTACTTAACAATGGTGCTCCAGCTGGTACAACAGCGTCCGCCGCAACAGCTCACTCCGACAACTCTCTGGTCGTCTTCTCGGCTCAGTGCAATTTTAGTGGCTACAAAATGCCGCTGGCTGTCATCGAGAAGATACAGCAAGATGGTCTACAGCATCCCGGCAAGTGCATCGATTGCAAGCTGCAATCAGATCCCGGACAAAGCAACTATTATGTCTGCCTCGATGCGGCCTCATATGCGGCGACCAGTCCATTGGATTTGGGGCGCCATCGTCCGGACTATGTGTGCCTCAGCTTCTACAAGATCTTTGGGTATCCCACTGGAGTCGGCGCTTTGTTGGTTAGCAAGCGGGGCGCGGATTTGTTAAAGAAGCGTTACTATGGCGGCGGCACCATCAACTTTGCCTATCCACACACCATGGAGCATCAGTTGCGCTCGACATTCCACGAGCGCTTCGAAGATGGCACGCTGCCCTTTCTATCTATAGTGGAGCTGCTGCAGGGCTTTCGGACGCTGGAGCGTCTGGTGCCCGGACGGAGCATGGAGCGCATATCGCGACATGTGCACAGTCTGGCACGCTACTGTGAGCAGCAGCTGCTGCAGATGAAGCATCCGAATGGTGCTCCACTTATCACACTGTATAACCATGCCGGCTATGAGGATCGCGAGCAGCAGGGCGGAATTGTGGCATTCAATGTACTTACCGCTGCCGGAGATTATGTGGGCTTTGGTGAGGTTGCCTGTGTGGCTGCACTGCATCGCGTTCTCTTGCGCACCGGCTGCTTTTGCAATCTGGGCGCCTGTCAGCATTTCATGCAGCTCAACGAGGATGCAATGGATGCGATCTACAAGCGTGCGGGCCGCATCTGTGGCGATTACTATGATCTGCTCGATGGGCGGCCGACGGGCGCAGTGCGTGTCTCTTTTGGCTATATGACGCGGCAGCAGGACGTGGATCGCATGCTGCAAATGCTGCGCGACAGCTACTTGAGCGTGAAATGGCATCAGCGTCTCGACTTCATTGAGCAGCGGGCCGAGCATTTGCCCAAGCTGCTGCAGCAGCGAGCTCAGCAGTTGCGACCGCATCTCCTCCAGTTGGCCATCTATCCGGTGAAGTCGTGTGCCGCCGTCAAGATGCCGGCGTCTCCGTTAACGGATCAGGGTCTGCAGTATGATCGCGAGTGGATGATCGTTGATCTGAATGGCATGGCATTAACGCAGAAGCGCTGCACGGATCTGTGCCTGATCCAGCCACGCATTGTTGCCGATCAACTGGAGCTGCATTTCAATGGCGACGACTCCACAACGTTTGTCAGTGTGCCGCTCTCGGTAACAGAACAGGCCACGAATTCGGCACGTTGCCGGAGCAAGGTGTGCCGCCAGCCGGTCGAGGGCTACGATTGCGGCGATGAGGTGGCCAATTGGCTGTGCCAGCAGCTGGGCCTGGACGGATTAAGGCTGTTGCGCCAATCGGCCCAGCGTCGTGCACCGGGCGACCGACAGCAGCTCAGTCTGGTTAATCAGGCGCAATTTTTGCTGGTGAATCGCGCCTCGGTGCGTTCGCTGGAGTTTGAAGAGCCGCTGGACGAGACTGTGGATCGGTTTCGTTCGAATATTGTCATCGACACTGGTGTGCCCTTCGAGGAGCTGGAGTTCGCCCAGCTGCGCATCGGCGATGTACTCTTCCAAGTGGATGGTCCCTGCCAGCGCTGCGACATGATCTGCGTCAATCAGCGCACCGGACAACGTTCCCCCGACACCCTAACGACAATTGCCCGCATCCAGAGCGGCAAGATGCGTTTCGGCATCTACATTTCACGTGTACCCGACGAAAACCGTACGCAGCACCAACTGGCTTGTGGCGACACCATTGTTGTTCTCCATTAATCGCACAGACATTCCGTAAGTGGTCGCTAGTTTTCTGTTATCTTTTTTTGTATTATTGTGGAAATCTGATCTTAGCAACCTGACGTAATTATTCTGTAAATATAAATAATTCCTTTATCTCTGCATGTTATATTTAAAATGTGTTCCTGGATTTTAAATTCAGAACTATTAGCAATTTAAAATCGAGATCATTTTCTAAATTGACCAGTTTTCTGGCGACCTCTAAAAATGGGTAGGCTTATGTAATTTGTACATATGTAAAAGTACAGAAATATATCACCTTTTGTAACTGTAAATTGTTTACTTTCAGAAATATTTGCAAATGAATAAATACAAAATTTTAAAAAATTGTGTAGCATTTAATATTTTGCATTTCGCTTTTAATTACGAGAGTTGTCCGAGTTGTAATATATAAAATAAATAGTAAATTAGTAAATATTGAACTAGTTTTATGCTTCTTAAATCAGAGACCTTAGAGACCAACATTTTAATTTAGATTTGTTTTCATACAAAATGAATCAAATTAAATTAAATGTTCTTAAACATAGAAAACGATTTAGACGCGTTGATATTTTTAAATACTTGTTGCATATGCGTATTTCTAGTAGTTCAACTAAAACGCTAGCTCAACTTTGCAAAGCCCTCATTTTAGATAAGTTTATCGTCATTTATCGATAAGAGTGCGAATAAAATACGAGTGATGCGGCTGGTAGCGGCTTTGGACTGTGTCTGTGTCAATAAAGTTCCGTTAGTACACAAACGGAGCTGCTGGCGAACGGACGAGAAACGACAACGACAGCAACTGAAAGCGAGCGGATACCGACACACACACACACGCACACAGTGTGGAGCCAAAATGGTGTGAGAAAGCCCCTGAAAGTTTGCTACACAATGAACTGAGCACAACGGGACAGTTGGCAAAATATTGGTCCGTTCATTTGGCAACAACAACAAAAACATCACTTAAAGAGCAGCAGCAACAGCAGCAACAACTAAAACAACAACAACAAAGCAGCTGAAATGTGAAGCATCCGTTAATCGTTGTGTACATGTATGCATGCACATATACACATACACACGTATATACACATGCATGTGTATAAATGAATATGTGTGCACTCTTCTTAATTACTCGCAGTCTTATGCGAACAAATGCGTAATTATTTTTTGACTACGCTTTTAACGCAACCACAGCAACAAGAAGTAGGAAGAAGAAGAAGGAGAAGAACTATAGAAAGTGAAACGGCAACAAAAACAACACACAGCAGCCGCAGCAATTTGTTGGCAGTGCGGAAATTACACAAACACACATATGTGCATGTATGTGTGCGCCTCTATGTGGGAATGTGCGCGTTGTACACTTATTAATACCACAGCCAACAAATGGAGTTCTTGTCACAAAAAAAAAAACAAAACATAAATACAACGAATATACATTTTGATACAAATTGATTTTCTGCATAGCAAACGAAAATAAATAAATATCACAATAAACACCCCCAACGCATCCCCAAAAAAGAAAAACGACAAAAAAAGGCAACCAGCAGCTGGGACAAAGCCAGAGAGGAGCAGCCGAGCAACAGAAAGAGAAAGTGACAGTAGCAACAGAGAATGCGTATCACAGAGAAGAGCAACTAACAACGGCGACGCATAAACAAAACTGAAACTGAAAATATTTGCCCAAAGAATTACATACAAGCATACACATATACATATACATATACATATACATGCACATGCATACATATATAATCCCCAAATATTGAGGCGCAAAACGAACAACAACAACAAAATAACGACAAAGAAGAACAGACGGCAGCAGCAGCAAATAACGGGAGCCTGGTGGCTAGCAGCGAGGCACGTACAACATACAACGAGTAAAATGAATATGCTACACAGTTTCAGCAGCGGTGGCACCTCCAACGCCAACAGCGATGCCAATAACGGTAAGTGAGAAACATTTTTGCAGGTTTTTCTTCTTTCTTTTCCATGCCATAACCAAACACAACACAAAGAAGAATGGCAACAAAAAAGATAGCAATGTCAATTATCATACATATGTACGCATTGTATATTTACACTCGAAAAAACCAGCTGTTCAAAAGTCACGTACAGTCGGTCTTAAGACTTCAGAACAAAATCCTGCTTTCATTTTCCTTAAATTGTATTTAAAATTTTGGATTTTTAAAATCAGCTTTTGACGTTGAATAAATAACAAGCATTTTTGTTCCGTTGACTTGATTCAAGCTGATATAGTTTTATTTTAAGATTATAACAGCATTTGGCATAAGAAATTGAATACGACCATAAGAGCCCAGCAACTTACTTCAAGTTTACAAGTTCTTGATTTAAACAATATCTGTCTGTTTAAGTTTTCAATGATAATAATTAACTTATCAGTTTTACACTTCGGTATTACAGAAAGCGGTTCTTCAAATATGAATTGAAACCAGATTTTGATAGCGTTTCTAGTACAAATTTGCTTTTCTCTTTTCTGAGTGTAAGCGTTGTCTGTGTGAATGTGTTTTTGATGATTGCAAAGCGTCGGAGTTGAAGGTGAGCAAACGAAATGATTTTACGTTCTGCAAGATAAATGCCGAGTCTATCGAAAGTTTCGAAGAACACAACTTTTGTAATTTACGGTGTGTGCGTGTGTGTGAGATTATATGTATATATTGTTAATACGCATGTGCATGTATGTGTCCGTATGATATATGTACGTGTGGCCATAATACCGTTACGCTTTTTGTAGCATACATTGAGGTGACTGGCAAATGGCAAATGTTGCTTGTAAATCAAAGCAAAGTCCTCCGATTATTGATAATGGCTTTTTGGTGATTGTTTCGCCGTAAAACAAAATTAAACTTTCGCTTGAAATTCATGTTGAAATTCATTTCTAACGTCAATTTACTTATCAAGACAATGGCAAATCCAACAAATGGCCCCTAGGTATAGTTAAAGGCTAAAACCAAAAATAATAATATAATTTGACAATTGCATACTTATTTCTCCATTTTTAAGTGAGAAACCCGTGTCAATTTAATAAGTTCAAATAATCAGTAATAATTAACCATCAATATTGCACGACGTGTATCAATTTAATGATGGATAACAATGAATAATGTTGAGCTAAGCTGCATTAATTGCTCATATTCAAAGTTCATTTTCTAAGACAGTTCCTTTCAAGTTTAATTAAAGTGAATAAGTGCACTTATATATATATATATATACTTGATCCTAAAAGGGACTCTTAGTAAATATAATGTGCTCTCAGAATAAGTGATTGCCTGCACTTTGCAATCAGCTAAATGACGGCACATTACCAGTAATGAGTTCACTTCACTTACAAGCGATGCTCTATCTGTTCGTCTCCTTGTATCTCTGCCTGGGCAGTATACTCCACCCACATAGAATGCAACCCAGTCCTCAAGTCCCAGTCCTCGGCTGCCCACGCACCCTTTTAATATTGAAGCCAATTAAGTAACGCATTCTTACAGAGAGAGTGTTGGTGGCATTGCAGCTTGTTGCATTCACTCAACGCACAAATGCAAAAGTTCAGGGCCGAGCAAATTTGCATTCATCAATTTCCGTCGTTAGCTGTTGTGTTGTGGTTGTGTACAAGGATTGCTGAGACGGCGGCTAGTCCAAACCAGACCAGACCAGACCAAACCGCAGCCTTTGTCGGGCTAATTGAGCAGATATCGGTGTTTAATGATAGTTCCGCGGAACGGTAATTGCATTTCCGCTGCTCACCTGTGTCTGTTTACAAAATTTATTATGTCATTTAACAAATTGGTTGGCAATTGAAGTAATCTGAAACTTGTTCCCCATTGTGTTCATGGCCAAGGTGCATCATTCTATCTTGCTCTAAGCCCTCCTTGCTCTGTCTCTCTCACTCTATGCGAGTGTGTGTTAGTTTCTGACGGGGTGGCAAACATATGTTTGGGTCCAGCTTCCATTTACAATATGGCGTTAGCCAAAGAGGGTGCTGGTATATGTGTGGCACGGACATCAAATTAAAAGGCAAGGAACCCCCCAAGCAATGCTCACATTCGCCATCCCTCTTGCACGTCCTCTCTCGCACTCAGTGACTGCTATGCGTAAGCAAACGCCATCTTTCTCGCGCACAGCGCGAACCCTCGGCGAGCTTTGGCTGTCATCAGCTGTTTTATGTTGTTCAGGGTCAAGAGAGTGCGTCGCAGGTGTAGCTTACACCTATCCGCTTGCCCATGCTCAACCAACCAACACACCCTGCAATAGGTATACACCCACACACACACACGCACACACACGTTGTCTAGTTTACGTTACAGCAAAGGTTTCCTTCATTCTCATTTTTAATTATGTCTTCGCCATTATTTTATTATTTTCCATGCACCGAGTCAAGGTTATTCGTATCCTGCCCCGTCTCTGTGGTTCCTTTGTTTCCGGCTAGTTAAAGCGTAATTCAAATGTGTGCTGGCAATTTCAAAAGTACCTATTGCCAATAAACTTAATATGCGGTTGTTGTTTAAATATTTACAAGGCTATCGATCCATAAATTGACTCAACTCGTATCCCACTTCAAAATGCATCAATAGAAATGCAAGAAACCCGTAATTGATATTTAATTATATCAAGGAAATATTGATTGGAGTCCAATCATTCAGCTCGACACAACTTCAAGATATACATATATCCCACTTGGAAATTGTTGTTTCGAATACCTTAACCAATTTGAGGTTCTTAGCCTAGACTATAATATTATGAAGTATATCTTAATGAAATTATCAGAACGTTCCTTAAGTGGATAGATAGACGATGAAAAATTCGAATCTTTTCCATCGTATTTCCTATTGAGATCTGTCTTATATCAAGCAAGTAAGCAAGAATTGCGCATCGAGCAGAGCGGGAACGAAATTGACACTGATGACAAAATGATTGACATCAGCCTGGACTACAGCTTATACGTTTGAGGCGGCTTCGCTGTGTCATCAATCAAGCCCGATCCAGGGGCGGAGCAGAACCGTAATTGTAGTGGGGGATGAACTGTTGTCCTCTAAAGTGTTGCCTACACTTCAGCAGCTTATAAACTAGTTGTAGAACTTTAAAGATATTTATTTACTCGCATTTGTTTAAAATATTATCATTATTATTGCTACATTTATGCAGAATGCGAGCTGAAAGAGCGTCTGATTGCCAGCGTTAAGAAGGATGTGAAACAGCTGATGGAGGAGGCAGTCACCAAGAAGTATATCCACGAGGAGAGCAGCTCGGTGACCTCGCTTTGCGGCGCTGTCGAGGCCTGTCTCAGTCACGGACTGCGGCGCCGTGCTCTGGGCCTGTTCAAAACGTCGTCGACGACAGCGCTAATACAGAAGATAGCCAAGATCTGTCCCGAGGCGGACTATGTGAGTCGTCGCTTATTGGAACTGGAGCTGGCCCAGGAGAGCCATGCGGTTACCGGTAAGCGCTCGTCCTCCAGCAGCGACAGCATCATCAAGCCCAAGCTAATCAGCAAGGGCAGCAACAGCAGCAGCAGCTCCGTGACGACCATCAATACGGTTGTCCCGCTATCGGGCTCCAATGGTGCTGCCACAGCGCTGGGCAAGTATCTCTGGATACGTTTGGCTCTCTACGAGAAGCGGTTGGCCAAGATTATTGAGCACCTGGTGAGCAATGCGCAAAGCTACTACGATCGCGAAGCCCTGGTCGCCGATCCCGATTATGGTTCCATACTCAGCTCCCTACTGGTCGGTCCCTGTGCCCTGGAGTTCACACGTGCCAAGACTGCCGATCACAACTGGTCTGATCCCTGCGCAGATGAGCTGGTAATTACACACAATTAATTAGCATAAAAGCTTAGTCATCAGTTATAATCGTTCCTCTCTCTCTTTTTCAGGTGCAGCGTCATCGCATCAGTTCGGGCAATCGCACGCCGCCCACCTGTCATCGGCCCATCATCAATTTCAAGCGGAGCCTGCACACCAGCTCGGAGGACACGAGCAGCGGCAGCTTCAAGGCCTCCTCGCCGGCAAGCGTGGCCAAGGACTATGTGGAGTCGCTGCATCAAAATTCGCGGACCACTCTGCTCTATGGCAAAAACAATGTGCTGGTCTTACCCAAGGATGTCGCCGAACCGATGCCGGGCTATCTCAGCCTGCACCAGAGCATCCAATCCCTAACGATCAAATGGACGCCCAATCAATTGATGAACGGCTACAACGATGGCGATGGCAGCGACAAGAGCTTCTACTGGGGCTATGCGCTCAACATCAATGTGGATGAGATTGTCTATGTGCATTGCCATCAGAATCGTGGCGGCGACACTGGCGGCACCATCATATTGGTTGGCCAGGATGGCGTACAGCGTCCGCCCATACATTTCCCAGAAGGTGGACATCTGCAGGCGTTCCTCAGCTGTCTGGAGACGGGTCTGCTGCCACATGGCCAACTGGATCCGCCACTCTGGTCGCAGCGCGGCGTTGGTAAGCTCTTCCCCTGGCCCAAGAGCGTGCGACGGCACATTCTGCCCTCGGTAATGGAGTCGTCCAGCGATGAGACGCCCATCGACTATGTCTTTCGCGTGGTCAGCAAGAGTCAGCACGAGGAGTTCTGTAAGCAATTTGGTCATCTTCCACAAAGCAAATGTAATGGTGTTTTTCCTTTTTTAGTGGCCACGCATCCCATACTGGAGCTGGGTCGCTCCAGTCCGCGACGCAGGCATCTTGGCAGCTGCTCAACCACCGGCAGCAGCGATTGCTCCAGCAAGAGCTTGTCCATTGACCAGAGCAGCAATCCGGATCCGCCATTGATCCAGGCCAGCCAAACGGCGAGCATTGAGCTCGTCTGCTCCACGATGCGTCGCCAGATCATCTCGCGCGCCTTCTACGGCTGGCTGGCCTACTGTCGCCATCTATCCACAGTGCGCACTCATCTCTCTGGCCTGGTCAATGGTCGCATCACACCAGATTGTGAGTGAAACTTCGATTCAAGCTGTATTTTTTAACGAACTGTACATTCTCCTCACTTTTCCAGTGGCGGCGGATGAGGAGGGTCTAACCAGACAGAAATGGCAGGCGATGCATGTGGATGGCGTCGTTGCAGGTGAACTGGAGCTGTATCGTCTGGTCTACTTTGGCGGAGTGGAGCACGAGCTGCGCAAGGAGGTGTGGCCCTATCTGCTTGGACACTATGCGTTCGGCTCGACGCCATCGGACCGGGAGAAGCAGGATGAGACCTGCAAACACTACTATGAGACCACTATGAGCGAATGGCTCGCCGTGGAGGCAATTGTCCGCCAGCGGGAGAAAGAGAAGACGGCACTGGCGGTGGCCAAATTGAGTGCAGAGCAGGCACGGCTGGCGGCCAATGGAAATGATAATGCTACGGATAACCTTTTGCCCAATGGGAATGGCCAGCAGCTGGTGCTCCAGATGGAGTTGACCGACGAGCTGGTCGAGGGCGAGAACGATGTATTTGATGATGATAACGATTTCTCGGATATATCCGATCCGGGTGATGAATACGATGATCAGACCCCAGATGGGGAGCAGGAGCAGCAGGAGCAGGAGCAGGAGCAGGTACAGGAAGTCGTCGTGGAAGCGGAAGTACAATTGGAATTGGAAGTGGAAGAGGAGACAACTGGAATGGCACAGCTCAGCGAGCAGGTGGTGCTAGAGTTCCAGAATATCGATGACATGGAACCGCTGCGTTTGCAGGAGAACTGTTTTGGAGACTCGGAAACTGAGGGTGATCTGGGCTTGACTCTCGACTGCAGTGGCAATATCCTGATGCTAAGTATTAAGAGTTCACCCTCCACCAGCAGCTACGAGACAGTGGGCAATGAGTTCGCCGATATTGCCGATGCCAAGGTTCTAGACGAGGAGGAAGTGGACCCAGCCGCAGAGCCAGAATCGAACGCAGAAACAGATGGAGAGCGTTACGGTCAGCTAAGTAAATTTCACAGCGCCGACGATCTGCGCCATGATGAGGAACATCCAGCAACGGCAGTCATTATCACGGAAGCTGCCTCGCTGGATGATCTCGACGTGCAGTGTAATGACGACGAGCCCACCGAGGAGTTTACGTCACGCAAAACGAGCCTGATGTCGCCTCTTAACGAAGACATCACAGTCGTCGCCTCTCTGGATGCCCTACAGGAGCCCAAGTCCGCCTGCGTCTCACCAGCCAGCTCCAACGGTGGCGTCTACAGCGTGGAGCTGCTGGAGCAGTTTGGCCTGAATCTGCATCGGATCGAGAAGGATGTGCAGCGCTGCGATCGCAACTATTGGTACTTTGCCAACGAGAATCTGGACAAGCTGCGCAATGTGATATCCACGTATGTGTGGGAGCATCTGGACGTTGGCTACATGCAGGGCATGTGCGATCTGGTCGCTCCGCTGCTGGTCATCTTCGATGATGAGTCGCTCAGCTACAGCTGCTTCTGCAAGCTCATGGAGCGCATGATCGAGAACTTTCCCAGCGGTGGTGCCATGGACATGCATTTTGCCAATATGCGGTGAGTGCTACTAATCTATCCATCTATCTGTGGATCTATATCGATCAATATGTACTCATAATCATAATCGTTTCGATTGCTTACAGCTCACTCATTCAAATACTCGACTCGGAGATGTACGATTTGATGGACTCGAATGGCGATTATACGCACTTCTATTTCTGTTACCGCTGGTTCCTCCTGGACTTCAAGCGTGAGCTCATCTATGACGATGTCTTTGCCACCTGGGAGGTCATCTGGGCGGCGAAGCACATTGCCTCCGGGAATTTTGTGCTCTTCCTGGCACTGGCTCTGCTCGAGACCTATCGCGACATCATTCTGTCCAACAGCATGGACTTTACCGATGTCATCAAATTCTTCAATGGTAATACCAACATAAATATGCATCCATCATAAATACTATATCTCTATATACCTTTCAGAAATGGCCGAACGACATAATGCCCAGTCAATTTTGCAGCTATCACGGAGTCTCGTCCTGCAGTTGCAGACAATAATTGAGAATAAATAGGTTGCTAGGGAATCACAAAGTTGACGCGGTTCGATACTAGATCTGGCTTTAGCTTCGTAGCTTATCTGGTTGCATACGTGCATGCGTGTGTTGTGTGTGTGTGTGTATGTGTGTGTGTGAGAGTGTATGAATGTGAAGTAGAGCATAGAGTGTGTATTAGAATGTAGAGTGTGATTCACAGCAGTTATAAACTAGCACATTGTAGGCTCAACAAATCGGTTAGCGCTCGGTTCTCAATCACATGCAATAAAATAGCATCCGTACTTCCTAATCAGTATTGACGTTGTAGTAGAGAGCACCTAAGAATTGCATACTAGTTATACGAGAGTACCGCACAACACTGTATGGTACTGAACGAAACGAACATACACAAATACAAAATAAGAGAAAATTGCTGTTTCAAACACTGTTTAGAATGTTTTATATACAAATGGAGTGAGGGACTAAGGGAGTAGGAAATGGCACAGTTACCACACCGAACGCTCTTGGGGCAGTTGTTAGTTAGTTATCAGTAATCGGTAATCAGTAATCGGTAATCAGTAATCAGTAATCCGTAATCAGTAATCCGTAATCAGTTATCGATCCAATTTTAGATAACCGGCTGAGAAACGTTTTAGAAGCGCATCAACTCAGCACGTTGTTAACCATGAATGAATACCAAATTACAATTACAATTACAATTACAATTACAATTACAATTACAATTACACTGAAACACAATTTATTAAGTCAAAGACAAATGCATAACGAAACTAAGCCATCAAAAAATGTAGTGACCTGAAAAAAAAACACAAAACACGCAGTAAAAACAAACAAATATAAATATATATAAAGTTTATACGTATAAAATATACATAAATAATACATATACATATATATATACACAGATATATATATATATATATATATACATAACTATTTAGAGGCAGTTACATTGCGAATGCATAATATTTATACCGTTTTGTATGTGCAGAGATGAGAATATTGTATTATATAAACATATACAAACTTATACATATATATATATATATATATATATTAAAGCATAGGCATTATTATACACAAGAAAAAAACACTAAGTACTAACTGCAATGCTGTGCGGGTTTTAAGGGCGGGTTTTAGACGAAACAGTTACTGTTTCTATAATTGTTAATGCCATGTTATGATTTATCACAGATCCAACATATATATATATGTATATATATATATTCATATTAATATATATACACGCACAAACACGCATGCACACACATACATATACATATACCTTACTATTTATATGACGAGTACGCAGATAATGCAATTATGGGGCAAGGCTACTAATTAATTGGTTTTGGTGCTGACTTGTGTTATTGGAAACGGACCGCCATAGGTACATTATATATATATACATACATACATATATAACCGTTAGGTATATTACGGTTCTGAGCAAATCTGTTAGCACTGCGCCCAGTTCGAATATACATAGATAATGCAGCAGTCCCGTGTAGAATCTTTAAATGTTGTTTGCTAGTTACAAAAATGTATGATAATGGGATAGAATGAGTGAATGGTTAATGCATATATTGTTATAGCCGCCGATTTCAATGGAATTACTCTCAGGCATTTGTATACCCTGTACCCTGTCAAATGTATAAACCAAGGACCAAGTGGTCAAATATTCAATAACTCAAATGGTGTTCTCAACGGTTAACATATAACAAATATATAACTTTAAAATGTGAGCATGGGTACAGGGTATCTGCTAGTCGAGCATACACGACTAGAGCACATATTGGTTGATTATTATTATTATTTGTATTACCGTTATTACTGTTTTCTGGCAAGTGCAGGCGCACCAAAAACTCCCTCCACTGGGCTAATGGTTTGTTGTGTACACGTGTACAAGTAGTGCAGCTACAAACACATATACATACATATATACAAGCAAGCATACATAGGTATAGTCCTAAATAGATAATCGCGAGTAGCACGCTTTTTGTGAATAGAAACATCCACACCTCCTCCATTCCCCCCAAAAAACAAACATACAAATAAAGAAAAGACAAAAAAACAAAAAAACCAATAAAGCAAAAAAGCAAAAAAAAAAAAAAAACTTAATGTGATTTCTTGTTGCTTCTTTGAATATTGATATTTTTGTAAGTGCTAAAGAAATTTTACATAAGAAAAATAACAACTATAAATTTATATGATGCCAGATTCAGCGGGTAACAGTTTGAGCTATGCCTGATGATGAAAAGATGAAAGGATTTGAACAACTTTTGATACACAAATTCGACGAGCGGAAATATCAAACCGACATCAAAACAACAACAACAACAACAACAACAATAACAATAACAACTCTCAACTCTCGCTTTATATAATTGTAATATTGTAGAACGTTAGCACGCATGTAAGCACACATACATATGTAACCAGACAAACGGTATATACATATATACCTACATTTAAGACACTATATACAAAATATATATTATGTTATGGCTTTAAAGCTGGAGTATAACCAAAAATCTCTGAGCATTTACTCTGTAAACACATATGCCGACACACACACACATACAGGCATGTGCGATTGTGTGTGTGTGCGTGTGTGTATGTGTGCACATGCATATGCATTCAATATATACATGCATATATATACCACTACATGCATAGAATAAACAAGCAGTTACAATTGCCATTATACATAGCTGGAGTGAAATAAATGTACGAAATGAATACATATATTTACAATATATCTACACACACACACACACACACACATACACATACACATACACACCAATAACAAACATACACCATACACATACACATACATATATATCTATATAAATATATATAAACGATTGAAAAATTATACAAATAAATGTAAAATATGCTAAATTGTTTACAACACCACAACAAAAAAAAATGTTGAAGTTATTTGTGTTAAAAAGTCTCAAATATTTTGCACTTTTTCTAGCAATATTCAATAGCATTCTGACACTACAAATACTTTGGCGAAACTAAATTTGCATTTTATTGAACATTTTATAAAAGGAAAACTTATTTTGATACGTCCTTTTTCAAAATTGAAACCATGTTTAGTAAAAATCGGCTCAGCTTTGACCAAATGGTAGTGGAAAATTCGGAGCCGTCTTTAAAAATTTCATATGAATTCTTACAGCTGATTTTTATCAGGGCTTTGACAATCTTCTTGTGGTTTCCTATGACAAATATGTATCTCAATATGTATGAGAAAAATGCCAAAAAAGCAGCAGCAATTGCGATAAAATGTATTCTACGCTTTTAGCCGGAAGTGGCGCAAAAACTATATCCTCGATGTATATTTGTGATTTGACTTTTGGCATACACTTTTGTCGGTCATTCCAGAGCTGAGGCAATTCAATGTTCTTAATAGAATTACCCCCACCGCACAACCGCTTTTCAAGTCGATTTGAAAATGTTGTAATTTCGACGCAGTAAATCGATAGAGGAAATCAACGTGAGGCGCTGCTTGAATAAAGATTATGATTATGGTACATCTGATGAGGGTTACAGTCAAGAATTCGTACAACTTTCGAAATCAGCTTGATGACAATTTTGGCCTTTTCGTTTCGTTTCGTTTCGTTTGGTTTGGTTTGGTTTTTTTGTTTTGCTTTGGGGCAGGCAGACTCCCATGTGCCATTTTCAATATTTGGCACAAATGAATCTAAAGTGTGCAGGTTAGGCATCCGGGGACAGTGACGCGACATGCCGAGCAACAGGAGCCGGAGTGGGAGTGGCAGTGGCAGTGGCTGTGGAAGTGGGAATGGGGATGGTGGGGTTAGCGTAGCGCGCAAACTCGCAAATGTGAAGCAACAGTAGCTGCCAAATTTGGGGCAGGCTACGAACCGAGCCGAAGCCGGGTAGCTTGTCCTGTTGCTTGTGGCAAGATGTGTTCAACAGCAGCAGCGTTCGACGTCAGCATCGCACATATTAACATGTACACATTTATATATATATATATAAAAACAGACACACACGCGCAAGCACACACACACACGCAAACACACAGACACACACCTAACTGTATATTCGCATACAGATACACAAAGAAAGTATGCCAAGCGTGCAAGCGAGAGAGCAACAGTCAAAGGGCAGCGCAAAAAGCTCCTGAACAACGGTTGAATGTGACAGAAGGGCTTTGGCGCCGCAGCCATGCCTCGACTTCCATCCATTTGGCAAGCTAGTTCGGCAAGCGGCTAGGTGCAAACGGGCAGCAGCAGCAACAACAGCAGCGGCAGCAGCAGGAACAGCTTTGTCGTCGCTTGTGTGGAACGCAACGAATGCTTGCTTTCAGTTATACTTTCGAGCTGCTGGCGTGCGGACGTAACGCCTTTGCTTAAATTGTGACAAACACACACATTCACACACACAGACGGCATTCCCACACTCACACAGACACACACACACACAGAGAGAGAAACACACATATTAGAAATGAGCCATACATAAAAAGCACACATACAAAAAAAAAAAAAAATTTGGGAAATTTGTTCATCCACAGTATTAGTCGTCATTTAGTAAGCTCCACGCCGCAGCACTCCTCTCTGCTGCTCTATGCTCTAAGGCATTAGTTTTGGCAATGGCAGCAGCAGCAGCAGAAACAACAACAGAGAACGTTGCCCCGCAGCGGCAGCATGCCAAATTATTTATAAAGCGCAGTCAGCCAGCAACTAGTAAATAAGAGAGGACAGCCAGACCACAGCACAGCACAGCAGAAGAGGGCAGACCAGGGCAGGCCAGGACAAAGCAGAAGAGGACAGGCTGCGTTGGCCCAGTGAAAGTGAAAAGTGAAAGCAAAGAACTCGCAATATTATTGTAAACAGGACACACTTACCCAGAAGCCACAACGCTAAGTAAGCCAAAACGGAAACCGCATCCGCACAGTAACAGCGGCAACAGCAACAGCAACAACAACAGTAATCAAAAACCAGACAGACTACATACACACTCAAACATATATAAATATATGTATATATATATTTTTTTTTACGCGCGAGTGTGTTAAAGTGAAAAGCTTCACAGCTTTGTTGCTGACAAAATGGTGCTAACAACTGCAGGTACTTAAACTCCATATATGTATGTATATACACTCTGCCAAATTCGATTAACGGCACTTCATTTTTTTCTTATAAAATTGACAATAAATTTTTTTAAAATTTTTTGTTGTTCCACAAAAGTTAGCTGCTTTTAATACACGTCAAATAAAAATGGAATTAAATTTATACCATTAAAATAATATTTTTCATTAATTTTTTTTTAAGAGAGGTTAAAAGGCGAAATTCGATTAAAGGCAGTGCTGATAAAATTAATATTATGTGTGGAAGCCACATGAAAATAGCAAATGAATACTGTGTTCAACCTCCAAATTTGTTTATAACTAAAAAAAATTCGATTTGACCTGGACTTGACAACTTTTTAGAACTCAAATAATGGGACTTTGGACCATTCCTTAAGGACAGTCTCCGTGGCTGTGCAACTGTTTCAAACTGTCGATTAGCCACTTGAACTCGATGGAACAGGTGTCCCCACATATTATCTATGGGATTCAGGTCGGGTGATCTTGCTGGCCACTCTAAAAGCTTCGAATCCTTTCCCCAAAACCACTCATGTCCATTTGCAACATTTAATCACATTTTGTGTGCGACTAATCTACTTCTACCTATAAAATATTAAATAAATATGTATACTTTATTTATACTTTATTGCCACGCCCCATTCAAGGAAATTCCATATGACGCCCCACTTACGTTTCCGAAGGCTGCAAAGTGACTGCTTTAATCGAATTTCGCACTCAAACTAGCTCAAAAAATACAAATATGCAAAAATCGTGGAATAAACTAACGGTAGAAGAAGCACCGTTAACAAGATCCCGTTAGGCTTGGCACAGTTCTTGGCTCTATAAGCACGAGTGCCTTTAATCGAATTCCGGGAAGTGTATATAACTGTAATCCATCATCAAGGCCACACTCATAATCATAGACATGTTCACAAATGCATAAGTAATATTTATACATACATATACATATATAGCTATATATATATATGTATGTATGTATGTATGTATGTATGTGTAACACGTAGGTATATTGTGTGGATTTGTTGCATTTTGTAATAGAACACCTTGAAATCATGTGGTAATCTGGGTTGCACACTGTGGCAGCAGCATCAGCAGCAGGTTGCAATATCAGAAATCTGAGCGGAGTTGCTACACATTTTTCTAAAATTTAATTTATGTTATTAAATTGCCACAAAAGCATGCAGAATATGAGATTGAAAATCGGCTGTTCCACAGCTGTTTCGGCTGATAAATTTGTATTTTGTTGTTTGATATGTTTATTGCCAAACCTGTTACCTGGCCATAAATACAAAGAATGTTCAAAAATGCTGATGTCTCTTGAAAGAAATACTTTTATATATCTGTTTTTGGCCTCTTGTTTATCTCTGCGTATACGTTAAAAAGTGAAAGCTCAGCAGACTCATGTGCAATTAGCGGTTGGCTTTAATCTAAAGTCCACTTACAGAGCAAATGACGCATCATAAGCGGCATCAGGGGCATTAAGTAAGGAAGTCAACTTTGACCTACGCCGGCTGCTGGCGTAGAACTGGTTGCAACTGGTTGGCTTATCTTTGGGGTGCAGCTAACAGCTAAAAGCTGTATAAGCCAAGAATGCTTAAGTGTGCGGATAAATCCTTTTATGAATGAAATGCCAATAGTCGGTATAATTTCGCAATGATACAAAACTGGCATTGGGGCAGACTGCAGAGTATAGTAGTGGGCGTTTGTTTATGTTTCTGCTTAACTCCAGCTCGTGGGCGTTTCTCAAGTACTGAAGGGGCGTGTAACAAAACAGCAATGCCGGCAAAAACGCGCAGCAGGCAAACACAGCTAAACAGCTGAGTTCAGATGCACAAGGTTAGTTGAGGGTTCTGCAGTTTAATTAGAAGGACACAAATGTTACCCAACTAATTGCTAAGTGCTGTACTCGTATTAGTAATTGTTGCATTTATTTTTAGCTAATGTCAAATGCCAAACCCTTCCCACATGAAACTAAACAACTTGATTGCAAATTTCCAGGAAAAAATAAAATAAAAATGGAAAAAGAAAAAGAAATCGTGAATCATGCTCAGTCGAACAAATTTTATAAATACCAGCATATAGAGATGTTATATATATATATATATATCTTGTATAATCTCATGTGCACATGTCGTTTGCTCCCTCCCACATACGCCACACATCATCTAGTATTTATGCCCTCCAAAGCGAACGCATCGAGTCAACCAGTTGACATTTACAGAGCACCGAGCTAAATGTCTGTCGCATGAACACACACTGCATGCTTTTGGGGCAAGTGCACAGGCACGTTTATTGGCGCGTGTTTGGCTAACACCCCATAAAACAGCCAGCTTCAAGATGTGTATGGTTTAAACGTTAACGACAGTCCCCGTAATTCTTTCTTGCGTGTGCCGAGGCACATGTCCTGTCAGCACCTTTCTCTCCACCGATGAAATGTTGCCTGCCATTTGAAATTACAATTCACTGTCGTCTGGCCATCATTAATATTACCGTTAAGCCGACAGTTACCTTCCAGCATGTGGCCAAATAGACGAACAGCAAAACAACACCCAAGTGCTCGACCAGGTGATAATCTAGGACGCAACAGTTCATTTCGATGCAATTTGCAAAAAAAGTCTACTTCAGAATCAACATATAAAAATCTGCTGATATCATGCGATTCAAATACAACTTTTTTACAACAATCAAAAAAAAAACAACTAAAATTGATCAACTAAATCAGGCAAAATAGAAAAAAATCAATTTCTTTATCTACTAAAATTCAATACGATTAAAATGACATTTATTTATTTTGTTATCCAGAAACTATAACATATATATATACGTTAATAATATATAAGTAATAGTATATATAAACAGTTATTTTTTTATGATTTTGTAATATTTGTAGATATCACAGAAAGTTGTTAATTTTACTATATGGTAATTAAGTAAATCCATTATGATTTCAGAGAGAAAAAACTTTTTCTTTCCTGCTTGAAAATCGCCAAAAAGGTATACTGAAGTTGTGCCCATCTTATGATTATGCCGATCTCGGAGACTGTTAAAGATAGATACGAAATTTTGGAAAACTGATCAAGCTTATTTCACTTTAACGATAACTTTCCTAGTTTCGAGATTACTGACATAAATCTACTTTCGATAGCAAAGGAAGTGTTCAAGCTATATCTTTCTATACGAGAATGTATATATCTTTAGTTTCTTTTTATCATCTTTATAGATTATATTGCCTAGTCGGCCTCCCTCAACTTGAGCATTCTTACGGATTTATTTTTTATTTCATAGTGCAGGAAATTTATACGCTTTGAGAAGTTAAGAGCTATATTTGTTATCGCTATGACTTAAATTCAATAGCAAGGATACTGACGTCAGATGGAACTACTATGAATTGCAAGTTCTTAGAAATTCAATCAGGTTTCGTAATTCATATTTGCAAACTTACAACGAATATTGCCAGCTGAAACTTATGCTTGCAATTTAAAGTTTTTGTTTTAGTGCACCCTGCATTGACCTATGAACTTCAGCTGAACTAAACGTCGAGACCTGATTGTGCATCAAGCGAAATAAAATTGCAGCTTGCCCACGCAAACCCACAAGCACACACACACACAGCTAGAAAGTGGATTTGTAATTAGTTGAAAATGGAAATGAGCCGGAAAATCAGTGCCCGAAGTGCACTTGGAAATATGCGCTGGCAGCTGTTGTTGCTGTTTAGGATGAGCAGTGATTTAATTAAATTCACTCGCTGACATGTCCAAAAAGTTGACCTTATGCTACCAACAGCTGTCGCTCTGATATTTTCCAAAATATATATACATACAAATATATATAGAAATGCCCAAAAATGTAGGCAACATTTTTCGTGAGTGATGCAGTTTGTGTACGGCACATACATATATGTATATAAAATGGAAGCACATGCTTACAGATACATTTACATACATATGTATATTATATACACACCTACTTTTGGCTCTAATTAATGTACGCACACAGTCGCATTTCGTATACGTATGTGTGTGTGGACTTTGTTAGTACATTTTGATGCGGGCTTTGTCTCCATTATTTTCGCAGCTGTTGTTGCTGTTACTGTTGTTGTTAGTGTCGCTGATAGTAGATGAAGCTCATTTAGCAACGTACAGCTACAACGAAGTCACGAACAATAGCGATAACAACAGCAACAAAAACAATCACACATCTGTCGTGTGATCCCAAGAGCAGGAATACGCACCCAAATCTAGCTCACAACCTTGGGTCTCCATGCCGGGGCCTGTGCCTCTGCTTGTGCGTCTGCCTCTGCCTCTGCCTGTGGCTCTGCCTCTGCCTGTGGCTCTGCCTTTGCCTGTTTGTGTCTAATTAAGTGTTTATCTTCATTCCATGAAAATAGTTGTCAGCTTCATAAAACTCATGAGGCAAATAAACAGATATTGCAATTCAAGTTTGCTAAAAGAGCAATTCATGGACTCTACACCTAGACTTATAGACATATATATATATATATATATATGTATGGATGTATGCACATACCTTATATGCATCACAATAACAATATAGCACTTTGGTTAATGTATTAAATTGCGCTAATTGGTCAGCTGTCAGAAAAATTAATATTTGGTTTGCAGTTAATTATATATAAATCAGAACTGAATTTTTAATTATAATTAAGGTAATTTTAAAGATTTCAAAATTTCATCAATTGTATATTTTGTTGAGTGCAATGAAATTTATGTGCTCACCTGGCACCCGTATCGAAATCCACAACGAATTCGCGCCGGGTCATGACATTCAAGGGTCAAATCATTTGCGGCGACAGCGAGCAGCAGCCCAAAATACATAACCAGTCGAGTTTCCGGTCGCCTGCTGCACAAAAAATAAATAAATATAAATAAATAATAAAATTAAAATAGAGCTAAAATAGAATTATGAGGGTTTATTTTGCAAACTTGGAGTGCTTGTGAGCGTGTGCTAGTTTAAGTCCTTGCCGTACGAGCTGATACAATGTTAAGCCCTTTAAGTCATCAATTTGGCATTTCGGTTTTGTGGCCTAATGAATTTACAATGGCTGCTAGTTAAATTGATACTTAGCCTCGATTTTCAATGAAATTGAAATGCGCAGATTTCAAATTGGATAAGCTTTGATTCAATTTGTGGCCTTACACAGCCGTCTCAAGTTCAGTGCAGGTTTGTAACTTTAAGAAACTTGCCTTAATCTCAAAGTTTTCCAACATTACACATACGCCGCATGTTGCCCGTGGGTATTGGGACGTGTACATAGAACACGGCTCACTGCGTCCCCCTTCGACACCAGCTCTGGGACCGTGGACCGTGGACCGTGGACCGTTGTTTGTCCTCGTGCCAATGTCATCGTAAAAAGTTTTGTGCTCATGACATTGGCAGTAACCGACAATTATCTATGTGTTATTTACACTCACATTATGCGCAAACAGGCTGGCAAATAGACACAGCCACAACCAAAGAAACATACAGCACAACAAATATGTATACGAAAAATAAATATTTAAAATGCAAAAAGTAGCAAAAGTACGCAACATCTATCCTCAATCTCGCACGGACTATAGACAAATAAAAAATAAATGTATACAAAATATGTATATATATATAAGATATGAATTTATCAGATATGTACGGGTGTGCACGAGATGTACGGATGGGTATGCGTATTATGATTGACTTCCCACTGGAAATTAGTTTATTAAAACTTTGTCCTCTGCTGCTGATGTACACCTCACATTTAAATACTAATTGCAAGCCATAGAAAACTGCGGCAAATGTGCATATGATAACAGAGCAGTTAACTCACATTGTTCAGCCCACAATGCAAACCGCACCCCCCCTTCCACCACAACCACCCCTGTGCTTGGGGCTAGTGACGCCAGCCAGCTATCCAGCTGCGAGTTGCACTCGTTACGCATTCCCCGCCCGCTGTTCAATGCATACCAGACAGCGTATTGTCGCCAGACCGACACATAATGGCCACAGCACCCTGCTGACTGTGTCCCCTGAACTGGCGGCAACAACATCTGCGTCTTCACACACACACACACACACACACACACACACGCACATGTCTGGCACACACACAACTTTTAACCAGCGTGTGGTTTCGTTCTTGCAATCTGTCTGCATAAATATGGGAATGTGTAAATATGTTTAACAAATATGTGTTGCATGTTGGACGCTTAGCATTTATTGTGGTGATTAAGCTAAGGACTCGCCACAGTCTCAGCTTTGCTTACATATTTGCCCCATTGCCGTCTGCACTAATTTCTGCTTAAGCATTTGTGCCATTTCATTTTCCATCCGTGGAATCTTTTCGTTCAACACAGTCTTTTATCCTAAGACTCAATCTGCAGCAGTAAGCAACGAAGACCAGATGGTCAAATACATGTAAATATATATACACATATATATATATAAATTTACAACTGTTTATCTTGATGCCATTAGCAGGCAGCTTCATCTGCCGCAGGATGCTTTTTTTCATTACGCTCAGCCTCAGACTATAGCGCAGTCAGCAGCAGAAAACTGAATAGATACGATTAATGTCAAGGTCTGGCATTATACACATTTTCTTCTAGGGCAGATTCAGCTGCCATCTTCGCTGCACAGTTACAACGAACTGGCTGTAAGACTATGAAGCTAACTTGCGAGCCAACATCTCAATCTCGCAATCTCTCCACTCAACAAGATGCGAAAAAATGATGAAAAAAATATGTGTTTACTTAGATAGAAAATTGTATGAAATCATTAAGTCATTTTATATTTATTTTTCTCTCAGTCCCGCTGGAATTTTCTTCTTAAAAGAAAACCTGAACCTGAATTGTATTAAAGACGATGCATAATTATTTAGTTTTCGCAAATGATTCCCAAGTGACTGCAATTCCAGTGCGCACTGAAGCACACTTAAGCAAAAATAATATGTATATCGAAATATATATATATATAAATATATTTTTATATAAGGATGAGGAGGGGAAAGGGGAGTAGAAGATGTGGAAAACAATTAATGAAAATTAAATTATAAGTAGCCGGAGGCACTTTGAGTGCAAATGCCATTAGCATTCGTAGCTGTAGTTAGGCATGGCCGTACCCTGGTCAGCGACTGGGCACACGGGGCGCCAGTTTTAATTTCCTTGCTTTGGATGGTCGGTGGATGGAGGGGGGAGCTCAGAGGGAGCTGCCAGCACATGTTGAGCATATTGACTTTCAGCGCGTAATGGCGACATGTCAAGAGAACGGGATGGCAAAAAGGGCAGCTGCCACTATAGGAACCCGGCGTCATTGCTGTGATTTTGTTTTAAGACCCCGCGGGGTTTTCCTTTTATGAGATTCGCGTAGCGTGCTCCGTTGGAAGCCAAAAGTTAATGTTGACTCTTTTCTGTATTTTTATTTTTACTTTTCGGTGTGTTTGCCCTCTGATATTTACAGATGGCGCCGACTTTAAGGAGCGGCTTATTGCCAGCGTTAAGAAGGAGGTGAAGCAACTGATGGAGGAGGCGGTCACCAAGAAGTACGTGCACGAGGAGAGCAGCTCGGTGACTTCGCTCTGCGCGGCCGTCGAGGCCTGCCTGAGCCAGGGATTACGACGACGTGCTCTCGGCCTGTTCAAGACCTCGTCGACGACAGCGCTGCTGCACAAGATAGCCAAGACTTGTGCTGAGGCGGAGCACATAAGCAAAATGGTGCAGTCAATCGAGGCCAGCGATCCCAATAAGCGTTCGTCTTCGAGCAGCGACAGTTTCAATCGGCCGCCCATGCTCAAGAAGGGTAGCAACAGCTCCATGTCCACCACGAACGCAACAACATCAACCGCATCCGGTTCCACATCCGTTACGGCGTCATCAGTCTCCGCTAGTGCCAGTAACTCCAGCATGTCGCTGGCAACAATGAAGTGAGGAGCAGCCCATCTCATTCTTATTTTGTCCATTGTGCTAATATTATTGACATCACTTTCAGATATCTCTGGATACGCTTGGCCCTGTTTGAGAAGCGTCTGAACAAGATCATTGAGTATCTGGTGAGCAATGCTCAGAGCTATTATGATCGCGACTCCCTGGTGGCCGATCCCGATTATGGCTCCATACTCAGCTCCTTGCTGGTCGGTCCCTGTGCCTTGGACTTTACACGGGCCAAAACTGCAGACCACTACTGGACAGATCCGCATGCCGATGAGCTGGTTAGCATCTAAACATCTCAGCTACATATATATAAATCATTGTGGCATCCTCAGTATATACACCTTCTTGAAATATGACCAATCTTCTTGGCTAAAGCAAACAAAACACTTAACAGACTTGTCCTGATTTCGATAACTTTAAAACAAAATATTTTTGACTTAATATTTTTGCATTCCTTTCCAGATAATTTGTTGTTTTTCTGAACATGGACATGTTATGTTAAAGCTTTCGATTGAGACTGCATTTTAATTTTTAAGATTAAATTAAGAATGGGATGTTTCAGGCAGGAATTCATCCGATTCGCTTCATGATTCGTGATACTTTGAATGCTGCAACATTAATTCCTATATTGTTCTCTGTCAATTTCAACAAAACCTTTACCAATATTGGAAAACACATTCTAAGCATCAAGTGAAGAACTATTCATATAAACTAGACCCTGTTAGCACAATCCACCATAATCTGCGCCATTTATGGCAATCAGCAGACAATTTTATAGATGTCTCAAATATGATCATTTCTCAGTTTTCAACTTTTGAAAAGTTTACAAAATATTGACCAATATAGCTTCTTTGGTATCTCTTTGGTATAAAAAGCATACTCTCTTCTTTTCAAATAATTTAAAAAGTGTTTAAAAAACATTTCAAATCAGTTGAGTAATGCAGATGCGGACTGAGAATTGAATTTACATTGACAGCTTGACAGCTTGACAGCATTCAATTTCGTTTATTTGACAGCCTTCTTGTTCAAAAATCCTTTTCTTTGAAAGCAACAATAATGAATACAAAAAACCACATACATATATATATATATATATATATGCATATATATATATTGTACCCTGAACCCTTCTTACTCATTTTGCAATTGTGATTTATGGAATAATTTCAATGTGTGCACAATTTTGCAGGTGCAACGTCATCGGATCAGTTGTCGTCGTTCCTCGTCCACCTGTTCGAGACCACCGATTATAAACTTCAAGCGTAGTCTGAACACCAGCTCGGATGATGCCAGCAGCTGTTCGTTCAAGTCAATGTCCTCGTGCACTGTAGCCAAGGACTATGTGGAGTCACTGCATCAGAATGCTAAGGCCACGCTGCTCTATGGCAAGAACAATGTGCAGGTGTTGCCCAAGGATGTGGCAGAGCTAATGGCTGGCTATTTGAGTCTGCATCAGCATATCCAAACGTTGACCATTAAGTGGACGCCGAATCAGCTAATGAACGGCTACAACGACACCGAAGAGGACGAGATCGACAAGGAGGCCTACTGGGCATATGCGCTCAACATAAATGTGGACGAGATTGTCTATGTGCATTGTCACCAGAGTCGCGGTGAGGATAGCGGCGGCATCGTTATCCTCGTTGGCCAGGATGGCGTACAGCGTCCGCCCATACACTTCCCAGAGGGCGGGCATATGCAGCAGTTTCTCAGCTGCCTGGAGACGGGTCTGCTGCCACATGGCCAGCTCGATCCGCCACTCTGGTCGCAGCGCGGCATTGGTAAAATGTTTCTCTGGCCCAAAAGTATGCGCCGTCGAATTCTGCCCTCCGTCATGGAGTCGGTGGATGAAACGCCAATCGATTATGTCTTTCGCATTGTCAGCAAGAGTCGCCACGAAGAGTTTGGTAGGACTTTCAATAGATTATAGCCCGGATATCTTGAGATCTATTTCTATATATCTGTGTTTTGGTGTATATTTCAGCTGCCACACATTCGATTCTGGACTTTGTCCGTAGCACTCCGAGGCGGGCTCAACTGAGCAGCTGCTCGACCACTGGCAGCAGCGACTGCTCCAACAAGAGCCTGTCCATCGATCAGCATCCGCTGGAGTCGCCTCTGTTGCAGCAACAGAGCCAGAACACCAGCATCGAGATGGTCTGCTCCACGATGCGTCGCCAGATCATCTCGCGCGCCTTCTACGGCTGGCTGGCCTACTGTCGCCATCTATCCACGGTGCGTACGCACTTATCCGGACTCGTTCACGGGCGCATAACTCCGGAAAGTAAGTTTTTGCAAATTGAATGGTTATGAATAATCACTTCTTCATTTGATAAATACATATTGATGATTGCAATCTGTTCTGGTCAAAAGTGAAAGCAGACGAGCAGGGGCTGACTAAGGAGCGCTGGGAACTGCTCCATGCGGATGGTCTGCTGCAGAATCCCATTGAGTTCTATCGCCTGATCTATTTTGGTGGCATACAACCGGAGTTGCGCAAGGAGGTGTGGCCATATTTGCTGGGGCACTATGCCTTCGGCACCACACGTGAGGAGCGACAGAAACAGGACGAGACATGCAAGCACTACTATGAGACAACAATGAGCGAGTGGCTCGCCGTAGATGCCATTGTGCAGCAGCGGGAGAAGGAGAAGACGGCACGGGCTGTGGCCAAACTAAGCTCGGGCAGCAACAGTGGCAATGAGCGAACGGTTCGCGCTGCGGACCTGGATGCTGGCGGTGAGCTGGAGAACGAGGTGTTTGAGGACATTTCGGATATTTCCGACCCGGGCGATCTAGAGTTTGACGATGAGCACCGACAGCAGCAGCAGCAGCAGTTGCAGTTGCAGCAGGAGGCATCGGTTGTTAGTGCCTCCCATCTGAGCGTAAAGCCCATTCCACGTGCCATGAAAACTAGCACCGATTCCGGCCATGTTGACGAAAACCTGGATGACCTAGATGAAGAGGAGGATGAAGAGGATGAGCAGCGCGCAGAGCAAGAGCAGAGCAGAAAACAAATTGATGTAAATGCAGCCAAGTCTCAGGAAAAAGAGAGACAAGAAAGCTGCTCAACTTCCACGACATCCTCCTATGAGACAGTCGGAGGTGCACCACAGCCCGGCAGCGTACTCAGTCCGGAATTTCTCAGCGCCAATGATCTGCAGGCACAGCTGCCCGACGACGAGGAGGCTGCCAAGTTGCCGCCGCAACAACAGCAGCAACAGCAACAGGCAGCTGTCATCATTACGAATGCATCGGTGGACATTGCCAACTGGGAGCGCAGTCCCAAGTCTGGTGCCAATAGTGAGATGCCGCCGCTGACCGAACAGCTGGAGAACGGCGCCAATGCTCCCAATCTGGATGCCCTGCAGCAGCCAAAATCTGCCTGCGCCTCCCCAGCCAGCTCCAATGGTGGCATCTACAGTGTAAGTATTTCGAAATATGCAACAAATTATTTCACTTTAAGCAGGAGGGAAGAGTTGATGATGAGATGACATGAGAGTGAAAGGTCTCACGTCATTTTCACCCGATTAGGAAAGAAGCCGATACATATATGGAGACAAGATCATATTAAATATCGTCATTGAACCATATCCTCATATCATATTAATCGAGTTTATCCTTAACTCCAATCTAAAAATCAAATGTTTAACCAAATGATGATTGAGTGTTGATATTACAAATACCTATGATAAATCTTAAACTCCATCACCAAACTGACAGAGTGAGCTGCTGGAGCAGTTTGGCCTGAATCTGCATCGGATCGAGAAGGATGTGCAGCGCTGCGATCGCAACTATTGGTACTTTGCCAACGAGAATCTGGACAAGCTGCGCAATGTGATATCCACGTATGTGTGGGAGCATCTGGACGTTGGCTACATGCAGGGCATGTGCGATCTGGTCGCTCCGCTGCTGGTCATCTTCGATGATGAGTCGCTCAGCTACAGCTGCTTCTGCAAGCTCATGGAGCGCATGATCGAGAACTTTCCCAGCGGTGGTGCCATGGACATGCATTTTGCCAATATGCGGTGAGTGCAACTAATCTATCCATCTACCCATCTATCTGTGGATCTATATCGATCTATATGTATTCATAATCATAATCGTTTCGATTGCTTACAGCTCACTCATTCAAATACTCGACTCGGAGATGTACGATTTGATGGACTCGAATGGCGATTATACGCACTTCTATTTCTGTTACCGCTGGTTCCTCCTGGACTTCAAGCGTGAGCTCATCTATGACGATGTCTTTGCCACCTGGGAGGTCATCTGGGCGGCGAAGCACATTGCCTCCGGGAATTTTGTGCTCTTCCTGGCACTGGCTCTGCTCGAGACCTATCGCGACATCATTCTGTCCAACAGCATGGACTTTACGGATGTCATCAAATTCTTCAATGGTAATACCAACATAAATATGCATCCATCATAAATACTATATCTCTATATATCTGTATGATTTCAGAAATGGCCGAACGACATAATGCCCAAGCAGTGCTCCAGCTGTCTCGCAGTTTGGTTCTGCAGCTGCAGATGATTATTGAGAACAAATAAGTCAAAAATCGTTTAATTTATAAGCAGAATCACGAATATAAAGTGTTTAAATAGAAGTTATAGTTGTTTTATCTATGTTTTGCCTAAAAAGACGAGAAAAAAGAAAGAAGAAAACTAAATGCCACATATTCTCCCAAGTGGCACCAAAAATGAAACCTAAATCCCTTACTTATATTCATGTATGCGTATGTATATATGTGTATATATCTATACATACATTTCTATGTACTAAGATGTAATCCGAAACTTTAATTCTAACTGTAACTGTAACTGTAACTGTAACTGTAACTGTAACTGTAACTGTAACTATGACTGTTATTATGTATGTATATTTTATGAAAATGTTCGTAGATGTTCTCTCCATATCCCCGACTATTGAGCGAAGGGGCCGATGACGCAAAAGACTACAAAGTGAAACTGATACACTGTTCTAACACAAATCAGCATTTCAGATCGTAAATATTATTAGAAAAAACGTGAAATTTTTTTTTCTAGCTGAAAACTATAAATGATACCAATAAATTGATCAATGTTTGTAGGAAAGTAGAGTGCAATTATTTAACAAATAAATTATATGTATATCAAGTGAAAAATACAAAATATATTATGTATACAACATGTATGTACAACCCTATACATATACATACATAATTTACAAACATACATACATATATGAATATATATGTCTGTCTGTAAATGAAATAATCAAAATCAATCGCAATCGCTTTTGTAGCCATTGCCGGCAAAATTCAATAAGATCTGTACCAATCGTAACTTTCCGATCAATAAATACAATACATAAATAATCAATGAACAATTAGATAATAGTAAGCGCTTTGAAAGCTAGAATTGATACCGTAATCGTACATATTATGCAGTATTTATCAATTGAATTATTGAGTAATCCAAATAAATATTAAAATGGTAAATTCATTATTTGATCAAATATTACGTATAGTCAACAATTATTAACCAATTAATAGTTTTTGTGGTCTTATTTTGTTCGTTCGATTTGGCATTTTGAAGAATAATTTACAACTTTATTGTGCTTCGCATACACATACCTTAGTTTGTATAATATATTAATTATTTATGTCTTATATGTCTTTCGGCTAAAATTATAAAATATTTTATTGTGCACCATTGTTGTATATCTATTTTGCATATATTGTTGGGCCCGGCAACCTTTCTGCGTTGTCTTCGACTTGTGTCTGTGGAATGTAGTCAGTTCTTTGCTTGATCTAAGCTTAATCTAGAGTTGATTGCTTGGTGATCAATGCATTGCTAAGTGTTCTCAACAACAAGTTCAACAAAAGTATTTATCTATACATCAACCGATTTTTTATGATCAGTCAACTTTGATTTACTTAAGATACAGTGCACAGGTACTTGACATAGATTCTTGATACACTCCAGTAAAATGGGAGCATGAAGAATTCATAAGATAACATGAAGTCATAGGCATAACACATGCAGGTGCGGTTGCCAACGCAAAATCCGTAATCGAGGTGGCATCCTATATCTGTACAACATATGCGCTTTGTTTACTTGCCTCAAAATTCTCATTTCGTATTTGTATCGTGCCTCATCAATGGATCATATAAAAGATTGCAGCTACACTCGATTTGTGTAGTTCGTAATTTTTAGCTCGTGAAGAACATGTCGCCGCAATTGGCCAGCTTAATTGGGCTCTCCAACGATGACGTCCCAGTATATAATCCGCTTCATCCCATTCGACGTAAGTGAATCTTATGATAAACAGTATTAAGATTATTAAAAGTTAATTACCCAGAAATATAGGGAAATACGCATGAATTTACTCAAACTCTGATAAATAAATGCGCATAGGGTGATTGAACTAAATAAAATAATCAGAATGCTGTGGATTATTCAGCGGTTTGAAATTGTCTGCAATGTACAAATTTAATTAATTTTATATTTAACCAATTTATCTAAACGACAAGCCTTGTGACTTGTGACATAAAATTCGAAGAAATCATCATTTTAAGATATTTTATTTTGTGGCTAAAAATGGTCTGACGACTGAGGCAGAGTATGACAGGGTAAAACGAGTTTGAAGTGCAAAAAAAAAAACACGCATGTACCAAAATCCTTTATACTTTTCAAAAAGAGTTGCAGTGAGACACTCGTCGTCATAACAATTTTTACAAAAGTAATATGATATAAAGTACCAACAATGCACTTTCAAAATAGTTCAAAAAAGTTTTCATTTGAAATATAAGCTTTCATAAAGAGCAGAAGGCTTGCAAAGTTTTGTTTCTCAGCTGCAGCTTGTGAGAGAGAGAAAATGTGGGTGTCGAAAGCTTACTCTATACGCACTGGCAGAGCTTAAGCTTTTGCGCTTTCGCATATGCGAATAGTTGTCGAGTGTGGTGGTTGGGTTTAGTAACCAGCTGTGCTTGAGGCGAGTAGGTCTCATTCCGACGGTTGGTCGCGCGTTCGTTGTTGAACATCCGTGCCTCTCTCTGCTCAATTGTGCGAAGTGCTCTTTGCACCGGCCTAGTTGGACAAAGTATCGCTTGCAGATTGTGTGTTTATAAACAGTTAAAGTCCCGCATATTCTCATATACAGTTTTTTAGAAAGCTAAGTAGTAATAATAAAACGATGTCTTCGCTGCGCTTCTATTATGATCTGCTGTCGCAGCCCTCACGGGCACTGCTCATCCTCTTTCGATTGAGTGGCATGCAGGTTGAGGAATGTGCCGTGGCTCTCCGAAACGGTAAGTGGTCAATACTCATTATCTGTTCTGCATTATCTTATAATAATGCTCTGCGACTTTGCACTTTACACTTTGGCAGGGGAACATCTGACCAATGAGTTTAAGCAGAACGTCAACCGCTTTCAGCGTGTGCCCTGCATCAATGACAATGGCTACAAGCTGGGAGAGAGCATTGCCATCTTGCGTTATCTGAGCGCCAAGGGCAAGATTCCGGAGAACTTGTATCCCAAGTATTTTGTGGAACAGGCACGCGTCGATGAGTTCCTCGAGTGGCATCATACCACGCTTCGCGTGACTTGTTCTCTCTATTTCCGCACCATCTGGCTGGATCCGCTGCTGACAGGAGTTACGCCGTCCGAGGCAAAGATCGAAATGCTGCTCTTGCATATGGAGCGTAATCTGGACATTGTCGAGGAGGTGTGGCTGGACAATAAAGAGTTCCTTACCGGACCCACGCTCACCGCCGCCGACGTATTTGCAGCCTGTGAAATTGAACAGACGCGTAAGTAGTAACATCCAGTAATACTATTTCACATGTTATTCAACTCGATGCGACCTTTGATCCGTACCCTCAATAGGCATGGCCGATTATGATGTGCGCATTAAGTATCCAAAGATACGCGCCTGGCTGAAGCGAGTGCGACAAAGCTGTAATCCCCATTACGATGCTGCCCACCACTTTGTCTACAAGATATCGGGCACGGGACCACAAGCCAAGCTTTAAGGCCATTCCATATATGTTGCAACAGATTTTGTAACACTTGATGTACATGTGTATATAGCAAATGTCTTTGCACGCCATCATTATCTTTTATGATTAGTTGTTATAGATTAGTTATTAATTTAAAAATATTTAAAATATGGAACTAAATAATATTTTTTGATGCATTTTGTAGGACTTTTTAGACGTATATGTGTTTATATATTTTATATGCTCCATGCGAAAAAATATATTGAACTAATAGATATGTAATAAGTGGAAATTGTGGATTATTGGACGTGAAAATAAAATTGACTAATATTGTAAAGTATATTTTTAGGATGAACAACAAAATATGTTGTGCAATCTGGTTTCACATCACAATTCGTATAGCATACTTTTCAGATGAATCATAATTTCTTCAAAAAAATAGGCCAGAATCGCGAGGACCTCTTCAATCGAACTGCCCAAGGAAGTCATCTAAAACACAAATTACATTGTTTAACTTCTTGAAATCGTTGAATGTAAATCGTGTCTTACCTCCCACAAGTTTAGATCTGTATGTCCTTTCAAATTCCACAGCTTAACCAATCTTTCCCACCAGTGCCCAGGGTCCATTGAAAAATGCATGTTATTATCTCATTACATGTATTCTTACGATTTTGTTTTATTGTGTCGTCATTGTAGCTTTTATAAATTCACATTTATTAAAAAAAATACAATTTTAAAAAATAACTACCTAAAACTAATAAAAAATATTAATAATATGTAATATAATATAATATATATAGCAACGTTACGCGCTTGGTTCTCTAACATTTTGCAACAATTTTTTTTTCTGTTTTTGCGATAACAAAACATAATAAGTATAAGTAAAAGTAGTTACAAAAAAAAAATAGGAGAAATCATTTAATAAATCAAAATAATAAAATTAAAATGATATATACAAAAAAAAAAAAATCTATACAATATGCATGCGTGTGTGTATATACACATATAAAATGATTTATCCTGTATAAGAACAAATATTCAATTGTGTGTGTATATGCATCTGCATGTATGTGTGCGTGTGTGTTTGTGTATATATAAAACTACATACAACTCTAGGCTATATATTCACTTAACTCTAATTGCATATATTTCTGTGTTGAATTCAACTTCAAAATAATACAAAAAAATATACAACTACACAAGAATATATGTATGCATTGTATTGTATATTGTATATTGTATATAGGTATGTATGCTTGTAAGTATGCTAAATATTATGGATTCTTGTATGCGTTTTGACCTAATTCCGACCTCTTCGTCCACATCTCATTTCTCATTTCTGCCACACATTCAAAAATATATGTTATGCTCTTCTCTTCACACTAATGCAGCAATTGCTGAAATATTTAAATACATTTATGTATATGCTTGCCGAAGGGATTATATTTGAACGAAATGTTGTAGATTGTTGCGTATCTTAGCGCATTTGCACCGTTTTTTTTCTTTTCATTTTTCTGTCGCCTGTCAATATCTAAACGGCTGCACGTCTTCTGATGATTGCCCAGCCAACTAACGGTTAACATATGACAAAAACGTGGTCGATTCTTAAACTCTAATGACACGCGAGCACCAAAAGCATATACGTCTCTCTGTATATGTATACATTGCCAATTGAGCACCGATTTGGCCAGTGTTCCCTAAATCATGTCACCAACGAAATTTTAAAGCAAATCAATTAAGGCACCAAAAAGATAATGGAAAAATAAAACACAACATAAAAAACTGTTGCAGCTATGCATTGCATAGACAGGTACAGGTACAAATTCCATACATGACCGCTCAAATATGTTGCAGTTGCATATACACAAGCAGTTGCATGTCGCCAGAAGACGTTGCCATCTATTTCTCTCCTCAGCTCATTTAAGCACTGCACAGGCGACATGGTTTGGTTATACGTGTAAATAAATATATATGTATATCTGTATATATGTAGCTATATATATATATACACATATATATATATATGCTATGTACTATTATGCATGGCTATCAAGTATGTTGCGCCAATTGTAGCTTATATACGTATGTATATACGTATCAATTTGTTTTTGTATATGTATGCGTGTGTGTATGATTATATTACAGTTATAAGTATGTATGTATATGGGTTAAGCATATTTCGTACTCTATATACGTTTTACAAAATAGTTATGTATATATTTCTCTCTCTCTCTCTCTCTCTCGCTCTATCGCACTCTCTCCCTCTCTATCGCTCTCTCTCTCTCTCTCTCTCTACAAATCTATCTGCTATCTATGGAAACTTTTGCTTTTCCTTTGTTCCCTCGTATGTGTGGTATGTGGCAAGTGCCACAATATGTTGATATAAATACTTTTGCCTGAATATAATTATATTGCATACAACTATGCTGTTATGTATGTGTTTTGTTTATATATATATGCATATATATAACTCGGTTTAATACTACGATTTTTCCAATATATGTTTGTAGCTCCAACTCTCACACATTCGATCGCTCGCTCGCTCGCTCTCTTACTGTTTCCTTCTCACTTGCGCTCTCTTTCTTTTCAACAGTTTACAGTTTCGCTGTGATTTTGATTATTTCTGCAATGATTGAAAAGTGCACAAGTTAAATTTAGCATAGTAAATGAGTTGATTGCTGTTGAAGGACGCACCTGATTCGCTGCCAATTTGTTATTTTTAGTATCGCGCTCGATTTATGTTCTTGATCCGGATGCCAACTTCCAGCACCTGATCACCGCCAGAAGCACCGCCACCGCCGCCGACACTGCTGCTGCTGTTATTTGATGAGCTGCTGTTGCTGCCTGCGCTGCCGACACCACCAGCAGCACCACTAGCACCACCACCAGAACTGTTGCCATTGCTGCCATCGCTAAGTGGTGAAATGTTGTTGTTGTTGTTGTTGTTATTGGTGCTATTGTTGCCCGAACTGCCACCAGAAACGGGCAACGCGACATTGGCATCGGTGACAACGCCAGCACCACTGACATTCGCACTAACACTTGCACTGGCACTGGCCGTTGGTGCGCCCAATCTGCGCAACACTGTCGTGGTTGTTGTCGTTGTGGTTGTCGTTTCGGCAGCAGCGCCACTGCCACCACCGGCACTGCCACCGCCCAGTTTGAGCAGCTGCTGCTGATGATGTCGATTGTGATGATTATAGTTAATGGCAGTCAAATCGTGACCAGTTGCACCTCCGCCACCACCACCACCACCACCACCACCACCAGCACCACCAGCACCACCACCGCCACCGCCACTGTTGGCCGCATAATCGTGCGGTCCACCAACCGTGTGTCGTCGCTTGATCGAGCGATTCTGTTTGTTTTGTATCTGCCGCTTCTTGGTCAGATTCATGTCAGTCTTTTCGTCCTTGGTCAGCGCAGCGGCTGCATGTGCCCAAGACGATGACGATGAGGTTGGGGAGCAGCAGGCGGCTGCAGCGGCAGCCGCAGCAGCTGCCGTACTCGAATTGCTGCTGCTCATGTGTCGTGTGGAGTAGTTGCGACAGTTGAAGCTGGCGCTCCGAAAGAGTCGATGATCGCGTCGCTTTTTATTGTAGCGCTCGAGAAAAAACGACGGCGATGGTGCGGCCATTAGTAGCTTCTCCTTTGGATCGCTTGTGGTGGACCCCTCCGAGTCATCCTCGGAACCGGCGCCAACGCCACCCCGCTCATATGCCAGCGAGCTGCTAAATCGCAAATTTTTGCTGCCGTATGAATTGCGCTGGGCGACGGAGCCACCAATTTGCGAGCTGGGCGTGCCGGCTAGTGGCGTTGAGGCGCTGCTTGAACCGGTCCCGGTGCCGGCGGTGGGTGTGGCAGCGCCACTAGCCGGCGCCGTTGAGCTGCCCTGATGAATGGGCGCCGTTGCCGAATGTTGCAATTTGTGTGCCGCCTTTAGTAGGCTGGCAGGCAACGGCGCCACCGTTGGCTTCATCATTAGCTGCTGCAGCTGCTGCTGCTGATTGTGGTGTTTATCCTCCTTGGGCTCACCCAAACTGTTTGTTGCCGTGCACGAGCGGCTTAAGAGCAGCGAATGTGGTGCGTCCAGTGGACAAAAGTTGTGGAACAGTCGCTCCGGCGACTCGTCCGCATACGGAATGTTTTCGGAGTGCAAGTGCAGCGGCTGACCCAACGTATGCCGACGATTCTTGGGAAACTCGGGTGAACCGTTCTCATCGTTTGACTCTGAGCCGCTGCGCAAATTGCGCAGCTTGCTGTCCAACGTGTCCGTAATGGTGGTCAGCGACATGGAACCTGTTGAGAGCAATAACAAGAAAACCATATGAATTAATAAGTTCCCAATAAAAACGATTAAAATACTTTGTGCCTGTGTTTACCTGTGTCGCTAAGGCGACTGCTGGAATCATCGTCCGTAAGCAGTACGGAGATGTCAACGCTGCTGCGCTGCTGCTGCTCATGTTTGCCAATGCTGCCGGTTGAGTCCACGCTGCCCGAGTCCTTCTCATCGAGACTGGCCTTGCGTGTCTGGGCGCTGCGCGAACTGGAGCTGGACAAGAAGCCGGCAGTGGTGCGCTTCTTGGTGCTCGTCGAGACCGACTTGGCTGCGGTGGGTGCCGACGCGGAGGATTGATTGGTGCTGGCATGGCTGGCTGAGCCCATCGCTGAGTAGAGCAGCTTGCTGGTGGTGCTCATCTTACTGCTGTGCAGCGTGGAGCTGCTGCTGGTGCTGGTCGTGCTGCTCGCTGATACCTTGGCGTAGTCCAGCGACTGAAAGTGAACAGCGGGCAGGATTAAACCAAAATCGCAAATGCTTTGCACAGCCTTGCGCTGCATTCGTCTTTGGTTGTTGGTGCGGATGGTTGTGGTGGTGTTGGTGGTGGTGTTGGTTGTGGTTGTGGTGGTAATGGTGGTGATGTTGGTGTTGGTGCATTGGGAATTGGCTTGACTAGCGCCGCTTACCAGAACACTCTCGCCGGAGTAGGTGTCGGAGCTAACGGCGCTGCGCTTTCCGTGGGTGCGTCTGCGTAGCTGCGGAATGAATCGGGAAGAGCGCGTCTCGCGCTCTGTGATGCGCTCAATCTTGGATAGATTGTGCAGCAGCATGCTCGTTTGATCCTCCTGTGTCTGCTGTGGTTGCGCCGGACAAGGCGCGGCAGCACCGCCGCTCAAATCGGCCAGATCCGGCAGACTGCCGCCCTCGAAGAAATACTCGTACTGTGAGCGGAACAGCGAAATAAAGAAGATGGATTAGTGTTGCAGGATGTGAATTGTGGCAGGGTTGAGTGACTCACCTGCGTGACAAGCAGCTCGACAATGCGACACTGATGCTTCATATCCTTGACAGCCGTTTCCAGAGTATCGTTCGGTGTGCGAATAATGGAAGGCCCAAAGATAATGGCCAGATTCTTTGGCTCCATGCGATTAACCTCGCAATTGTCGCTGACGCGGCACAGATGCCGTATCAGATGCTTCATTGTCTCGTACGGATGACGCGGCAGCGATTCGACAATGTCCTTGAGCAGCACAATGCGCTCCATGCCCGTCTTCTTGTCCGCCTCAATGAAATTAATATAGAAACTGGCCGGCATCAGTGCATCCGGCAGGCTGCGTATGAATAGCTTGAGCAGACTGCTAACCACATTCACATCCTCCCATCGGACGTCGGTGGCGCAGCTCTCGAACTGGAATTCCTTGGTGTTGACCAGCTCAGACAGCTCGGAGATAGCTGCCTTGTTACCGGGTATGCGATAAATGCCGACCACGCCCAAACCCTTCGTTTCCACAATGTTGGTGCAGACCTCAACGAGATGCGGTACGTATGCGTTATTCTTGCCCATGGGACAGGCGCGCAGTGGCAGCCCGATGGAGCCGCCCGTCTTGTTGACACAGCCAGAGGGTGAGGCCAGGTCGCCGTGCGAAACGCCGCCGCCGCTGCCACCACCACGTCGGAATAGCAAATCTTTCCAGTTCTTTGACTTTGGCGAGCCCAAATCCTTATCCGGTACATGCTTGTTGGAGGACTTGCGCAACTTCATCACCGGCGATATTGAGTCACTGGTGGCAGCCACCGCCGTAACGGATGCAGCCGCTGTTCCCCCCTCCAGCAAGCCACCACCACCACCGCTGCCCGAGTGCGAGCTGAGCGGTGAACTGTCCGCAGCGCCAGCGACATCGTCCAGATAACTGCTTGTGGCAGCTGTTTTCTGGGGCTCAGCTAGCTGCTTGCCTGCTGTCGGCTGCTCCTGCGAGAAGAACGAAATCATTGATGAGAAATCGAGGGAGCGACTTCAGTTACTTACATTATCATCATAGTTGAGACTATCCTTCCATTGGAGCAGGCCAAAGAGGCGCTTCATCTCATTGCTGCTCTTGGTCTTGAACAGGATCTCGGTGTAAGGGCCGCAGGATGGTGCCGTTGTCGCCGGCGTCTGTGGCTCGGCGGCGCTGCTGCTGCCCGATGAGGTCAGCTTCTCATGGGCATCGTCCAAATTGAGCTCGTTGCCCAATGTGGCCAAATGGGCGCCACTGGCGCTCGGCTTCGACTGCATGCGTATCAAGTACTTCTTCTTGTCCTGTGACTCGTCGAAAAATTTAAAATTTCTAATATCAAGCTCTATCACCTGTGAAATTACGGAATGGATATATATCGAATTAGTATTACACTATATATATATATATATATATATATATACCTGATCGTTACTTACATTCTGGTCCGACTTGGCATGGCGTCCGGAGTAAATGCGCAACACATCGCCTTTAATCTCCAGTTTGACCTGACGCCACGAGCGATACTCGGACATGCGCTGCAGCATACAAAAAATGTGCTTAGAAGTGAATTGAATTTTCAGGAGGGGCTTGGCTTACCTTGCCGTTGATGCAGGAGGACTTAATCTCGATCTCTGTCTCAAAGGCTTCCAGCTCGTTGGGCACATACTTGCCATTTAGCTCGGCATCAATGTGAATGCTATGCGAATGATTGCAATTAATCAAGATTTGTGTTTTGGATTCTCGATTAGTGGGACTCACCTGCTGCGCATTTCGCTGTTGATTGAGGCACGCCGACTGCCATGGAGTGTGGAGAGGCGCACATCCTCCAAGCCGTTGGGCGTCTCAATAAATTCATGGCCACCACCGGTGGCGGCGATCACATCGTATGTGGGATCTGGATGCTCTTCCACCAGCACCTTCGTCTTGTGCGGCTCCACAATGGACGCAACTGTTGCAGCAGCAGCAGTAGCAGTAGCAACAGCAGCAGTTGCAGCAGCAGTAGCAGCAGCAGTAGCAGCAGCAGTAGCAGCCGCAGTAGCAGCCGCTGCACTGCTGGCTGCAACAGCATCAGCCGTTGGCGGTTCGCCGTGATACTCTGCCTCATTGTTAGTGGCGCGCAGATATGAGATCCGTCGCACCGGCTTGCCCTCGTCAAATGAGCTGGAGGCCAGCGGCTTATAGCGGCGCACCACATTGCTCGAAACAGACGCAGCATCCACAATGGCAGCGGCTGCAATGTACAATGTGCAATCTTCGTAATCTTCTCTATATACATATGTATGTAAAGATGCGCACTTACCGCTGCTCTCGGCAATGTCAGCCAAAGTGGCCACAGTGTGGGAGGAGGAACTGTTGGAGGCCGGCGGGTGCTCCGACACATTGCTATACTCTGAAAGCAACAAATGAGATTTAGTGGCTTCGTTGTGGCAGACTGATGTGGCAGTGGCAGACTTACTACTCGGCGGCATCGTCTCAATGGTGGCATTCGCTAGCGTTGCCTTGTGCAGCTCCATGCGACTTGTGGTCTGGCCATCGACGGCGCTGCTGTTGCTGCTGCTGCTCTGCTGATACTTGGCCTGCATCTGATGCAGTGGATGTTGCTGCAGTGACTCGTACAGAACGCCCTGCTTCTTGGATAGCGCAACGGAGCCACTTGTCGATTCGGAAGCGGCGTTTGTGTTGATTGACAGCGGCTTGAATGGATCAAATCCCTTGGCCATGTGCGAGACCAGTTTGCTCTCAAATCTAAGAGAAACAGGATTAATAAGCGTTTCTGTTTCGAAGGATGTTCGGGGCTTAACTTACACTTTGTTGGTGACGCCCGTCTCCTGTAGCGTCTCAAAGTAGTCCAACTCCTTGGCGTACTTGCCACTGTTGCTGGCAACACTGACAACTACCTGTCGCTGCTGTGACGGCACCGCTCCCAAGGAGCGTGACGCCAACTTACTGCCCGTATAGCTATTGTACATATCGTAGCCGAGAACCACCTGCTGCTGATGATGGTGGTGATGATGGTGGTGGTGCTGTTGCTGCTGCTGGTGGTGCTGCTGTTTGATCAGCACTTGCTGGCGTACACGCGGTACTGGTGCAATGGCGCCTCCACCTGCACCTGCACCAGGTGGCGTGTGCGATGGGAAAAAGTGCTGTACTGGTTGCTGCTGTTGCTGTGGCGATGATTGCGATGTGTTGCCGTTGGATGCTGGTGCTGCAGAGGCTGCTGAGGCGGACAGCACACCGGAGGGTAGCGGGGATTTGAGGAACTCCTCCTTTTGTTTAATCGACTCGCGCAGTCGTATCATCAGGTCGCTGTTCTCGCCGCCACCGCCGCCGCCGCTGCTGCCGCTGGCATTCACTGCATACAATGCTTGACTCAATGCCGCTGCCGATTTGGGTTGGCGTGCGGTGGGCGTGGTTGGTGTTGTGCTTGCTAATACTGTTAGATTTGGCGGCTGATTGGCGCTGAAAATAGTACAACAGAAGCAATTAGCTAACGGCTCCAATTTCAGCATTATTTAAAATGTCAACTTTACAGCCTTCAACTAGTTGAAAGGCACAGTTTTCCCCCTGCAGTTCTCAATACTTGAAGAAGTCTAAGTCGGATTTATTCTGAGTGTGTTTATTGACATTAAGTATCAATGCATCGCATCAACTTATGACTTTATATGGCTTAATCGGCTTCATTTATCAATGACATATTCTAACATTATTACACGCACATATCTTCCATGGCATTCAGCATTCAGCATTCAGCATTCAGCATTTATTTCAATTGTAGTTTTCTTTTTCTTCTTCTTGCTTATTGCTTGATTTATTATTTGGGATTCATTGCAGCAATGGGCAGCAGACATCTGAGACCATTCGCAAGTAATCTAAGATATTGAAATACTTATTCCAAGCAGTTTTTTAAAGCAACGGCACCTGATTGCCATACGAAATAAGTTCGCGCTCGCCTAGAAGACGCTTAGGCGCGTGCCGTAAACGTCGACTGCGACTGCGACTGCGACGGCGACGGCGACTGTGACGTTGCTGTCTGAGTGCGGTTGAGGCACGTGAAGAGATCGGAGTGAATCGGATTTGACGCTGCCAGTTGTTTGGCTACGCTGGTCACGATAACTGATGACTGATGACTGAGTGACTGACTGACTAACCGACGACGACGACGACGACGACGACATCGTCGTTTGCCAAATACGCGTAAGCTGCGCAATTTGAGCAAACAGCAATGAGGCACGCCCCACGCCCCACGCCCCTTGCCACACGCCCCACTCCTCACAACTGCTGACTATTTTAATTGTGAATCTGTTATTGTGTGCTGTTTGTTTATAAACGAAACGTATTTGTTTAAGAATATTTCGTGCTGTCATTCCGAGCATTCAGACTGCAACGGATCAGTTCGAGATGGCCACAGGTGCGCTTGGCCATGTCCATAAATAGTTGGAATAACGATAACAATAACAAACTCAGACCGCTCCACTCGAGATGCCCCTAGCACCTCCATCCATCTATCTATCTATCTATCTATTATCATAGATGTACACGTATTGAAGCTTAAACCTAAACTTAATTTACTTTAGCCGCACGAAAACATCCGTTTTGTGTGCAGCTCTTATGGGCAGTGAGATAAGAAAGTGTTCATACAAATTGAGTGCAAAGCGAAACAACGCGAAAACTTTCAGTTTGTTGGCGCGAGGAGTGGGAGTGGAGCGGGGCGGGGTGGGTGGCAGTGGCAGTGGTAATGGTAGTGGTAGTGGCAGTGGCGCAAGCGTTAGTGCATGACGAGAACGAACTCGACGTTGTCCCGACAATGCACTCAGCCAGCCAAGTCAGCCGGCAGTAGGTTGCTGTCAGGCAGACTGACTAATGGCCATGACCGTGACATGAGCATGAGCACATGCCTCTTCCCCCCCCACACACACAAGCACACACACACAACGGCAACTGGGACTCGCTAAATGGATTATTGCAGAGCGAGTGTGTGTAGGTGTGTACAGGTGTGCAGGTGTGTGCGTGTGTGTGTGTGTGTGTGTGAGGAAAGTAGGTGCTTCCATTTGCAATTGCAGCCACAGAAACGCAGACGCACTCTACACTGGATTGAATTAGATTCCAGGAAGAGCAGCAGAGGCAACGCTGTCATGGCATTTAAGTTAACTCAATTTGATGCAAGAGGATGCTTCACGGACAGGATGATACACAGAAAGCACATTCTGTAATTCTGTTTCATTGTTGCTGTTGCTGCTGCTGCTGTTGCTGCTGTTGCTGTTGCTGTTGCATGGCTGAAGGATACAACAATTTTGCCTCCCTTTGGTGCGCTCGAGTGCGAGTTGCTAGGATGCGCTGCCAGGAGTAGTTGCTTTGAAGTTTACACAATAGTAAATTGATATCCATTAAAAGGATGGATAGCAGGTGCAGCTGTTAATTAAAGAGCAACATAATTGATTGGGTTTTATGTGCTGGCAATTTGACGGCAAGCGATTCTAGGGAATTGAATAAGGGTAATTTGATAAAGTGTCCATTTAAATCCCGTTTAAATCTATATCTATATTGGTCAGTAGTTGAGTTGTTCGACGCTCAACACGTAATTTGACTAACTCAATTTGAAAATTGTGTCTCGGTTAGCTCATGCACAAATAACTAATGAGTTTACTCATTTCCCGAAGAGCTGCTGCTCCACAAATTATACAAGTGAAAATCTATTAAGCAGTGAAGTGAAGTGAAGAAAATACCTGTCAAATCACACATCAAGTTCAAAGTTAGCACCATTTATGAAAACTCTACGTAAATACCGGTGAGGCACGAAGTGTCCAAGGAAAACTTTTATGAACCGTGCGTGCGATTCTGAGAAATGCAATAAGAGTCAAATAATGCCAAAGCGAGTTCAAATTGCAAATGTGCAAATGTGCAAAAGGTTTCCCTTTGCTGTATGAATGTGTGTTTATTTATACATATCTTTACATAAGCTCAGCACACAGCCCAACAAAATACAAACAAATAGATATATAGATATAGATATAGATATAGATAGACAAGTGACTCTATTGTGCTGATTTGTTGTTGCTGCTGCTTATCAGTAAAAAGTCAGAGCCAAACAAATGAGCAGTATTTATCAGACACACAGATAGTAGATATAGATATAGATACAGATACAGATATAGATATATATATATATATATATTACAGCCTGTATGTGTGTGTGTGTTTGTGTGGAATTTCGCACTTTATTGTCTGCTTGTTGTTCATGCACTGACTGCTCATTGTTGTTGCTGTTGTTGTTGTTGTTGTTCATATTATTATTGCCGGCTATTGTCCGATTTGCGTATTGCCTCTCTTTGCAATTAACAAGTCATAAATAAAAATATCTTGACATATTTGATAAGCCACAATGCTACACTCTGAAACCGGTCAAAAGTCCCCCCCGCCCCCCCTTTCCACCATCACCACCACCACAAAAAAAACAGTAAACAGCTTCCCTGCCCCCCGCCCACCATCCCCCCCGCCGCATTGCTGCTCTATCTCCCTTTTTTGCCGTCTGACTGTTTGTTTTTGTGGAATTCGCATTGCATTTATTTGTTGGCTGTTTTGGTATCGATTACGCCGCTGGTGGCGACGGCGCCCAGCGGTGTCGATGGCGACACCCATTGGCGTCGCCGTCGTTGCTCTGTCAGCGTCATTGTTCATTGTTTGGGCAGCATACGCAACGGAAACAAAAATCGCACTCCAAAAAATAACTACTAAGAAATTGAGACAATCGCGCATTGTTGTTGGTCAAGAAAATCTGAACGCAACATTTGCTCATGCCTCATGCCTCTTTGTTGCAGCAGTTACTCGAGTGTTGCTGTTGTTGTTGTTGTTGTTGTTTTAGCTTTCATTGGTTTTGCCAGCTCTGCGCTTTTTTTTTTTAATCATTACAGGCACTTGAACTTTGTGATCCAATATATATCTAATATATTTCAAGGTCTCTGCAATTATGACAAAAATTTTCCAGTGCGAGTGTTTCGATGTTTCGATGAAAAAAACCACCCACCCACTCACACCAGCCACACTCCACCCGCCACCCGCCACCACTTTGTCAAATTTGTGCTTTTATCAAAGGCAATCACAATAACGACACGATATCAATGATAAGTGCATTTCGAACTCAACGCCAAATTCAAATTCAAATTCAACCCACACACACTCGAAAAAAAACTCACTGGATTCAAGATTTAATATGTATTTTGTGTTGTGATGCGAAATCTACGCGCTCCACTCGGCATCAGCAACTAAACTAAAGTACAACCCAAAGTCCATACGACTAAGCTGAAATACAAAAAATAATAATAATAAATAAATAAATACATAAAAAAAAAAAGAGAAAAATGATCCAAGCGACGAAAAAAAATCCACTTTGTATGCATGTATGAAATTCATATTAAGCTTGCGACAGCAGCAACGAGACAGACGCGACAGACGAGACAGACAGGCAGGGCCAATTGAAAAGAGCCCCCAGCTATTGAGTGGGCAATCGTCGAACAACCCACCGCCAAGCCACCGACGGACGACCCATCGACCCACCCAACCACCGAACCACCGAACGACAGAACAGAACTGAACTGAACGCTCTTTCTTTTATTTTATAACCAATTGCGCAAAAATATTTCATTGTGCACACACAGATGCCACATAATACTCTGTAAATGGATGCGTTTCATATGTGTAAGTGTGTGTAAGTGTATGTGTGTGTGTGTGTGTGTGTGTATCTATATATATGTATGTGAGTATAGGTATTCAAGTACACAAGTAGTTAGATTTATTGTAATCGCAGCGTGAAACAAACAGATTGGATTGTGGGCCTAGTCCCAACTGATAAACAGGCGATGCAATTTTAGATGGGGCTGCAACGCGATTCGGTCGAAAAACTCATCGATAATGTCTATAAGGGTAATTTGGGATACCTTCCCGAGAGCGTAACTATTGCATTTGGTTGTCAGTATGTGAGAAGCGACAATAGTTTGGTAAACTCAAAGGATTAGAAACGAAGACTAAGTAACTTTGTCCGATCCATTCGAAGTGTCTCTAAGGGATTGTCACGTAAAGCTTGGAAATCAGGAAAACATAAAGCATAAATAATCAAATTATATATAATATAAATCAAAATTATATATATAATATATATTATTATTCACTTATAAAGAAGAAGAGAGAAGTGAGTCGCTCAAATCCATATCCATTGAGGTTAACTAGCGCATTGCTGGTTGCATTTTGTACCACTGTGCACAGTACGCAACTTATTTGAGTGTGCGCTTGTGTGTGTGTGTGTGTCAAACTTGTGCCACACTTTTATCAACAACTTTGTCATCCATCAAACATGTTAGTTTAATTCAATATTACACAAAACTCAGGTTGAACGAATCAAAGGTCAAACAGACAACGCTCCTCGCTCCTCGCTCCACGCTCCACGCTCCTCATTCGCTTCTTTATCTCCACACACACACATATGAATACAAATAGTTATAGTTATATCTGTAGCTGTATCTGTGTTTGTGTCTGTGTGTGTTCAATTGTCATCCAACGGGGCATTATACAATTACAGAGTTTGCATTGGCTCAAGTAGCCAATTATTTACATATGCGCGAAGCATTTGCTTTATCTTCACGTTGATCTGCATTGCCATCATCAGCATGTCATCTCGGACTCTTGAGCTCCGTCACAATCTCATCTTCAGATATCGTATATAGTACATCTCAATCTCAACTTTGAATGTGGCCGGGGGCGTGGTCCGGTGGGGGCGAACCAATGAATTCAAATGCCATTCACAGCGCTTCAACTTTTTTCCTTCTCACTTTTTATTTATTTCATCTCTTTTTCTTTCATTATTTATTTATTGTTGTGCTGTTTGTTGGCGAGTGTGTTGTACAAAATTCAATTCAATTTGTTATAATCATTTAACAATGGCGCGTTAACAAATATTCGTTATTCGTGTGCAGTTGGCATTTGTTGTTGTCCATTTACGCTCAGCTTAAGCATTCACATACCCATATATATATATATATATATAATATATGTATAATAATAATATATATATATATAAAGAGAGAGAGAGAGAGAGAGAGAGATTTGTAAGCGTATTTAAGGCTTTGCCGATTTTGCATATGCGGTTTAGTAGTTGTTCTTCTTAATGGCGTTGTTGTTGTGCGATTAGTCAATGAGTTGACGTTGACGTTGACGTTCCTCTGGTGACATATGCACATATAATAATTGATTGCAAACACACACACACACAGACACACACAGGCACACACACATGCATACATATAGGTGTACATGTGCATACTGAAATATGATTTACATCGCACATAACGACAGACAACGAATGCGACGACAAACGTTGCGTATACGCAATTGTTTGTTTGTTTGTCTTCATGTCGAAATGTGGGCGTTATAATGTCCAAAATGCACTGAAAAATGCGAAATGTGATTTGAATTTCAACAATTCGCGATACTGAGTATATATATATTTAATATACATATATATATATATATATATTATTTTTTTTTGCTTGTTATTTTTAATGGTTTGCAAAGCGAAGCAAACATTAAATATTAAGCAAGCGTGCTCGGCGCGCAGACACCCTGTTCCCTGAATTAAACGGCATACAGTTTGGGCTGTCTCGGAAAAACTCATTTCAAATAAAAGTAAATAAATAAACAATTGACAGTCACAGACGGCTCACAGCTAAGATATGCATGTAAGTGGATGATGCCTCAAATGTCTCCCTAACCGCGCTTTTTATCTACGAGCAAGTTGGCCACAAGTTGTCAGCACGTAATTAGGAAACGATAAACACTAGAAACAAAATATGAAAAAGAAAAAAGAATGGAGAAAACAATTGAAGACGGCATCCGAGACACGTGCCAAACACAGTTAACATGTGGCATGGAATCATCCACTCGCCAGAAACTTCCGATGATGTTGTTGATGAAGAGCTCTCGACTCTCGACTCGAACATTGTTTTTAGTATGCGGCATACACAATTAGCCGAATAATTCATTAGCAAAGCTTTTGTTAAGTTTACAGCAAATCAAAATGACCACAATACACAATTGTTGAATAATTAAATCAAATTATTCTACAAATAAATTTATTGATATCCGCAGTTCGATTGCCACGCACAACACGCAACTCAAATAATATCAAATAAATTCTATTAATGAAGCTATTGTACAACTCCAGGCGCTATGCAGCGCCACACACTGAACTCTAGCCCAAAATAAATCAGTGAAAATGGACTACTTTCTAAAAAAAAAATAAAAAAAATAGAAAAAAAATAAAAAAAGAAAAAAAAATATTTATTACTTTTCAAAGTTCAATTGCAGTGCCCACGGTGGTGGCTCAAAAGTTTCGCATTCCAACGTTTTGGTCAAATCTGAAGAGGACTGTCTGTTACCCTATCCATAAAGATATGCACACATACACACACACACACAGACACACACATACACAGACACACACACACACTGAGAGAGAGAAAGAGTGAAAAGAGGAAGTTCGCCAAGTGGCCAATGGCATTTTTATGCATTTGCCTATTTTTGTTTTGAAAAACACGAGAAATATGAATAAGTGCATTTGTCGTCATTGCCAAATCCAGACGCAGTCATAAAGTCAACACCGAAATGACAAATTTTGATGGTCAGGGAATTTTACGAGTGAAACGAACGCATTTCCCCTGTGCAAGCAAATCGCGTTAGCTCTCAGCTCAAATAGTTCAATTGTCTATTTTAACTGGGAAACAAGGCAAAATTATCTATCCACTCAGAGTTAGTCAAGACAAATATATCGATAAACAAAATATATATCAAATGTGGAGAAATCAATGCAATATTAATGCATAATCAATATTTAGGACCGTCAACTATAAATATTTATCACATCAATGGCAGTCAAATGTGTCGAATTGAATACCCGATTATCGATTATCGATATTTTTAGCACAAATATAGGATGATCAACGACAGAACAAAGTAATGCTTAGAGCATTAAATAAAAATAATAATAAAATAAACACAAAACAATTAACTAAATTAAATGGCAAAAAGGCAATTTCAAACTAAAGATCAGTGTAAAATGATCAAAAACTGAAAAATGTGACTCGATAACAATCAGCTTTTGATAGCAGCATTTGGAATAAATACTTACTACTTATATACTTAATGTGTGAATACATAAATGCTTTTCATTTAGCACAACATTGATCAAATGTGGGAAGAAACAAACAAATAATATATGTATAAATATATATGATGAAATCATCGGAGTCAGTCACATTTGGATGCTGTGTGGTGTTCTATAATTTTATAGGCCGTCGCCGGTCAATGTATGGACTCGTCATCATTATAATGCGCCTACATAGACACATATATATGTATATATATATAGTTATATATATGTGTGTGTGTGTGTGTGTGTATGTATATGAACTTACATATTTACGAGCATGTACAAATTAATGAATGTGAAAAGTGTGGTGAAGAATGTGCGAAATGCGCTGGACATTGGATATGGAGACCAGAGATGGGCAAATGGATTGGCCAGAGGGGTGGGAGGAGAGGGAGAGGCCACACTTTGGGCACAAGGTTCACTTTACAATTGTTTCTAATTATGGTTTTTGCAGCTATTGTTTGCTGGCGCAATTGTGCTGCTTAGCAAATGTCATTTAGAGCATGAACTTAATTTTTAACTGTTATGTTAAACAGACAAGCAACACAGAATTACAGTTGTATTTTGAGTTGCAGGCTATTCGATTACTCAATGAAAATCATCTTCCTGTCTGCTGACTTTCAATATTGTTGCTTGTTTTGATGCACATTATTTGTGTGTTTGTTTCTTGAATGAAATTCAAATAATGCACAATATGCGTATGCAAACACATGCGAGTGCGAGTGCGAGTGCGTGTGTATGTGTGTGTGTGTGTGTGTGTGCGTGTGTGCATTGAAAGGTTGAGGAGCTAAAAGTAAGCAGTCTCTCCATGCCACCATAAATCAAATGGCGCACAGTGTGATCAAGTTCATTGAAACCGCTAACGGCGACGGCGCCAAAGGCTGTTGGCCAGTAAACTGTCAATTTGTCTCGCTGAATGAATGTGTGTGTGTATATCTGTGTGTGTGTGTGTTTGTGTGTGTGTGTGTGTGTGTGAATTTCTATGTATGCCTTTGCAAATGAATATAAACGAAACATTCAAATACATATATGTTTATATATATATATATATATATATATATATATATATATATATATATATATGTATATATATAGGTATATATATGTGTCTATTAGCATTGGCAGTGGTACACATCAGTGTCAAAAATCTTATCGATCAACGAACATCAACAAATTCAATTTACTCGAACATACTTAGAAATTGAATTTATTTTATTGTAAGCATGATAAACTGCTTCCGAAATGAATGTTTTCATTAGGTTTTGTTTTCAGCAAGACTGTCGAAATTATCAGATGACAGTGAATAGCTATCTGCACATGCATTTCGATCTGATTATGATAAATGTCTTATGTCTTCAATTGGGGAAGATAGATGGGTTTACTTTCCCCAGAAAATTGATTTTTGAGTGCAAATTGTATAGGTAAAGAACGCGAAATGCTCTTGAATACATTTTCAAGTGTAATTGAAAACTGCTGTTGAAGGTTTACTCAATTGTTTTTGCCCCACTGTGGCATTTTGGCCAACGGTCGCTGGCCCGTCTAATTGCACTAAACACTGTCATTTTGGCTGCATGGCAAAAGAGAAACGCCAGTGGGCAGAGCGTCGTCACAACCTGCCGACTGTCAGACTGATAAGATTAACAGCCGTTCCTGCCAATGATCCCTGAACGCCCCCCCCCCCCCCCACCCCATGCTGACGTCAATGGCCCAGGTGGGGCGGGCAGTCGCTGCCATACTCATAGTCGTAGTAGTTTACACTTACCGCATAAAGCTGCTCGACAGCAGCTGCTGCTGCTGATGATGATGATGATGATGATGTTGCTGCTGCTGCTGGTAGAGCTGTTGCTGCTGCTGTTGTTGATGCTGATGCTGACGCAGTCCATGGGCCATGTCACCAAAGTCAATGCTGCTGCTGCCGCCAGTGAGCGCCGGATGACGTTGCGGATGTAGCTGCTGTTGCTGCTGCTGGTATTGGTGCTGGTGGAGCTGATGGTGACTATTGTTGCCACTGCCGCTGGCATTGCTTGTGATGCTGCCAGAACGACTGCCGCCATGGAGCGGCAGCGGCGGCGCTGGCGATATCGAGGATGCTGGCGATGACGACGAATTGGCAACAGCGGGATATGAGATCAACTGTTGCTGTGGAAATGTCGGCTTGGCGCCATTTGAGAGCAGCGCGGGCGATCCTTGTGTGGACATCGTTAAACGATTCGATTCTGGTGTATGGGCAATAGACGTATAGTGCTGAGAGCAAATAGAAATCAAAAGGACAACTCACAGATTAGACAGGATAATAATGCAATCACTTTCAATTCAATTCAATTCAATTCGATTCAATTCAAGCCGATATATATTGAGAACAGTTTGTAAATATATAATTTACACGAGTCTAAAGATGTATAAAGATGTATGTTATAATGTCTCTTGGACTCACCATCTGGAGCACATCGCACTCCTTGGGCACAACGTGCAGAGTTAGCACCGCTGGCGTCTGCTTGATCATCGACACAATGGTGCTGTAGGCAATGCCAGCGATCGGCGTGTTGTTCACCATTAGCACCCGATCGCCCGTCTGTAGATTGGCGTAGTTAGCCGGTCCGTTCGCTTGCACCTCTTTGATGAAAATGGTCTCCATCGCTTTCACTTGGTATGGCGGCAGCGACGTTGGTGACGTTGGCTCCAAGCCGACGACACCGCCGCTGCCGCCGCCGCTGTTGCTGTTGCTGTTGCTGTTACTGTTGCCACTGTTGCCGACAACGTTTGTCGCTTCCTACACAAAACGTACAAAGCAACAATAAAAATAAAAAACATTCACAAAAACGTGAAACGACAACAACATAGCAATAAAATAAATGGCAACAAGGAGAGTGGCTCAGAGAGACGGCCAGACAGAGAGAGAGAGAGAGAGAAATAGGGAGACTGACAGAGAAGCCGAGAGAGATAGGGAGGCCAAAAACAGTAAGAGATCGTCGAAGAGAGCGCAAAACCAAAACTTCGGGTGTAATAAAACTAAAGTGAGCAAAACGCAAATTAGTGCAAAAAAAAAAAGAAAAGAAAAACGAAAAAAACTCCCAAGAGAGTGAGAGAGTGCGAAAAGACACTTCGAATTGAAAATACCCTAACTGATTTTAGATTAAAAATAGAAACGATTCAAGAAGTCACAAAATAAATGTTTCAATTTGACTTTAAACTAAATTAAATTTGCAACATTTAATCTTAAAATCCTAATACTTCAAATACTCAATAAAATTTCAAAAACTAAAAATGAAAACTATATATATAATATGCAATAAGTTTTGTTACTTTAACTTTGCCTTAATATTAATGCAATGCATTATAAAATTATAACATTTATTTATTTATTTTGTTTTTTTTGTATATACTTATTTATTTTTAAGAAGTCTTCTTTTTTTTAAAAAAAAACTAGTTTTGATAGTTTTAAAGTAAGCGCAACATTTTGCGGACTTTTTTGTGTTCATCAAATGTATACAAATGTTGAGTTTGTGCTTGACTGGCAGGCAGGCAGGGGGGGGGCTGAGAACATCTTTCAATTGATCAACACGAGCAGAGGAGCTGTTTCAGTTTTGCAGATTCTTTATTTAAAATTCAAATGAAACCACATTGTTGCCATTGCTTCTAACGGGCGAACCATTCGACGTACTCGGTATACTTCAGCTTCAGCCAGCGCTGTCAAGAGCAAAAAGAAAGCAGCGACGGCCATTTGAATATAAGCGGCGCGTGCGTTTCGCTCACGTAACGGCAGAAGCAGCGACTGCGACTGCGACTGCGACCGCGACAGATACAGAGGCAGTGACAGCGACTGAGGCTGAGGCAGAGGCAGAGCCAGAGGCAGAGACTCGACGAAGCGCAAAAAGCAAAAGTGCCAAGGCAATCGATGACTAACTGGAGATGCAGGCAACCAGGCTGGCTAGCTACTCTCGCATACATACACACATGTATGTAAGTGCACACATACATGCATATACGAATGTGTATGTGGATGTGTGTGTATGTATGTAGGTAGATAGGTGCTGACCGGTGCGCTTGCGCACTGTCTTGGCCTGCTCTCTACACTCGAAGAAATGTAGACGAGAATTTAGAATTTTTACAGCTCAGTCGATATTGTCATATGTGTGTCTGTTAATCCGCGGATGTGGGACTATAAGAGCTGGAAAATATATAAATTCTCGTTTATCCCGGGCAAATCATTTCATTTTTTGATGTAAATTATACATTGACATTTTATTATTCAACTGGACAAGACTTTTTGTGTGTATTCTGCAGAAATGAGTGTACTTTGACGCGTGCTTACATTTGAGTGTGCAAAATGTTGAAGGGAGAAATCTGGCAATAAAACTAGAAAATATTTAACAGTTTCAGGGTTTATCGTAGTTTCTATAATTCTGCAATTTTTGGGGATATGTAAAATGTCCTACAATGCGCAGCTTAAGAAGAGTAGAAAATGCAAGGGCATATTTTGTTTCGAGTGTACTCTCTAAGCTCTCTCTCGCTACCCCATCGCACCTCAACCCACCGCTGACAATTGGCTGCGACTGCGACGCTTACCTGAGGCCAGCTGGCGGCATCATCTTCCGGTGGATAGGCAATAAAGTGACGCAGCGTAAAACCGAAGCCCTGATTCGGACGCCTCCGTATGACAACCAGCTTTGGCTGTATGGATGACGCAGCAATCGCAGCGTTATTGGCCGCCGCTGCCGCAGCGGCTGCTGTGCTGGGCGTCGCTGCTGCTGCAGATGCTGTTGCCACCGCTGCGACTGCATTCGAGTTTTGTAACATTTTGGAGTTGGGTTTTTTTTTCTTTCGTTTTCTTTTTGTTTATTTATCGTTTCTTGTGCGACTATCGCCTGTTTGGCTGCTCCGGCTGCTGTTGCTGTCTTCTGGGCCAGGAGATGCTCTGCTGTTGAAGATGTTGGCTGCTGGTTTTGTTTAGTTGGTCAACCTGCTGCTTCTGCTGCTGATGCTGTTGGCGGCGTCTGCTGCTGCTGCTTCGGCTGCTGCTGCTGCTGCTTGGCTAGTTACGTGTTGCACCCTCATTTGTTTGTTGGCGTTCGTTGCGCGCTCAGCACCGAGCGAAAAACTCGTCAAATTGTTGTTGCTGTTTTTTTTTTATTTTGTTTTTTTGTTTTTTTTTTTAATCTTTGCTCCTTCTTTTGGTTTGATCGTCACCTAGCTCGTGTTTCCACTTTTTTCTCTGCTTAAAGTCGTAGTTGTGTGGCCCGAGCTAGGGGCGTCAGGACGCCCATTGTATAGCTCGTTGGGAGCATAGCACTCGAGTGTTGCAGGTTGCCTATCGCATCGGTGGTGTTGTTATGGGCTGCGACCTAAAAGCAAAGCGCAATGCAACTCTTATTATTATTAATGTCATACAAGTTCTAAACAAGAAAGTTGACTCTCTGCCGCCACGCCAGATACTCTGAAAATAGGTCGGAATTATGTCGATAGACATTTATATTTACTTCATATGCATACACACACACACACACAGTGAAAACCCGTGTTTAGATTCCTTATTTTAATAACCTAATAATTAGAGCGCAATTGTGATTAGACTAGAATTGGGTAAGGTGCAGGATCTACGATGAGACAGAGTTGGACAATATTTTACAATGCGATTCCATATTAATATTTGGGCTATTATAGAAAGGATATACTAAGTGAATTTCCATGAGCCTTTTTTATCATAATCTCATACAAAGTAGGAGCATGTCTATATCGACTTGGATCTTGTACCTACAATGTATACATATATTTGATGGATTCGCAAATATCTGATTCAGCCTGAATTCTGACGAATTTCTAATGAATATCTCATCATAATACAGCTACTTTTTTATGCATGGTAAGTTCAAAAGGGTATTAACCCTTAGTAGCCACCATTTTTTTTTTGGTTTTTTTGAGAGTTGTAGATTTTATTACCAAAGTCAGAACCCCGTTCTCTGTGTGTGAGTGTGTGTTGACTGACTGACTGTTTTCGAATAGGTCCCAGCATGCATGGTAGTTGTATATAACCGCTAAGCAGTGATATAACTCTCCGTTTCTATATATACATATATATATATATATACATGCATACATAACATACAGTTACTTAAGTGCTTTTTACTATTTAATCCAAGAAGCTTAAAGACTACCAACACTTTACGACTTTAATTACAAACGTCATAAAACAGCAACAACAAAAAACAAAGCAAAACAAAGGAAAATGAAAAAGAAAAAAAATAATAAATAGCCGAAACTAACAGTGTGTGTTTGTGTGTGTGTGTGAACATTGACCGTCAAAATGTTGGCAGTTGAAAAGTGTAACACGCCCAGTCGCATTTTTCTTGCTCTGTCCCCCATCCTCCCAACACAGACTGAAGGTCTGACTTAACGTAAGTTGGTAATTAACATAACGTAATTTTTTGTAGTTTTATTTTTTTGGTCTTTTAACTTCATCATAATAAAAACGAAAAGGCACAGATAACTTTAGGGGCACCGAATACTAAATACACTTCTATAAGCATAACCTCCAATCGCAGTCGGGATATTTGCGCTTCGTGGCACTGCAACACCCTCCTTCCAATAAGTAGTAGTAGCATGGGTATTCAAGTTTATTTCACTTTATCGATTCAAATCGATTTCCGATATTTCGAGAATATCGTTTTCCAATACAACAACAATCGACACACTTATAACGATATAGCTTTCTTATTGATATCAAATATAACCTGATAATTGTTCAATTTTCAATACAGCTGGATTCAGGGTATCTTTCAGTCGAGCTCTCGCGACTGGAGCATTCTAACTTGTTTCTTTTTTTTTTGTTGAAGGCTGAACTTTGTGCTAATGTTGGCTGGCACCCCCACACACCACGCGGGGGGAGGAGCCACCCGTTGAGTTGGATGGATAATGGATAATGGGGAGGAGGGGAGCTGCCGCTTGTACTACATGGTTCAAAGCAGAGCTGTTAAGCTGTGAAGTAGGTATACACACGTCGAGTCGTGGTTGGAGTCGGCAAGTATTTTGTATTTTCGGCAAGATTTGCATTATAGCCATTGTCCGATCAACGCCCTTCCTTTGGGTCAGGACCTTGAATACAATTTGATGGGGAGCTTTTTTTTTTCTTCTTTTTTTGTTGATGTTTTTATTGCGGGTGAGAGATTATGGATTAGTCGCGTTTGTGTTTTTTATTGTTTTTATCGTAACTCGACGTAATTAAACAACAATAGCGAAACAATGACAACTAGTGCATAATACACGTGTAACTGCCAGCAGACAACTAAAAAATCGTTCAGATACTGCGACTATAATTGTCTCATTGTCATTGCAAAAGTGCCGCCGTGAACGTGAACGTTTTTTGTAGGGTACCTGCTCGACGGTGGTGGGTTGGGCGGACAAGTACAAAATAAAAACACTTCACTTTTAATTGTAGCCGCTTGCACAAACAAACAGTGACAAAAATGCTAGCAATGAAAACAGCTCAAGTGTGTCAACACTCAAGGAAAACCGAATCGCTCATTGCCTTACATACTTATATTTAGATCTATGTAGTCTTATCTCTAAGCTATCACTATTTCAAGAAACGGCAATCGTAATCGGCCTATAGCTATCGATAATATTACAGACAGTTTGGCAGCCTTTCAGCGATATATTTGATATTGAAAAATATGACAACAGAGAAAGAAAATCATGCAATAATCGTTACCCATTAGGAAACGAGGAATTAGATGTTTCGAAAAGATCGACATCAATTTGAGTAATATATAAAAAAACACACATGAATCTGAGATCGCCAATCGAAATAGGTGAGGTGATAACGAAAACACGACTGATAACTCTATTTCAAAGTGCAAAATGTGTAGGTAACGAAGTGGCTAATGGGCCTACATGATAATACATAATTGAACACAAATATTTTCTATTAATTAATTAAATTGAAAGTTACTTAACCTAACCACAAAGAGCCCATCAATACGTAACAGATCATCAAAATCAATCATATCGGTTGAGCTGTATATGTATATATATGTGTAGTTAATGTTGCCTGTTTGCATAACATCATAATACACCTTTTACCCAACAAATTACAGGGTACAACGATATACAAATGAGTAGCTTTATTTACCATACTACTTAACGTTTGTACTTTTTCCTGTTCGGTTCTTTTTGGTATTTTCTACTCCAGACCTCGTGATAACAATTAAATTGATTGTTTTGCACTACGAGCCAGAAATCGTAGCTGAGCACATGGAAAAGCGACCACAACATTAAGGCCCCAAAAGGAGAGAACATGCGTGTAATGAGCAAACAAACGGTAAAAGTATGCGAGAGTATCAAACGTATTCTGGAGTCCCACAATGAACGCACATCACATTACATCAATCAAAGCTTCAAGGGGGCGGTGACCAGTCAAGAAAATAAAAACCCAAAAACCAAAAAACAACAAACAACAAACAACAAACAACATTAGCCTCAAATCAAATCAAATGTATAATCCGAATCACGCAAAAGCGGATAACTGATGAGCACATCGAAATCAAGTATGCCCCATTCCCATCCCCATCCCCATCTCCATCTCCAACACGTTCACGTTGCTCTCAGCAATGGTTCTTAAACGGATCAAACCGATTGGATCAATATCGTGTAACCATCTATTGAGTGTGTTGCAATTGCTGTGGCAGCGTCAGTATATTTGGGGTTCAGCAAATTAATCACAAGAATTCTGACCGTTACACGAATCACTCAATGATCAAACCGGACAATGGATTTGCAGCTGCGCTCAAAGAAAGTTCGAATCAAACATCTTACAGTGCAGACAGAGACTTAAGAACTTAAGATCAGAAAACAGCAGAGAAATCTTTGAAAAAAAAAAAAACAAGCAACGGAATCGGAACTTAAATGTACTGACATTAGTATTAACCAAAACATCAACATAGCGAATGAAAAATATTTGGAAAACATACATAATCTTTGCCGGAACGTTTACAGATTATGATTTACGTAAGAGCACCGGAACCGAACCCTAAATTCGTTGCGAACTAACAAATTTGGAGATTTACAAAAGCCTCCTTTTGAACTATAAACTAGAAATCAGAGTGTGTGTGTGTGTGTGTGTGTGTGTGTTGTGGTGGTTGTGTGTGGGGCGGGGCGATAAGTTCATCCTTGACTGGCCTAGATTAGCTTCAATCTGGCCTGTCGCGCCTGTGACAATATCGTTAGTTTGTCTGCGATTATTATTGTTGTTTCGACCATAAACCGATGGATGGCCTATCATATCGATTTCGATTTCACTTCGAATATTTACAATAGTACTTATCGCAACGCAACGCAGTTGCGATTGCGATTACATGTTATGTCGAATGATATGTTTCAAATTTCCCATGTACGTAATAGTAGACGCACAGCATTGCAGACACACAGCACAGCACGGCAAAAAACAAGGCGTTGAAATACAATTACGTGTACTAATATTCATTTGTTGAGTTATTTGTTTGTTTAAAACAAAAGAAATACAACAATTAATTTATCACCTTGTATCTTGTATCTGCCTATTGAGGAGACTTTTGTTCTTTGTCTATCGCAGATAATGAAAAATAAACTAAATAAACTCCCCCAGAACAGAGCTGATATGTACTACGAAAAAACTGCTGGCTATTATAAATCAGCTGATCTCAATAATAATAATAATAATAATAACAAAAAAACAATAGCCAAATGCTTTTTACAGCAACTGAACTGAACTGATAAGAACTATATATAATAATATATTTATATAAAAAAGTCGGCTTTGTAAAAACCCCATTAAATTATCATTTGTGTGTTGCAGAGGAGGAACTGATCTCTCCACATGTGGCAATTGGTAGCTAAGAGTTTTTTCTTTTCTGATTAGATTGTTTTTTTTTGTTGTCTGTGAAAACACCTGCAGATTGCAGGCGAAGGTTAACTTTTTAGTTTCGGATAGCGTTGAGGATGATAATGATGATGATACAAGTACGGATATATAGAAATTGCCATTGCCGCCTTGGCACATGGTAAATTAAACACACACATTATTGAAATGCTCGTACGCACATCAAAGCATTCGCCGGCGTAGCCCGAGTCTCGAGTATTTATCGACAACTCAAACAGTCAAAGAGTCGATCGGTCAGTTCTTTCTCTCTCTCTCTCTCTCTCTCTCTCTCTCTGTCCGTTTGCGGGTATCTATATGTATGTGCTACATAGGTATATGTGTACACTATATATGTGTATTTGCTGCCAGGAGCGGCACTAGAAGTGTGGCTGCAACAGTGCCTATGATGTTGTATGCGATGCGATGGGATGGGATGGTTTGGGTTGGGTTGGGTTGGGTTGAGATGTTATGGGCCCCGTTCCTCAGTTGCCATTCAACTTGTTGCCAAGTGAGATACGCAAAGATACAGAATACACTTAGATACACTCAGATAGAACGCGAGGCAAGGCAATGTACGGTCTGGCTCGACTCCCAGGCGGTTCACATTTTCAATTTGTTTCGTTGTTACGTTTATTTTCGAATTGTTTATTTAATGTTCTCGTGTTCGCGTCGTGTTTTCAATTTTGTGTTTTTCTCTCTCTCTCTCTCGCTCTCTCTCTGTCGCCTCTCTGTTAAGGAAGGAGCAGTGCGTATAGTTGAAGAATGGGGCATGGGGGTGGGGCAGGAAGGCAGGCAGCATGGGAAATACCGCAGAAAGCAGCCGCACAACACTTGCCAGTGGTGGAGAAAGCGAGAGAAAGATAGCGTGAGTGAGAGAGTGAGAGTGAGAGTGAGAGAGAGAGATAGAGAGTCAATGAGCATAAAACTTGGTCCAGCCGAGCCTTAATATTCAAATTTCAGACAATTGACGGCAAATCAATAAGTCAAGTGTTAAAATTTTGTGCCACCCAAATATGTAGCTAGAGAGATGGTGAGAGAGAGAGAGAGAGAGTGAGAGACATGCATCTCACAAGGAGTGAGAGAGAGGGAAAAATACCTTGACCTCGTTTAACGACCTTTTTAGCCGCAGAGGAGGTGACGAATGTGTATGTGTGTGTGCGGGGGGGAGGGATAGGCTTATTGCGCATGTATTGCTTGCGTGTTTACATCTGTGTGTGTGTGTGTGTGTGTGGGCGAAAGTGCAAGTAGCATAACTGGGTTCATCTGAGCAGGCAATGCGAACTATTCCCAACCAATTCTACTCTTCACATTACATTATATCATCAGCAGCATTCAAAGGCCTCGACATTTGCCGTCAAAACAGCACAAGCCAAAACGAAAAGATATTTGTCACACATATATATATGTGTATATATATATACTGATGATCGGGAGTGCACGACTAGGAGCTGCCCTGTGCATAGCTCAACATGCACACATACTATAATATGAATAAATTGCATATTTATTTTATTTATCATTATTTATCTTAAAAGAAACAAGATAACCCCAATAAATCCCCTATTAAATTTGTTTGCACAACCTTATGCTACCCCTTTGAGCAGTTTGTAGGGTGTAGAGAGCCAGAGAATATGCCCCGACCATAGACAAGCGCCAAGGAAGCAATTAGAAATTCGCTATTGTTTTTCGTTTTTTGTTTTTTGTTTTTCATATTTTTATTTGTGCTGTTTTTTTCAAACTTTTTTACTTATGTGTGACTGAGTGACTGTGTGTGTGTGTGTGTGTGTGTGTGTGCGTGTAAGTTGGGGGGCTTGTGTGTGTGTCAATTGTCGATATTTATGAAAACGTATTCCATAAGCAAATAAACACAGCGAATGGCCACAAAATAATCAAACTTTTGCAATGCGAGCTGTGAAGAACTGTGGCAACTGTGATGAGGGTGGAAGGAAGGAGGGAAGCAGGGAAGTAGGGAAGGAGGCTGCCACAACGGAATGACACAGTACTCAGATAGAGAGTGAATGAGATGGGGATTTCTAAATGCAGAGCATTATCATCATTTGGGATTATAGTCGGTAATAAATCACAAATGCGCAAAATGCTGACAAATGAATTGCGGCTCTTGAAGCATAGATAAAAATGAATATTGTGTGTGTAAACAATGTGAATAACTCAAAATGTGTGGAAATTTTTGCAAAATATCTTCATCGCATACCTAACGCATAGCAATACCATATACAATGGAAGGGCATCTCTGTATGGATTGATAGACTAACTTAAAATGTGCATTTGCTTATCAGGTTATATTTTGAGGATGTACTTCAGCTATGAAACCAGCCCATTTTGTGTGTATCAAGAATTATATAGAACTGTTTCGACTTAATAAAAAAGCTAAAACAATCTCGTTCAATCGATTTGTAATTTGAAAAATTCTTCTTTTTCTTTCGCTGATTTGTACGATTGAAAGATAAATAAAATACTGCCTTTATGTGATGACGATCATAGTCCGTCCATAATACAAAAAAAAAAAGTGAAACTAAAGCAAAACCGAGGCAGAAGGCAACAAACATACAGAAATACACACTTGAATGTATAATAATAATAGGGAAAAGTAAACGATCAACAAATACCTAGTGCAACATAAATATAAACGAAATATATCAACTCGCTCTATGTGTGTGTGTGGCAAGTTTCTGGTAACAACGAAATACAACAGCAAAAATACAGAAATTCTATCTGAGCTGGCTCCTGTCGTCTATTACACCTTTTGATACTAGCTTATGGCAACAGGGTATATATATAAAAAAAAGAAAAGAAATGCACGACACCAAACGCAAAATAAACAACGTGTTTTATAAGTAAACAAAAATGATATTGTACGCGCGCTGTCTGAGCTGATATAAAACACAAAAAACAAAAAAAAAAAACAGAAAGAAGAAAACAAATTGAAATCAAGGGGCGGGACGCAAGTATGGGCGGTTTGAGCTGGTTGCTGGTTGCTGCCGTGAAGCAATTGAACGTGCCGCATGCCTCGCGTACGAAAGCAATACCAAGGCCCTGGCACGACCCCGGCGCAAGTTCGAAGCGTGCGAGGGAATTGGAACTGACCGAAAAGAGCACAAAAAAAAATTACAAATAATAATGCTGCCAAAAAGACCTGCCCCAAAAGTGTGCAAGAAACACAAAAAAAAAAACAGAATGATAACCCCAGAGAAATCTCTTTCGCTCTTGTTAAAGCATTTAATTTGCAATTATTCAGGCCTTTGACCAATTTATTATAGAGAAAACCGAGAAACAGAAGAGACAAAAAAAAAAACTAAAGTCGTGTCCAGACTTTACAGACAACAACTTTGTTGTTTGTTATTATGTTGGCTGTTGTTGTTATTGTTGTTGTTGTTGTTGCTGTTGTGCCCATTGACATGATTTCGAGTTCAATTGAAGTGAACTGCGAAAATGGCGAGAAACAAATGCCATACAAATAGTCATCGGACACAAACAGCAGCAGCAGCAGCAGCAGCAACAGCAACAGATAAATACCTATATAGGGAAATGTGTACAATTTGGAATAGGGAAATATGATTGACCTGTCCTTCAATGCCAACCATAATCCATAATTGTCTGCATAACGTCCAATCGAATTGGCCCAACTAATCAAAATGCATATCCACTATTGATTAAGTAATTACAAAATTGCCGTCATTTTTCTGGGCACTGTCTGTGCTCGGTTTCCCCGTCAATTTGCCAAGTCATTTGAAATGGACACAACTCAATTGTAGTCCTGCCTGCACTTGCTGATTGCATTGTGTTCGTTGGGCTGCAACAAGCAATTCGAACGGAACACCATCAACAACAAGCACTCGTTATTTCCTAGAGGTGGCTGGTGCGTGGTGGGTGGTGGTTGTTGGGTGGTTGTTGGGTGGTTGGCTTATTGCTCATAGCAAAATGAATCATTCACCGTGATTTGCTTTGTCATGGAAAAATAAATATAAAGTGGATAATTGTTTGCTTATACTTTCCAATTTGCATAGTATTTTCCTTCATTTTCTTCTTTATACAAATAATTGACCAATTATAAATAAAGGGGGTTTTGAAGGACATGCGAACCTTCAGCCTTTAGTCTAATTGCAATTGATTTCTTTCTCAAGATTATCGATATCAAGTTGAATGTCAAAAATGATTACATCATCATCAATTTTAATTTGTATATATGAATAGTTTAAAGATGCGTCATATTTAGTTGCTTCTACACATTTCAAAGAGTGTCCCCAAAGATGTGTTCTCTTAATAGTCATCAAATGGTATTAAGAGCTTAGTTCGCTTGGGAATTACTTCGCTAGACAGATAATTGCTTGATTAATGTTCACAATGTAATAAGGATCGCACCTCGGGGTTGAATCGTTGCCAATCACAGATGGAAAAGATGTCTATATATATATATAGAGTATTTTAGGGTTCAGCAGCATTCGGCCAGCCACAGAGAAGTCAGTCATAAGCTGCTTAGTGGGACATCTCATTAAGTCGTTGAATTTATGTTCGTACCTAAAGATTCCAACGGTTTCGATTTCAACGCTGTTATAAAATGTATTCACAGTTAATTCACAGTATGCTTCTTTTTTTTTTAATGGTATTTAACCCAGCGCAAGGGTCTGTCTCAAGTGTTAACTGTACACTAGACAATGTAGCACATATGTAAATGTATGTGTGCGTGCGTACATATGTATATTTAATCTCATAATGAAGACCCTGAGTGCATGCATATACGAGTACTCCTGCCAATTGAATAGCTAACAACCCCCTAGGCATGTGGGGGATGGGGGAAGTGTTGGGGGTTCCGAACCAACAAAGCTTAACTATCCATAACGGAAAACTCCATGCTGGCCAGGATTGCATCCACTTTAAAATCCATTTATGAGTGAAAGCACAGCTGCCAGCAGGGTGGCTTATTTTCTGTTGGCTGAGGGGGCAGGCGGGTTCAAAAGGGGGTGTGGGGTCATACCTTAAGGGTGGCTCAGCGCAGCACTCATTTCTTAACGTTGCCGGGTTGGTGGTGGTCTGATGGGTGGTGGGATGGTGGGTGCCCAAATCCCTGAGCTTTGCGTTCGAGGCCTATGCAAAGTACATTAATAATGAGTGTTAAAATGCAATCGAGACTTATTTTGCTGAGTGAATGGCGGGGTGTGGAGGCGTGGGGGTGTTGGAGTTTGCAGTCTTAAGGGTTGTTGCAGTTGCCAAATGGATCAAACAAACAACAGCAGTGGCGCAAGGGGAGTGCCTCTACACATGGATACGCATAATAAAGCGGCGCCAGAAGCAGCAGCAGCAGCACAAGCTGAAAAACTGTTAATAGATAAGCATTTGCCTAGACCAGAAAATTGGAAGAGGCTGGCAGGCTGGAAGAGCTGCTCAAGATGCTCTTCTCTCCCTCTCTCTTTAACTGGGGTACAGTCTCTGTCGCGGCTGCGAGGCTCGCAGGTATTGATAAATTGGATGCGAACTAAGCGAGGCGAACTCTCATCTCCCACTTCTCATCTCTCTCTCTCTCTGTTTCTCTCACTCTCCCTTGCGCTGAGGCCATGCTATTGGCGCTGCTGCTGCTGTGTTCGGTGCAATTTGCAATTGCAGCAGAGAGAGGCGAGAGAGAGAGAGAGAGAGAGAAGCTACATCGCCACATAATGATGTTACGCAGCATAAGAAGACAAAGAAAATGAAGAAGACAGCAACAACAACAACAACAACAACAACAACCATTATGATGATAATGAAGAAGAAGAAGCTATTGCTGCTGCTGCTGTTGCAATTGTATTTAGCAACTTTGGCATTGGAGGTTCTTAGTGCCACAGAGATTGAGGCTAAGTCTGAATCAGAGTCTTCTTGCCCCAGCTGTGACGACGACTGAGCGAAGCGGTTCAAGGACCAGGCCAGCCAGCCCAGCCAGGCCACAGCGTTCGCAAAACAGGCCGAGGCCGAGGCCGACTCTGATGGCACGAGTACAACAGCAGCAACACAAGCAGCCGCAGCAGCAACAATAAACCGGCTCCCAACTGGAGAGCTGAATTGAACTGAGCTGAGTTGAGTTGAGTTGAGCACTGAGCGCATTGTTAGGACGCAGGCGCATCAAGACACACACACACACACACACACACACATAAGAAAACAACAACAAAAACAACAACAACAGCATCAACAGCAACAACAGCAACTACACAATGCATATTTCATAAAGACGTTACAAAGAAAGAAAAAGAAAGAGACGAAGAAGAAGAAGGAAAAACAGCAACGCAGTTGCTGCAACTGCAACTGCAACTTGCAGCTTGCAACAGACAACAAGCAACTGCAAAAACGGCAGCTTGACAGCAAACCTAGCAGCTTTAGTTTTTGTGTTTGGGATCTAGGGTTCAGCATCTCGCAGCTCCAGTGGCCCGCCGTTGATTGCCGCATTGCATCCTCCTGGCCATGCCACACTTGGTCTTTGTTGTAGTTAGTGTTGTTGTTGTTTTGGTTGTTGTTAACTGGCAGAAGTCGTTACATTGTCAGACAAGCGGAAATTGCGCACATAAAACGCCAAGTCACAGTCAAAGTCAGACTCGAATCGTATCGCTTTGCATCGCATCGCATCGCATCGCATCGAATCGAATCGAATCAAATTGAATCCATGATAGTTGTTGTTGTTGTTGTTGTTGTTGTTGTTGGTGGAGTTGCTGCTGGGAAACGCGCACTTTGCGCAAAGTCATTTGGTTGCAGGAAAAGCCCTGAAAAGCGCGCCCAGGCAACAGTAGATGCGAATGCAATTGGCAAGTAATTTCCTGTGCAGCTTGGCTTGCAATATAAATGGAAAGTGGATGAGGATATATATATAAATATATATAAATATATATATATATATATATGGATGTTGATGTGGATGTAATTGTAAATGGGCTAAGTGATTGAGCTACAGATTGTGAATAGAGCAGTCAAGGAAACTTCTAACCAGACAATCGCAATTCATCCAACTGATTTCCTTTTATCATTTCGCAAAACCAGTTCCACTTCGCTTGGAGTCAGTTCATATCTTGTGAGCCGGATCAACAAGAAATGTTAAATATTATTAATGAATGAGCCATCAAGTGGATCTCAATTAAAGAACTCCGGATTTAAAAAAACAAAAATAATTTTTAGACATTTTATGAGGAGGCAATCTTTAATAAAGTTAGGGAAAGTCTTATGTAGAACTTGATTGGCCCCAAACGCCTTTTAACCCTTATGTGTGTGGCTGTGCTATGATATCCTTTTCATGTTGTATGCTCCCTCTTTCTTTCATTCTTTCGTCCTCTCTCTCTCTCTCCTGACACTTTACTTTCGACAATATCGATCGATATTTGACTACCTACTCTGCGGGGACAACATTTTTTTTGCCTACTGGTTAATATGGTGTTCTTATTCTTGTTGTTGTTGTTGTTGCTGTCGTTGTCAGCGTCACCGGCAGTAACAACAGTTAACAGTAGCAAATGCCTTTTTGTTGTTGTTGTAGTGGTTTTGTCGAGTGTTTTCCTGCAACGCATTTACGTTCGCTGGTATCGCTCAGTGCTACCGTTGATAGCCCCCAACAACCACCCCTTCAAACCCTTCCCAACCACCCGCCCACCACCTCTCCCACAACATTATCACCCCGTACCACAGATCCCACCCCTCAAACGCCATCTCCATATCTCTGTTTGTCAAGTTCGTGTGGTTTTGTTTTTTTGTTCTTATACCCTGACCCCATTAGAAATGGGTAAAAAGGGTATATCGGCTTTGTGCAACAGCATGTTACAGCTGTTTATAGCTATTTACTAGATCAGGATCAACAGCCGAGTCGACCTAGTCCATGTCCGTCCGTTTGTTCGTCCGTCTGTATTAAATAAATAAATTTGGTACAAAAGTTCCCGTATTCACCGCGCGGATGATATTTACTTAATTTAACCTCCGTTCCACGAATATCGATACTTTTCGATTGTTGAAATCAATAACACCCACAATTTTCTTATTGATATATAATTTGCATATTATTGACAACTGGACATCATCAAGATCGGATAAGAATCAACCAAGTTATAGTCAAAAACGCAGTGATTGAAAATGCTACGCTTCTTTGTAGTTTCTCGATTTGCTATTGCCACTGCTACGAACATTAACAGAGCAATAGCAGAGCCAAGAGCAGAAAACTGAAATGAATGCTCTTTCGCTGTGCTCTGCTCTGCCATTTACAAGAGCCAAATCAGTAGCAATTTGTGCTACTTGTACTACTAACTAGGAATCGCATAATTATTTTACTCTTTTACTTCGCGTAGCTGCTACGAGAATATGATAACACTGAACACCTAGCTTCAGGGGTATATCGAAGTCGAGCTCCCGCGACTACAGCATTCTTACTTGATCCGTCTGCAATTTTTTCCGTTTCTATACCCTTCCGGGCGGTATTCAGTCTTTCGAGTCTTTCGCCTTGAAGTAAACATCTGCATCTTGATCCACAGAAATTTTATATAGATAAATATACATCACTGCTATAGAAGAAAGCCGGAGCGATCGGTGGAACACTAAATTGCTGAAGTGAAAATCGTTTTTATTTTTCTAGCTAAGATATCAAAATCAAATTCTGCAACTACCAGTCTTAAAATGCTTTTCAGAATCTTACTGCTACATCAAAACTTCGAACATAATCTCGACTATTGAGTTATTTGAATATTCAAGCTTACGGATGATAAAGTTGCCCAGATTTGGGTACTATTTGATATGAGTTTGACAGCTTGGAGAGATGAGATTGATAATATTGAATGGCTTTTTTCGGACTCTGCAACGGTAGGGTATCTAATCTTCGGCGTTTCGAAGATAACTGTTCTTTCTGGTATTGTTTTTCGTTCACCTTTGTTTTGCTTGCACACTCATGTACATATGTTTTTTTTACAGGTCTCCACTCCATCCACTTGTGGCCAGCCAGTTGGACTGCGCACGTGTCTCACCCAGCACTGAGCACCGAACACCCAACACCCAGCATAATGGGAAATCCACCCACCCACCAACGTTGGTTTCACGTTGCTGGCATTGCTTCCCACAGACAATCGTCAGATAATCACAGCGCTTGAGTTTATAATGGCGACGTTGATGAGTTTGAACCGGAGCTACAGCAGCGCTCCAAGAACCAGCAAAGACAGTTGGAAAGCAACAAGAGGAAAATAGCAAGAGCAATAAAGAGTACACTCGAAAATCGCACCGAAAATCACAATTTGCTTCATATTTTTTAGAATATTTGAGAAATGGCAGTTAGACTAACTAAAACAGGGTGTCAAACGAATCGTATTTTAAAGACAAGTGAAACAGGTCCGGTAAAGGAGGTGAATTGGTTCCCATTTTGAGTTTTCTTCCTTTCCGTACTGATACCTGGATTTTGTGGTACGGTAGCGGTACCTGCACAATTTCTGTTAACAATTTTCGAAGATTTTCAAAATGTAATTGCACTTTCTAAAAAAATCAGTGATGAATACTGGCTGCTGACTCTTAACTGGCACTTACAAAATACTGCAATTGAGGTGTCGATTTCATTTCTGAATTTCAATCAGTTGAATTCAGTTAGCAGTTCTGATTTCGGGTCAACACACTGCTACATAATCAAAAGATAAAAAATTAATTGATTGTAATAAAATTGACAAATTATATGTGTAATTTTCAAAAAATCCGAGCTAGAAAATTGCACTTCCGAACAAAATTCGTGTTGCGTATGGTGCTTTTTTGCTGAGTGTAGGCAGAAGAACAGTAAGAGTGTGAGCAGGTGCATTTCCTTTGGATTCTTCCGGCGCGCCATGAAATGTAATCACGTGAACAAAGCCTCGACATGACTTGGAACTTGACTCAGCGCCCGGATATCTGTGCATGTGTCCGCCCGTCCCTTCGTCCAGTTGCTGCTCAGGTGTCGGATTGCAGGCCACATTCGCCGCCGCTCGCCCTCCCCTGCCAAGTCGTCTTGTTTATATGCTCCCTCCTTTTTCTCTGTTCTCTTTCCCCTTTTCTCTCTCTTTCACATTTTTTTTTGCAATTGCCTTTGTTTGGGCAGCCGATAAGCTAGCTGAGCTGATTACTTATTTGCTTGGCCAGTGTCACTTTTATCAGTCGACACAGCGCCCTTTGTCTCTTGTCTCTTGTCTCCTGCCTTCTGTCTCTTGTCTCTTGTCTGTTATCCCTGGCGATGAAACAGCGTCGTTAGGACAGGAAGCTGCAGTGCTGTATTTTATCTTACACAATAGACGAATGATTCTATCTGCGAACAGGTTTCACAGTAGCGATTTCCCATTAAATTGGGACACGCTTCAGGTCGGAAACCATGGAGCGAATCGTCTAAATGAAATAACAATCAGTTATAGCTAGGATGCTCCTTTGCCTATTAAAACCGGCCAAGAACTGCCAAAGTGTTATGGTAACAGGCAAGTTTTGATACGTCCCAAAATCCCATTTGGGCGGACAATTTTTACTACATTTGTACAGCTTTAATCGAAGCAGTACAGATGGACTATGTGGACTAGTACTGGTCCTTAAAAAAATATGCTGCATTTCGGTTGGGCTCCGAATTTGAATTCTGACTTTTCTAAACAGAAATCTTATTCTTTATAATATTGAAGATGATGTGTTTTTGGTTATTTAATGAGGAGTAAGTTAAATAAATTTACTTTAGTTAGGTTTTGTGTTCAGTGTCTGCATATTCACATTCCGATGTTGTTGATGTTGTTTGAACTACTGTTGTTGTTGTGGTTGTTGTTGTGGTTGTTGTTGTGGCCGTTGTTGTTCTGCTTTTGGCGATAAGATGAAATTCTAATGAAATGACAAACTTTGGTTAACTAGCGACTCGGAACTGCGGCAAGTGGAAGACAACAAGACATCAAGACATGACAAGTGCTTGGAAAAGCAATCGAGCTATTTGGCAAGAACAGGCACACACACACACACACTTACACACACACATATACACACGCAACCAACTGACGATCGCCGGAAATGTACCAGCAACAACAACAACAATAGTATATATATATATATATATCTATATGTATATATATATATATATATCTATATGTATTTATATATATATATATATATCTATATGTATACATATATATATATATCTATATGTATATATATATATATACGTATAATACAAAATATATTTCACTTTTTTGCGCGTTATATCGTAATACTTTTTATCGGAGCCTAAGCCCTATACACACATGTGTGTGTGTGTGTGTATTGTTTTTGTGGCATAAAGCGCATGTGAGGTTATGTCATCACACCTTTATCGTGTTATTCAGTCATGCAACAACAAGCAGCGCAAACAACGCAAACACAAACAGAAATAGAATCAGCAACAGCAGCAGCAACAGCAACAGCAACAGCAGCAGCAGCAGCAACAACAATCGCATCAACAACAGCAGCAGCAGCAGCAGCAACAGCAATAATAAATTCTTAATTATAGTATTTAAATTGTATAACGTTGTAAATTTCACGCGATTTACAGACGGTTGACAAATGGCCGGCAAATGAAACAAAAACAAAAGCAATTAAATTCTGAGTAATCAGCAAATGGATGATTGCTCAAGGGTTCCAGAGAGTTGAGTTTGAGCAGTTCTCGTTTGGATCCACATTTCGAGTTCGATTTTTTAAATTTGGTTACAACTAAAGTCAGGCTCAAAACAACGAATAAGTCGAATAATTAAACTTGATTATGAAATCCTTATCGATAGATGCCAAGTGTAGTATCATATATTCATCTAAGCATAATGCCATAGTGCACAACGGTCTGTGGACATATCTTAAAGGATTGTTGCAGCATGTTGTCCTACGAGAAAGGTTCAAAGTCGCAGCAATTGGAAAGTTGCTGAGAAGAGCTGCGACCACAAAAGTTGACTCATAAATAATGCTAATAATTAAAGTACGATCAAATAATATTGTATGATAATCGCAAATGCTGTCAATGATTGAAGCGGTAAATATAATCTCGAAGTGCCTCGTTATACAATAATCGAAATTTTCCGAATCTGTTTCGGTTCGTAGTCGAATTCGAGTTCGAATTCGAGTTGTGTACGTAGTGTAAAAGCCAATAGATAATTACAAATAATGAGCAAAGAATTACAATTATTGCAACAATGGTTCGAATATAACGGGCTAATACTTAATAATAACGGACAATCTCAGCTGGCAACAACAACAACAACAACAACAAATGTAGCCAAATCACGATTGTAAGAAATCACCTTTTCTTTTATTACTGTTGTTATGGTTGTTTTCGACTCGACCAACACACAACACGCAAGAAGCACAAATGAAGCCCAATAACAACAAGAATGCAACCAGCCAACATGCCCGACTAATAGATATCCTGTACAAAGGGCTGTGCTTGCTTCGACAAATTTGTGAAAGACGGCTTATGTGAAAGACGGCTTTTAAATTATTATTGGCCAAAAGTTAAATTTTTTGCGTTAGACTTCAAACTCTATTGCAAAAATCTACATAAGAAATTATTACAAATATTAACAAAAATTTCAAGCCTAAAATCTTTTTATTCTGATTTCCTGAGTCATTTGCAAAGATCGTTGTGAAATTTGATAAAGAAAAATATCGACGCAAGGCAAAGTGCTCATCAAATTTACTTTCAAATAGTTGTTTCTTGGATAGTATTTGTTGTATGTATCTGAATCTTAGTATACCCATTAGAGGAGCATGCATTTAATGAGTACACGGTACAATAAACGAAAACGAAATCGACGGCAACAAAGTAAGTAAAATTAACAATTACATAAAACCTTGGAGCGGCGCTGGTACATATATACATATACATATGTAAATGCATACATAAGTACATACATAAGTACATACATAAGTACATACATAAATACATACATAAGTACATACATTCTCGTACATACATAGTACGGCCTGCCTGGGTTAACGGGCTTGGGACATGGGAACTGTCTTCGCCTTTTGATGGAATCAACAACGACGAACCGAAAAACTGTTCCGAGTAACCAACAGACGATCGACTGAACATCAACAACATCAACAACAACAACAACCAGCTTGCCTAGTTGCTTGATTAACCTTCTTTTTAACAACAATATTGTCGTTTATCTTTTGTTTTTTTGTGTAGTGTGGGTTCAAGGCGCTCTGCATGGGAAATGAACTCGTTGGCAATTACTGCACCCAAAAAAAAAAAGAAGAAGAAAAAACACAACCAGCGTGTTGCAAATGCATTGCAATGAATGTTGAAAGAAACACTGGCTTTCCATCCAGAACTACAAGATGTACACCAAATATATAAGCATCTTTCTGCTCTGGTTAAAGCTGATTTCTTACATTTTGAACTCCTAATTACGTGTAAGCGTATGCAGAAGCATGAAATGAGAAGGCACGTTTTCATGCCATTGTTATTGTTTTTTATTTCTGACTCTTGTAGCTCCCCATATAAAGGAGAACTCGTGGATTCTGGGAATCAAGACCCGCTTTGTTAGATACATAAATTTGTACAAAACTTTCATAATTAACGTGATCTGTCGAAAGAATAGTTCTTTCGCTTAAAGTGCTGTTCAGATTGAAATAATTGGGATTAGAGAACAAAGCGGTTATCAGCTTAACAAATAAACAAAAATGGCAAACAAAAATTATATTGGATCAGTCTCTCATCCTATTTATATAAAAAATTGTATCCAATATCGAACAAAATTGAACACAATTCGAATTCTTTCTCCTGAAACAAGTATTTCTTCTTTTTTTTCCTGTTGTTAAGGTTTACTTCTATAGCTATAGTTAGATACCTTATTCAGACATATTTCACGCTTACACAGAAATGTCGATGCGCTTAATTTTGCATATTCGAAATCATGATTTACAAAAAAGAGGATTTTTTACATTCCTGAAATGTACTTCCTTTAGTGCATTCTGCTGATGCTGCTTCATAATGAGGAGCTCGAGAGCAGAGAATGCTTTTTTGCATTTGCATTTGCACGTCTTTCAATGATCTGCAAAAGAGTGAGCGAGATGGAGAGAGAGCGAAGGAGAGAGAGATCGAACTAGAGAGAGAGTGAGAGAGAGAGAGAGAGCGAACTAGAGAGAGAGAAAGAGAGAGACAGCGAAAAAGTGGGGAAGAGAAGGTCGCAAAATCGAAATTTGCATATGCCCTTGCTGCTAACAGGAATTATGAGCTTGGGCTCGGAGGAGCACTCAAGAGAGCGCAATAGCGAGAGCGAAACAAAAGATTGGGGAGGAACGATTGGCAGTGGAACGAATGGGAAAAAAAGCAGGAAGACAACTTTCGCTGTTTATGTACAACGGGAAATAAGTGTGTGTGTGCCTGAGTGTGTGCAAGTACAAGATACAAAAAGCAGCTCAAGAGCATGAGAAGGGGGAGGTGCAGTCGTGGTGAACTCAATAATTCGTTTTCGTTTGCTGATTGTTTATGTTTTAACATCAACACGAGAATTCATTTAAATAGCACACAAAAATAAACAAAAGTTCAACATAATTTCAAAAACAGACTTACCAACAGACAACAACAACAAAACAGACGTCGGCTTCAATTGTGCACACACACACACATGTATATATTTATACATATATATATATATATATATCTATATATAGAGAGAGAGAGAGTAAATTGGAGCCAGTTGTTGTCGTTGTTTTAGCTGAGGATTAAAAAGCCGATAACTAGATTAAGATTAAGATTAGTGCGAATACTTAGCCAGTAGCAGCCAATGAAAATTCCCACACACAAACACACACACACACATGCAATTGAAGAGAGATGGAGAAGAATGCGGCGCAGAGTAGTTTTTTTGGTAGCGCTTCCTCTTCTTCATGTGGCGCGCACGCATAAAAAAAACATACACACACACACACATCCTAAACAAAGAAGAGAATGTGGAGGAGATGAGGATGATGATGTTCTAAATGATGATGATGACGAGCTCGGTTCTCTTTGCAGCAGCAGCAGCAGCAGTTTCTTCTTCTTCATCATCTTCTGCTCTTGGTAACTATGCATTTTGCTTAAACTTGTTCATTTTCAATGAAATGCACCAGAGAAATACAAAAATAAATAATAATAAAAACCAAACAGCAACAGCCACAACAAGAACACAAAAAAAAGAGAAAAAAAAGCGAACTTAAAGTGCGTCTTCTTCAATATGCAAAGTTTGCAAAACTTTGACATTTCATTTCTTTCACGTTGCAGCATTTGTTGTTGTTGCTGCGGTGACACTGGCGTCGGCATCAATGGCTACGACGACGACGTCAACGAGCATTAATTGGCGGCGTCGCCTCCAACAACACTTTGGCAAAATTGTGAGCAAATGTTGCCTGCCGCTAGTGCTGCTGTTGCCCCTGTTACCACCCCCTCCCTCCATCCACACCACAAACACACACAACCATCACAATTTCAGCATGTTTCATATATTTAGACGCACTTTTTTACTCGCCTTTTCTCTTGTTGCTTTTTTTTGTTTTTGCTACAAAAGCAAATTTATTTCTCACACGCACAACAAATTTCCGATTCCGATTCGGATTCACGCGGGCCGCGGGCAGCACACTTGTTGTTGTTGCAAATTAATGCTTTCGTTTTATGTTATCACATTTGTGTTGAAGCACAGTTAACTTATTTGTTTGCATTTGTGGTGAGTAGTACGAGCGTAAAAAAAAATAACGAATTATGATTATTTTTTGTCCGAAATTGCATCCGCTTGACAAGCGAGCGCTTGAACGTATGAGTTAGGGATGGATACGAATATCGACGGTGCAAGACCTGGTCGTTGCATTGAAACGGCGATATACGCATTCAAGCGATACTTCAAGCAATATCGATATTTAATTCGGAATAAGCAGTGTACGATATATTAATTAAGACCAATCGGATGTAATCGGATGACCGCCTCGCCAATTTTAGTGCTTTTATGGTACAGTGGGGTAGTTTCACCATTTTTCTGGACAAATCTGTCAACTGTTAGGTGGTCTTCCACAACGAGCCAACACTGGCCACCTTGGTCGGAAGCCGTTAAACCTAAGATGTCTTCGCCAGAATAAATACTAAACCATATTTTCTTTGGATTGAATGCTATTTATATAATAAATAAATAAATTTAAATATTTGTTCGTAAGGTCATAATATTATATATGTTTATTAACACAATCGTTAAAGCCGTTTCAAACGTCACCGGTAAAGCTATGTATTAAGCAAGACAAAACAAAATGTGTCGCGCGTACTTCTGTTTTGCCCACTTCGTGTCGATATTTGGATAATTTATGATTGTCAGCACTGACCAGAATTCTTTTGCGACAATCGATATCTAGTTAGTAGAGAAGGCACCTACATTGGCATGAATTGATAACATGATAACATTATATATGCGTTTCAGAATTGCTTATCAACCTATAATATAGCTTTAATTAAGAATCGTCATCGTATCACTATTTTTGTGTATGTTATGTATCTAGGCGAATGCTTTAGTTTGCAATAAAAATAAACTTGTGTAAAATGCACGATATATTGTTGTACTATCGATGACAGCGATATTAATTGTAAAGATCTCAACCACTAGCCAGACAGCGACATACGAACAGGCCAAAAACGAAAAGAAAGATGAGAAATATTTGTTGGACAAATTAAGAAAGCATTTGGACAGCGCAAAATAACTACTCAAGTGCACGAAATTTGGTCTGGCCGCCAATGGTAGCGTTGAGGTCAACGCCAGCAACAGCATTAAGCCGTTTTGGAAGATGTGCGCAGCGTTCGCATTCGCAGCGATTCATTGCTGGTCGATATAAGCAAACAGCAGGCTGCAAAACATACCCAGGCTAGGTCCAAAACACAAACCGTACGAAACTGAACAGCCCCAAAAGAACATTCGCAACAGTAACAGCAAGAGCAACAGCAAAAGCAACAGCGACTAGAAAGAGGAGCAGCAGGCGATGGCAGCCGCCGACGCCGCCGTCTCGTCGCCCGATGCACTGCAAGCTTTCAATGTGGACTTTAGCGAAATTACGATCGGCGAGGTGAACCCTTTTTTGTTGTTGTTGTTTTTGTGTACCCTCCAAAGTCAGGCACACTGTTTGCTTATACACAATTCTTTCATTGGCATACGTAGAAAGTCGGCCATGGCTCGTTTGGTGTTGTGTCCAAGGCAATATGGAGCAATAGGCTGGTGGCCGTCAAGGAGTTCTTCGCCAGCGCCGAGCAGAAGGACATTGATAAGGAGGTGAAGCAGTTGTCGCGCGTCAAGCATGCCAACATTATTGCACTGTACGGCATCTGTAACGCCCAGCAGGCCACCTTTTTAATCATGGAGTACGCCGAGGGCGGATCCCTGCACAATTTTCTGCATGGTAAAGTGAAGCCCGCGTATAGCTTGGCGCATGCCATGAGCTGGGCGCTCCAGAGTGCCGAGGTGATTCCTTGTTCTTCCTTGTCCTTTATCTGAAATGTATAACCTGATTGAAATGTGCACCATCTCGTACATAGGGTGTCGCCTACCTGCATGGAATGTCGCCCAAGCCGCTGATCCATCGCGATCTGAAGCCGCTCAATTTGCTGTTGACCAACAAAGGACGCAATTTGAAGATATGTGATTTTGGCACCGTCGCCGATAAGTCAACCATGATGACAAACAATCGTGGCAGCGCTGCCTGGATGGCGCCCGAGGTGAGTACAAATCCAAATCGAGTTGGTGTTCTTTTTGTTTAGTTCGATAATTACAATATATAATTCATGGAAAGCCTGGCAAATGATGAACGATATTTGCTGCAAGATATTTGTTAAATTATTGTTAGAAACAATCTTTCAAGCGCAGTCCTCAAGCGAAGCTTCGCTTCAAACTTGACCACCAATGAGTTAGTCAGTCGCAACAATCCTGTTTTTGTATTTTAAAATATAAACCGCATCTGGCAAACTGGTCAGAGTAATTACAATTTTAGACTCAACAGGTTGCTGTGGTTGCTAATCATAAAAGATTTCTCAATACCTTCAGATATTAATATATAGCTGAACCCATAAAAAATGTGGTAGAGACTATGTAACAGGGAGAAGGAAGCATCTTCAATCCCATAAAATATAGATAGATATATTTGTGATCAGAAAAGGAATATTTACCTGCGTCAACAGCTTGGTTAAGGTTATCCTACTTATCGAGCTGTCTCGGCTCGTGCATTTGAACTGTATGTTGTAATACCTTCTGCGTCCAACAGGTTTTCGAAGGCTCGAAATACACGGAGAAGTGCGACATTTTCAGCTGGGCGATTGTGCTGTGGGAGGTGCTGTCGCGCAAGCCGCCCTTTATGGATATTGACAATGCCTACACCATCCAGTGGAAGATACACAAGGGTTAGAGATAATATGAATTGCTGATAATGCATTAAAATGGTTATTTATGTGAGTTAATTGCAGGTGAGCGACCGCCTTTGCTGGACAATTGTCCCAAGCACATTGAGCAACTGATGACTGCCTGCTGGATGACGGCGCCTGAGGAGCGGCCCTCAATGCAGTATATTGTTAGCGTGATGAATGAGATTATCAAAGACTATGTTGGCGCCGACAAGCCGCTAGAATATGAGTTTATCAACCAACAAGTGAGTGGCCACATCAAATACCATTAACAGAAATACACGACTTCATCAAATGCAGATTGTGACCAAAGAGAGCGACGGCACGGTGGCCGCTCAATATGATAGTCTAAGTCACAGCTCCAGCGACATGAGCCTTGCGTCCACACAGCTAACACCGACGAATGTACGTGGAACAGCGACTGAGTTTGGCACTGGAACTGAAGGTGGAGCTGCAGCTGAGACTGGAACTGGGTCGAGCGATACCGAATATACCTCATCAGAGCGAACGCCCACAAATTCGGGCCAATTAGACAACAATGGACTGTTCCATATGAGCAGCAGCAATCGCTGGGGTGCCATACCCGAGGAGGAGAGCAGCGAGAGTCAAAATGCTAGCTTCAATTTGACATCGTCCGCAGAGGCAAGCAAGCGTTTGGAAACCATACGCAACGGCATGATACAAATGGCCAGCAGGCCAATGGAGCAGCTTACCCTCGATGTGGAACCGGTATGTACAAATCAAATTTATATATATATATATCTATATATATATATATAGCTATACTTACTTCTTTTGTGTTTATTGCAGAACGGTTTTGATCTGAATCGCAGCGAGAGCAGCCGCAGCAGTTTGCATGGTGAGTGCCTGATCGCAACTATTGTCAGCAATGTGGATGATCTCGTTGTCTTCGCCTAATTGTCTCTTGTCTGCTGTCTGCTGTCTGCTGCCTGTTGTCTGTTGTTGTGCCTATTGAGTGATTCACACGCACATTAGCACACTCTTTTGGATGATCACGATTGTGGCATGGTAATTGTTGTCGTTGTTGTTGCAAATAGCACAGCGCATTGTCAGCGTGTGCATTCTGTTCGGCTATCGTCTGCCATGTGGCAGCTGTGTGTGGTCGAGATGAAAGCATGACGCACCAGCAACAGCAACAGCAGCAGCAGCAGCAGCAGCACGCAATAGTTTATTGTATATAAACAATGCAGTTGCCATCTCGCTCTAACTCGAGTGTTCGTTTCGTTTAATTGCTCGATTTTTTGGTTAATTAGCTGCTGCGTTGTTTTGCATTATTATGCAAAAACCATTTTGCAAAACAATTTGCCTCAGGCCGCCAAAAACGTTATAAATATGCGATGCGCTCATGCAATATGCAGCTAAATAGCAAAATAGCAAAATAGCAAAATCGCAGCATCGCCGAATCGCAGCATCACCAAAATGCCATCTCAACAATGCACACTTGCCAACAAATACCCGCACCAGCGATACTGCAGCTGATATGATATGCACACAACGAAATCACACACAAATGTTGCGAATGTTGGACAAATGCATTTCGCTTTCAACAAGTTGTGTTAACAGGTTATCGAAATCAATGTTGTCCAGCACAACTCAGATTCATTTTACTAAAACACGTGTAGACTTGTTAGCTTTGCCTAAAATGTATTTCACGCTAAGACTGCTCAGCTGTGGCAAACAAATACATTGTTTGCTTAGCTAAGACGGCTGTGCAACTCTGAAGCCGACACACATTTGACCACATTTGACCCGTTAAGATCTTTAATGACAAATTATGTATTTAGACCTGTTCTCAATTTCGAGCTCGGCAAATAAGAGTCAAAGTTGTATGCTCAATTGAAATGTTATTGTGTTTTTCACTAGCTGCAACAAATGTTAGTTAATTATTGTCAAAATACAAACTGAGCCACGATCAGCCAGCAAATTTCCCTTGCTTGCCAAATTGATGGGCAAAGCGTGCGACTCGACTGAAAAGAGAGTGTATATTGTAGTCACTTCACTCTTAGCTGCACACTGCGCTGCACAATTAACGTATTGTGCACATTGACTGACTGGCTGGTTGCCTGGCTGGCAATTTCGCTCAGATTTATAGCCATGACATGCACCGTCACCACAGTCGCCTCTTTCGGTCGCCTCAGCATAAACACAGCACAAAAATATTAGAAATTTATAAAAAAAAAAAAAATAGAACAGAAAATCATCTAATGGCTGCGGCACGCCAGAATAACGCACACACAATTGACGAGGCCGACAGTCGGGTGGCCAAAATCTTTTCTCCCCCCTTGCGCCCGCCCGCCAGCCATGCTGCTGCCGTCTCCCGCACAACCGCATTGACCAATGAGTCATTCGGCAATAATCTCGCTTTTATTTTGATTTCGTACACATATAGTACACATGTATCACATGCATAGTATACACAAACACGTATATATATATATATATAGATATACACGTATATATATATATATATATCTATACAGCAAAATGAAAAGCCAAAAGAGCGAGAATTTCATTTTAATGGGCACGGGGACAAGAAAAAACCAAAAGAAACCAAAAAACATATTTCGAGCAAAAAATCGTTTTAAAAATTCGCTGCAAAACGACAGAGGCGATTCATTTTTGCCATGACTTGGACACGAACACAGTGTCACATCCTCTTATATATATGTATATATACATTTGTATTTGTATTTGTATTTGTGTGTGTGTTAGCCATTGCATGCAGCAGCATCAGCGACCTAGTCACGCTGCAATCTTGTCTAAAAGTAAATATTTCGGTTTTTTGGTTGGAGGGTTGCGAGCAACATTGGCATTTATCGCAGGGGAGATTTCCCAACCGCATGCCAGGCGCATTATTCATCCACATATGTGTGTATGTATGTGTGTGTGTGTGTGTGTGTGTGTGTGTGTGTGTGTGTATGTGTGTGTGTGTGTATGTGCGATCAGTAAATGCTCATCAGCAGCTCGATATGGCAATGTTTTTGGGGTCGTCTTCGTAGGGAGCCAACACTTTTGTATTGATGATGAGATTCAAAACACATACACACATACATGAATTTTCTATTTGTGTGTGTGTGTGTATGCATGCCCCACTCTCCTAGTTTTTGTGCTCGTCATCTCGACCAATTTGCTGCTTCCTCTTGCCTTCGGCTCTTTGACAGCGGCACGATGTGTTTCCACAATTTGCTCAGTCTACGTTTGAGAGCCGTGCCGTCCTGAGTGCCGCAATGTTACTGCAATTCCCGATAACGCAACGCGCCAAAGATCGTCGTCAATTGTTGTCAACGCCGGCTGTTTAATCTAGCCACGTCCCGCCCCCTAACGCCTCCCGACCACGCCCGATCCCCCAACGCCCATATTCAATTTTTATTCTCTGAAACACCCATTTGTGCTGTGAAATTTTCAATAAAATAAAAGAAGCGCAAAAAAAAAAATAGAAAGAGGAAAAGCTAACAACAAATAAACATTGGGGCAGCAAAAAAGAAGAAAGCAAAAGTGGGAGCAAGGGAGAGAGAGAGAGAGCGGAAGACAAGCAGACAAAATTCGTTTGAAAATGTTTGCTTTGCATGTTTGTTGATAGTTTGTTTTTCCAATATTTCCCCCAAAAAACAAGCAGCAGCAAGAAAATACGTACGTCATCAGGGCAAGGGTGGTGCGAGAGAGGAGAGAGAGATTGAATCACACTCTCTCTTTTAATACACACACACATACACATATATATATATACTCTATATATAAATGTATATATCCCCAAGCCTTACTGAATTGAACAGATGATCGCAATGAAAATGATCCCGCCTCAGACATAATTGGTTCGCGTGCATCGAGTATCAGCTCAAATAGTGCAAAGCGAATCCAAGCAGCAGTCGATCAACATGTGCGACACACGCGCCTTGATCACCACAAAGCAGACCAGCGATCTGCACAGTTGCTGGATCATCTATAGTATGTGTCATAAGTCACTGGAAATTTGTTCTCGTCATTTCCACCTTACTTGAATATTAATGGGATTTGTTTTCTGTTTTGTTGCAGCCAAAACTGATGGCCGGGAACGATTGACAGTGACGGATACGAAGCCGGTGATCATGACCAGTGGCAGCTGTGCCACCAACAACAGCAACAACACCACCACAGACCTCACTAACAACAATAGCAATTATAATATTAACAGCAATAACAATGAACTCAATACAAATGGACTGCTTAGCCAAGCCCCCAATGCCAATGAATCGAACGATTGCATCGATGTGCACATCGATGAGGATGCGGATGTGGACGCCAACTGTGGCTGCACCGAGCAGTCACTGGCAGAGATATTAGATCCGGAGCTGCAGCCAGAGCCGCCCATACCGAACAATGCGGAATCGCAGGCGATCTATCGCGATCATCGCCACATGGCCAAGGAGTATCTCAGCGTCGACACGAACCTCTACTACGCGCAGGACTTCAAAGAGAAGCTAATACTGCAAATGGATCGCATCGAGCGGGATCAGAAACAGGAGCTCTTGCGCAAAATTAAAGACAAGGTGAGCGAGTGTAATTAAAACATGATCTGAAATCTGCTCTGACAAACTAAGTCATGTTTTTAATTGTTTCTGTTGTTAACTGTCTGCATCTCTCTTCTGTACAGGAGGGCTTGCAAAGCCTCTACAATAATCTGCAGCAGCAGTGGGAGAAGCTGCCAGCTGCCCGCCAGCCAAATCCACAAGGTGGTCGCCTACAGCCACCGCTTGGGATTGTCGGCAATAATAGTCACCACAGCAGCAGTCAGGAGCTGACGGCTGGCATCACTAGCGGCGATTCGGTGGAAAACGATGGCTGGGTCGTTATAGCACCGCATCACAATACGTAGCTCGGATTTGACACACTTTCCGTGGAATCTATGTGTAGCCAACCAGTAGCTGTGTATTTCCAACTGTATTTGTTTAACTTTTAATCGTAATTTGTAATTATTAATTTTTAGCCATACTCTGTAATTGTTTAAGTTGAGGTTCATTGCGTTTTGACATTTGGAATGAATCTAGTTTTAGCCATGTTGCTTGTTTCTGTGTACCTTATAAGCATTCTGACACTTGACACTTAAGATTTTATTGCTATGTGCTATATATATATATATCAATATGTATTTAATATGAAAATAGTGTATGTGTATGTGTACGTGCATTGGTAGTGAGATGCATTGATGTGACAACAGGCAGAGTTTACCAAAAATATATAAATGTATCTGCCATCGATTCGTGTTCGCATCGAATCCTTGGCAAATCTCGAACAAATACAAACGGTGTTTATATCTATTTATACAATTGGCTGTTAGAAAACTGTAACTAGCAGAAAAGAAACACACATTGATACTTAATGTTTGTTTTTTATTGTTGATCATATTTTCCACACACATGGACACATGGTATTAATTAAGTGTGAAGACGCTTGCTTGAAGTTAAATTTGTGGTCTGTTGTCTACCTGCAGTGGCTGCAGTGTTCAGTCAGTCAGCACAAATTGTCTTATGCATACACGGTATACCAAGATCATATCTTATACTTTATAGATATAGACATCTAATAGTAGTTTACTAAACGCAAAAATTTATAATTTTTATTGTAAATCGTTTTCTAAGTATTTTCGCTAAGTGTTACATATTCGAACGTTTGACCGGCTTTTAACAATTGTTGCTGTTGGCCTTGCTTGGCACGCTTATTCACTGTACAGTAGTAACATGGAGGGTGGGGGACCGCACTTTAAGGCTAATCACAAGCATAGATGGAGGGGGGGTGGGGGCATTTCTATAAATATTTTTTTTTGCATTGTATTTTGTTTTTCTTATTTGTTTATGTATGTAAATGAAATCAGAGAGTTCGCTTAAATTCGTTGGAGTAGCCGAACTTTTTTGGCCTTCTTTCGTTGCTAGGGATCAAAGCTGGGGACATAGATGGCGGCACAGCTGGACTCCCAGACATCGTTGGGCGTATCCCACGAGTCCTTGCGATGCCACCAGTCGCCCGTGTCCAGATCATACGCCATTGTCTCCGAACTGGCACGATCAATCGACTCGGTTGAATCCAGTCCTCCCACAAAAAAGATGGTGCGCCGCATTGAGGTGACGCCCGAATAGAATTTGGGCGCTGGTATTTTAGTTTCCACACTCCACGTATTCGACTTAATATTATACGCATAGACGTGCTCGACGAGCACCCGAGATTCCCTCAGCGTCTCATGCCAGCCACCGCATGCATAGATGTGATTGTCAATGGCCACCAGGACATGGTCACAGCATGGCATCGGCATCGGTGCCAGTTCCAGCCAGCATTCCCTCTTCGTATCGAAGCACCACATGCTGGACAGTATGTTTGCCAGGTGTATGCCACCTTTTGGATGAGCCGCGAGAGAGAAAGTGCTTTAGTAATCGTTCACAATAAATCATAAATGGAGAAGAGTCGTCTGTTCCTATACATATTTGGATGAAGTAGCTTCTGCTTCTTTATTATTATTTGAATCTTCTTTTTTTAATAGATTGCTTAACGAAGTCAAACTTTTACTTGGTATTAAATATTCTACGGCGATCAATATTTACGTTAAGCTGCATTCCGACTTCAAACTAATCGCTTATTTCATATTCAATAGAAAATCAAATTATAATATTAAAGAAAGTCAAAAGTGACATCATAAAAATTGTGAACGCATTAATTTACCGGAGATGTAGAGCTTGTCGCCGACAACGACGCCGGCATGCTGGCTGCGATTCTCCTGCAGGCTTGGCATGTAGGTCCACGAATTGCTGACCACATCGTAACGCTCCACATTGGAGATGCGTCGCAGTGCCTCCTCGGAGTTATCGTCATGCTCAACGATGCCACCGACGGCATACAAATGTTTCTTGCCAACCGCATTGAGTGAGAAGCGGCAGCGATCCAGCTGTATGGGTGCAATGGTCACCCAGGAGTCGCGCAGCGGACAATAGCGAAAACCAAATGGATGGATGTACTCCTTGAGGCAGACATCGTAAGCACCGCCCACAATGAATAGCTCATTATTGAGAACGGCCGTACCGAAATTGCCTGCAAGCAACGTACAATTAAATTAGGAATAGGCAAGGATTGCATTCTGTTGTTGTTGTTGCTTACACTGATCTATGTGCGGTATGGAGGTCAACTCGTACCACTTCATTTTGGTGGGGGAGAAGCACATAATCTCATTTGTCAGACCCTTCCATTCGAAGCCACCGATTTTCAGCAGACTCAGCTCCATGCCACGCATATTGGTGGGTCCCTGGTCCTGTATGCCTTGCTCGAGCGTCACCAAGCTGGTGCCGTCGCCCTTGGCGTTCTCCTGAAGCTTGGCCAGGCATTCCTCGACCAGCGAGTAGTTGAGATGGCGCAATGACTTCAGATCCTCACAGTTAACATACTGCCATTTAATTAAACGCAACAGTTCGCGCAATGAGCCATCCTCCAACTGCTGATCGTTGCCATACGTGCAGAGCAGGCGCACCAGCTCCAGTTCACTGACATCGATCGGATAATTGCTGGAAAGAATATAGTGCAGTTGCTCCAGTTTGACATCCTTGAAATCACCGCTGGCGGCAAACTCCTTGAAGTGTGCGCATATATAACGATAAGCACGCTCCGCCAACGCCAGCTGGCCATAAATCTCCGCCATGCTCGCAATGGCCAAACAGTTTTCCATGCTAATCTTTTGCTCGAGGAACACTGTGCAGCGTTCGATGACCTCTTTGACCTGGACATGCGTTGCCGCCGCTAGCGTCTCCTCGACATTATCGATATTCAGCTCCAGCAGCGATGTGTATATATAGATAATAATGCGGCTCATCGCACGAGCCGTAACGCCATAAAGTGTGATCTCCTCCTTGCGTGACTCGATCATGGCACAATCCGCGAACATTGCGCAAAAATAGTCGCTACTCGCCGCCAGCACAACTCGATGGGCCTGTTGTCCGCATGTGTAAATACATAATTGGCTATTATCAGTTATAGATTTGGGGACTATTGTACGCACCTTGAAGCGATGCTCGTCCACGATGAGCGTCACGTCTGTCAGTTTGCCTTGGGAGCGCAGCTTGTTCAGGCCACGCAATAAGTTCTTCTCACCAGCACCAGATGGTGCTGACACGGCCGCAGACATATCGACAGACAATTTCGCGTTATCTGTGCAAACGCTTATGCCCACTGTGTCAGCAACTACTATCGTCCCACTGTCACAGACCTTACCCTTACTCAATGTGTGACGATGATGGTATTGATGACGCTCTGGCTACGAAATCATGCCCGCCCCCCGCTTTTGGTAAGCGATAACGAAAACAGTGCTTTGAGCGCACACACACACACACACACAAACACACACACACGCGCAAGCGATAATTCAATGAATTACTTGTTGATAGCCGATTGTAGTTGAATTTTAATGTTTACAATATGCGCCACCAGCTGTTGCTTTAACTATATTTCCGTAAATTGTGGCCACATAAATATATATGAATATGCATGTTATTTATATATATAATATATATATATATATGTAAGCCACATAAATACAATTTAAAAACAGCACTCTGATATAACTAACCACATTTGAATATATTTGAATATTTGAATTTAAGCAATTCGCTTTTCTCTATGTTTGCAACAATTTTGTGTCTGGTTACAATGCCTTCATGTTGAAAGAAAGTGTGCGTATGTTTATGTGCTTGTGTGTGTGCCTGTTTGTGTGTGCCTGGCTAACTGTGTATATATCAATAGTTTACAGGTGTTGGATAACGCTGTGCTGCTGCGGTGAATTGTAAACACCTGACCGTGTTGTGCATAGCGTGTCGTTATCCAACACATCGTACATTTTCGTTATTATTTGAACTGAAACCGATAAATATGATAAAACAAGCTCTAAGTTTGCATTTGGCACTGCTAAGCTTTCGACTTAATTTGGCTGGCTTGCGCTTTTACTTATCATAAAAACACAAGTGAAAATAAAGCTTATTTCAAACTTAAAGCTTTTGTAAGCTTTGGTCGATTCAACCGATCATCATATAGCGCTCCTTTCGTAAGATGCTGGAACTATTTTTCCGATAGTTTTTGTCACACCACTATGGATTTGACTTTCACAGCGAAAACTGCAATTGCATATTACGCTAAAGCAAAAAGGCGGTTATTTACGCATTTATTTTATTTTTTACTTAGCAGGCTCTGCGACTTGGATGCTGAAAGTTTTCAAGCATATATATTTTGCTTCATTACATTTTAAACATAGATCGTCGCAGAATTGTGAATATTATATTATCCGAACAACATTTTCAGAAATATAGCAAGAGCGAGATATTTTTTTGGATCACACAATGGCGTCAGCAGTACCAGCGCGTATAAATACACCTAAGCCAATGGATAATGCTGTGCCGAAGGTGTATCCAACAAATAGCTGAAGCGTCTATCGCGTGCACCAACCAGATATGGTCTTTAATAGGGAACAGCAACAGCGCGCAGACTGGCAGTAGGAATCAATTTACAACACGAGCATCCAACAGAAGCCCCATGCCCACGCCGAGGCACAGTGGCTGTCACTGAAATACTCCTGTCAGTTGTGGAATCCACTGGACAAGAGTCAACTCAGCAAAGATCCCAGTCGTGTGGTCGGTGAGTAGACGAAAATAATCTCTATTGAATATTTCTTCGAAATCTAAAAATAATCTCAACTGCAGATCCACAGCCTTCGGGCTTTGAGCATATGCTCTGCGGCAAAAAAACTTTGTCCATTCGCGCTCGCCAGCTGCTCGGCGAGAAGGTGAAAAGAGGTCCACCCACCGCATATCCAACACCACAACCAATGTTGACCACAGAGAAGGATCTGCGTGAACAGCACCATTTCTTCGGTGAGAGGCATTATCTGATGATACGCTCGCTAAAAATTTAGACTGTCTTGTTCTTATTTGTCATTCTGTCGTAAAGTTTTTAGCAGTGTCTTCTCTGACCTTAAGATATATATATATATATCTATCTATCTATATATCTATATATATATACATCTATCTATAATCTCAATTATCGAACCCAAAAGATAATTTGTTCTCTAATCTGTTTTAATCGCTCCATTACGATCCAACAGCTGACACAGACATAAATTTGGAAAATCCTCCGACTCACTTGAGGGTCAGCAACGGTGCCACCGGAGATGGCCATTATGTTGTCGCAGTGCGCAAGTTGTGGCCAATGGTGGAGGCTTGTCAGCAACAACATCATCAACAAAAAGAATATCCAAGTGAGGATATTTTCATGATGTACGTAGATCAGGACACAGACAATGGATGGATGGCAGAGGAACTTACTGCACTTAAACCAAGCCTGTCCAACTTAACAAATTAAAGCAGAATTAATGCTAGAAATAATGAGGAAACAAGCAAACAATTATTTGACAATATTTGTATCAATATTCATCAATATTCAATATTCAATATTCAGTATTCAACGTAGAGTAAGTCTAAGTAGGGAAAGCCGGAAAGCGCACTCGGTTAATTTCACAGTAAATACTTAAGTATTGTTGTCAAAGTGTAAGTTAAGATTCCCGCGGAACTGTCGAATGTTTTACATTATGTTAAATGCGCAATTGAAATAAAAACTTAGTTTTGTATCTCTGCTGAAAGTCAGTTGAAATGCTGTTTTTATTTAACAACGCAGCCATTCTCAAGTAGGACAGGGGGTGGTGGGTGGTGGGTGGTTGGTGATAGATAAAGGGACTAACGCATAAAGGACATTTGAAGCACACATAATTGAAATGAAATAAATTAAAATAAGTGTCGAAGTAAGCCAGCAGAAAAGGACCAAAAAGGCTACAAATAGCAAAAACTGAAACGGAAAACAGTCAAGTCATATGTGGAGTTCACATGGTACGCATAAGATTACTTCCCACACACACACACACACACACACACATGTATGTAAATCGGATGGGTTGGCGCTCTAATGTGCATGCATTTGTAAAGTTCGAGAATCCTTTATTTTTAATTTTTACTGTTGTTGCTGCTGCTGCTGCTGCTGCTGTGTTTTTTTGTGCCTAGCCACCCGAAGGAAAAACAGCAGCATCAAGAGTAGAACAAAATTGCTGAGTGCGGGATAAGTGGGCGGAGCCGGGACCTCGGACCTCAATCTCGAACCCCGGACCCGGACTTGGTCTCGGGTCGAGCAAAGACAAATTCATGTTGCATTTGTAGCTTAAGGATATTATCGTAGCATCCTTTGTGCCCGACGCTTTTTGTTTTACCATTTGCATACTTTATTTTTTATATCCCGCGCCTTGTTTCAAAGTCTTTTGAAAAAAATGTAAGTAAAACAAAAAACAACTAACGGGAATGGGACCAAAACTGAACAGTAGCGAAAACTACAAATAAAGACAAGAAATAACGAAATGCGAATGGACTTTCCGCTGTGCTCTATGTCGAAGTTTCAATACGCTGCTTTGGAAAACAAGTTTAAAGAATTGTTTTTAGTTGAAAAGGTCTTTTAGTTGTTCAGTTTAATCTTAAATCAAATTTTACAGTAAACACTTAAACTAATTAGGACACAAACTGATGGGTTTTCGATCTAGTAAACTAGGATTTAGATAGAATTTATTTACTCAGTTTGCAGGTGTTTTTTCTGTCTTTTATATACATATATTTATTTATTATAATCATATATGTATATATATTTATTTTGATATAGATCTGTTGTTTTATTTGAACTCGACTTGTCCAGTTTTGAGTCTGCTTGTAGAACATTTTTGAAGGTTGTGCGTCGTATTCAAATTTAAATAAATACTCTAACTAATTAACAATTATATTAATCACACTGATTATACAAATCATTCTATATTTATGTTTGTAAATAAGTAAATAAATGTTGTACTATATAAATATATATATATACATATAAATAATACTGTGATATTTTGGAATACTGGAAACGTTTCAAGTTTTCTATGCTGCTGTGCGTTGTTAGAGCATTGAATGGGCCAGAGGGTCATGCACAAGTGCACACACTCACACACACACACACACACACTCACACACACACACACTAACACACACACACATATATATATATAGCAACACACACATAGAAACACATGCATAATGCATGTGGGCATGTAAATGCAAAATAAAACTGCGTTGCCCAACTGTGGCCGACCCGTATCCTGGCATATCCTGCCGTATACTGCGCGCTCTGTCCAACCATCTATCTGTGTGCTGGCCATATCCATCAGTGACGTCGAGTCGAGGCTTTGAGGAATGTGCGAGTTTTAGATTTATTTGTAGTTAAGCACACAAAACCAAAACAAAAAAAAAAATAAAAAGAAAAAAAGTGTCGAAAAACTGGAAAATCCGCCCCGTCCAGAATCGCCCGTAGAAAGAAGAACTTTATTTTAATTTCACTGTGGACGCTTGTAATGCAAAGTAGTCGAGTTCGTAGCCCAAAAAAGGATACGCGCCAACAAGTTGACGAGTTGCCACAGTCCGTCTGTCTGTCTGTCTGTCTGTTTGTCTGTCTGTCCGTCCGTCGGTTCGACACAACATCGACTGTGCTGCCTTAGAACACAATGGACGCAGGTGCTGTGCAGTTCGATTGGCAGCACTGGCTATAGTCCTGTAACGAGCGAGTAGTTGCCTCGCTGGCCCCTCGTTGCCCCAGCTCGTTAATGGGCTTGCCGCACTTTACAAATTGGCTCAATTGCAAGTTTATGCAACGCCGGACGCAGGGCGTTCAACCAAAACCTCTCCCCGCGTTTGCTATTGTTGCTAAAACTAATACCGCCATATGTGACCAGGACGACGCCGGCTCGTTATCCTTTCTGATTGTGTCGGCATGGCGTTTTCATTTTATTTTGTTTTTTTCTTTGTTTTTCTTTTTTCCATTCGGCATTGTTATGGGTATCATGGAAAAAATTGTATTACACCTCAATAACAACACCAGGACATGACAATAAGTGAGTCCTTTTGGGCGCGTTATTGGGTATACGTCCCTCTCTCTCTCTCTCTCTCTCTCTCTCACTCTGTCTCGCTCTTTCTCTCGCTCTGTCTCGCTTTCTGTCTATGGCAGCCGCTTGGGCTGCTGGACTGCTGGACTGCTAAGTATGTGTGACAAGTGATGCGTGTTTTGTTGCGGGCAGCGCCCGTCGCTGGCTCCTTAAGTGCTGCTGTTGCTCGCCCTCCTCGTCCTCCTCGACCTCCTCGTTTTCGGTTTTCGCATGTGATGTCCTTTTTTTATGAACAGTCGGACTATCATGGCACGTAGGCCGCCTTGCTGCCCCCGCACTTGCGCGTTCAGCTCATTTTTTTCATGCTTAATTGAATGGGTCAGTCATGGAGATGCCAATGGGCTGTGTGTGTGTGCTCTGTGTGTGCTGTGTGTCCTGTCATTGTCCTTGCCCACATGGTTGCCATCAGCGTCGGCCCGGAAATGTTCAATTCAATTTCCCCCGTCCTCCATCTCCATCCAGCAATATTCCTTCGGCAGTTCTCAGTGTTCGGTGCGGCTATTGAATATCGAGCACGTTCTTCCTTCTACTTTCCTCTTGCCATCATTTGTTTTTTATCTCCTTGCTGAGGGTATTCTAATTTTGTTGCCTAGTTTGTAACGCCTTGAAGGAGACGTCTCCGATCCCATAAAGTATATATTTATTTTTGTTTCTAGGCCAACAATCCCTCAGCTATTCGATTTGCTGTTGGCTCGTAACACTTATCACATTTAGCCAGATCGGATTACAAAATCATACAGCTCCTCTTGAAACTGCCTGAAACACTTTTTTGTTTCGAAAATTTGCTGTACTTTGTTGAACAATGTTATTCAGAAACAAAAGCAAAACCATTGTTTGTTTTTCTTAATTACAGTTTAGATTTTTCTAAAATTTCAAAAGAAATATTTGTAATTTTCCGGGTTTAGCTAAAGTTGTTGCACAACATTTTTACATTAGCTTTCTTGTTACTTCAATTACTTCAATCAGAAAGATACTTTCGGAAATATATTTCAAAATTATATAAATTTAATTAGTTCAATTCTGTCTTCGTATATCAATAAATTATTATTATTTATATAGCAGAAAAACTTTCCAGTTATCCGTTCGATTTTCATTGTGGAGTGATGTTGTTTCTGAGTTCAAGAAACCTGACTTCAAATAAGGTATTATATTTGGAATTTATTTTTAAAAACCAGAAAAACTCTCCAGTTTTCAGGTTAATTTGAATTTTGGCCCAATTTTTTTATGAGTGTTATTCAAATTAGTCAAATTGAACAGCAGCAGACTAGAATATAATTTAGCTTGGTTGCCAGCTTGATGCCCGTCTGCAAGTGTATACAATATTCGGTGTGTCCAAGGTAGCCATATTTTCATGTTTTTCTTCGTTTTTTTTATTTTTTATTTCTCTTGTCCTCTTGGTGCTTGGTCATTATTTACGTTATCGTTATCTGGCGCCGTGTTCACTCACTTACTCACTCACTTAGTCACTTATTATTATCCTTATTCTTATGGTTATTGCTGCCATTGGCTGCGTGTATGTGTGTGTGTGTGTGTGTGTGTGTGTGTCTTTGACCATTAAAACAAATATGGGTTTTAACTCTGCGCAGCAGGCAACAATCAAATCGAAATGCTTTGCACTTTTTGCACTCAAGTTCAATTTTCTTTGGTTATTTTTTGCAATTGCTTTTCAATTTTTGAGACCGGTAAAATGGTTGCAACTTGAATTATGTTCGAGGCAAGTTGAGACAGCTTGAAATGTACTTATCTAATCATTTTGATTGTATTTGAACATTCGATTTCAATCCGATAATTCTATTTAGATTTGCGGAGAATTTCGAGAATCGCATGTAAATTTGAGGATTCCATAATCCAATCAGCTCCAAAGGCTGCAATTGCAAACCGATTAGGAAGCCATTTGGCTGTTGAAAGATTTCCGAAATCAAAACAAAGGCTCAATTTGTAAAACATTTTTCAAATTTTTAACTTTCTTAAATCGAAATTCCCCCGGCGCATGTTACATGTGCCTGGCTCGGCTCGTATTCCTTGTCTCTGTTTTCAGTTTTATCGCTGGTTATATTTTTTGCTTGGTTCTGTTTTTTATTATTGAACCAACCCTCACGTGCCAGTCATAAGCCTTAAGGAAGGCCGAACGTTAAATGTCAGCGATTACACACATGGGAGCTGTAAACCGCGTTTTATGATTTGCTTTCATTGATCAAAGGCAATTTAGTCTTTTTTGCTTTTTGTTTTTCTTTTTTTATTGTAGTCGTATAAGTAATTTGCGAAATACTTGAAGCCACCCTCATAAGTAGTTGCACATCGTGACAGGCCAAACTTAACGGCTCTTATCGGGCTTACGAGTCTTATTTAATCCATTAAACGGTCGGTACTTTACGACACTACTGCTCCGGCTACAACTACCTAATTGAATACAATTCTCTTTTACATGTGTACAACTGATTGACTACAAATTCGTGGACACCATCGTCCTGTGAGCCTCCTTTTTTTTTTGTTTTGTGTGACTAAAAAGAGTTGTTGCCTTTGGCTCAACTGCTGTTGCTGTGAATAGAGTCTTAAGATTTACAATATATTCTCTGCTCAAACAAAATGAAAGCCAGGCCGGAAAATGAAAGGAATGGAACTGAAAAGCACTTAACTGGAGGCATTAAGTACTTAAAATGTGTATATAGGTCTGTTTGGCAAACACGCATCCATCTGACAGTGTCGCCAGAATTTCCGCATTTATATTTATATGTGTGTACATATATATAAATATAAATATTTGTGTGTTTGTAGGCACAACTTTTGCTGCTCCACTCGTTGTCAGTTAGATGATTCCCCACCCACACACCCACACACCACCCGCACTCTTTGCCCAATAAGAACACGTGCTTTCTCGAGGAGTGTTTTGTTGCACTTGAAACGCGCTGACAAGGGTATTTGACACAAATTCGCGTAGTTTTTCAGTTTTGACACATGTCACTCAAAACACACTTGCACACACACACACACACTTACACACGCACACGCACCGTTTGCTTGTAGGTGTTGTTGTTGAGTCTCTCTCTGACAAATGACTTGGCCCTGGCGTTTATTATTATCCCAACGGGCTTAACTCGCCTCACCTCCTGTCACACACACTCACACACACATAGACGTGCCAGCTAATAAATAATAAACGTTGCTCATACAACCTGTACAAACGAGGTTTGCAACAAATGCGCCTTACCCTGCCTCATGCCACAGTCCACAGTCCGCAGTCCACAGCCCACAGCCCACATCTCAGACCCTCAGTCAGTTTTGTAGGCAACCCTTTGTGTTTTCGTGTAGCCAGCGTCGCTGGCTGGTTGGTTGGCTGACTGGCTGGTTGGCTCTTCGCTGCGCGTCTCTGAGGCCGGCGCTGAGGTTGAGGTTGACAAATGTGTCAGAATGCAAATCCGCAACAATTAAAAGAAAAATCAACACACAAAAGCTGCCAGAAGAGCCGTCAACAGCCGACAGCTTTTGTCGCTTGTCATCGCATTGCTGGCGATTAAAGTGTGTGTGTGTGTGTGTGTGTGTATAAGTGTGTGGCACGACACCACCCACCACCGTACCACCTGCCTGTCACACCCAAAGCGTCGTTTACTTTTTACTGCCTCTTGAATTATTTGCACAAAATCTTTCAGGCTTGAGTTTCGCTTTTGTTTCTCCTGTTCTTGTTGTTGTTTTTTCTTCTTCTTCTGTTTTTTTTATATTTATTTATGTTTTTAACTGCTTGCCCCAGCCGACACGTTAAGTGCAACAATAGTCAACAGTTTGTGCTCTCCTTCTGCTGCCTCAGCTTCTTGCTTGCACATAATTGTCGTCCCGTCTCCATTTGTTGGGGTGTCGCTTCGCGGTCGTCCTGCCGCGCCCCTTCTCCACTTGAGCATCCTTTTATTTGCCGTGCTTGGTGCTCGCATTTGGGCTACGTCTTAATTGGCCCGCTTCAAGGCGCTGATAACGAGCCACGCTGCAGGTTTCCGGCATACCAAGTAGCCCTTCCACTTACCGATCGTTTTGTGGCCGGCTAATGATAAACACACAATTACTTCCATGCCAACAAAGGTAAATATTTGTGGACGTCAGTCAGGCGATACAAGTCACCAGTGGCCCTGATTTGCCCATTTGATTTTTGCACACGTTGTTCTAATTTGGTTCAGATCATATTTGTTCTTAAATAATCTTTCAAAAACTATAGTTCTTCCATTGCAGAGGATACCATAAGTATTAAAGGAGTCGCCTCTAAGCCTATCTAAGATCGGTATCACTAGTTGAGATGATATGGTCCATCTGACTGTCTGTGTGTCTGTCCTGAGTTGAACTCACTCAGTTTTAATGTAATCTTGTAGAAGTTTGGCAATAGTCAAGCATGGCGGAGGAAGTGACATGGTATGGGTATGTATCTCGTCAGCCGGCGTCGGGATTTTGATGTTTATTGAAACAACAATGGCCAAGAATGTGTACCTCAACATATCAAAGGAAAATTTATTCCAACGTACTTTCCGGTTCTACCAGGACAACGATCCCAGGCATAAGACCAAGATAGTACAGTCTTGGCTCATCAGGAACTGCCCCCACATGAGAATTCCACCCGCCCAGTCCCCAGATTTAAATGTTATTGAGAATTTGTTTGCTCTGCTGGAAAATAACATCCGGAAGCACAACATATCCAGCAAAGAGAACCTCAAAATGCTCTGCGGGATGAGTGGAACAAAGTCAGCCCAGAAGCTACCAGGAAGCTGGTATCTTCCATGAATAATAGGTTAAGGGAAGTAGTTAAGGCTAAAGGATATCATACTAAGTATTAACATCCTTATTTAAGTTTTAATAGGCCAAATATACTATTTTATTTAGACTGCTCCAAATAAAATTTCCCCTAAAAGTAGGCAACATTTTAATAATTCTATCTAGCAGGTGGGGAAATCTCAGTTTATTAGGGTCATCCATTCATATTGGTGGTTAATACATGTACCTACCATATGTCTTTGGAATTTTTGAAAAAATAATGAATAATTAGCTTATGGCTGGCAATTACTGTTTCTGTCTCAAAGTCTGTTCGGGTTACTTCCGGAGTACCGCAAGCAAGTCACCTTGGCCCTTTGTTATTCACTTTATTTATAAATGATCTTCCGTCCGTTATAAGTCATTCTCGGGTACTAATGTATGCCGATGATGTAAAACTGTGTCTGTCGTCTACCGACTCGTTTGCTGGACAGAGGTTTCAGGCTGACTTATATTGTTTTGAAGCCTGGTGTCGTATGATAAATGCAAATTTATTTCTTTTTATAGGCGATTGCCTATTTAAATATATGTTTTCTTAATGGTAAGCCATTGGCACGCATTGAATGTGTTGATTTGGGAATACTTTTAGATCCCAAGCTTAAGTTCGACAAGCATATTTCTTCCTCTGTCAAGCGAGCCTTTGGAGTCCCGGGTTTCATTAAGCGCTGGTCAAAAGAATTTGACGATCCCTACATTAGTAAAACACTTTATATGTCACTTGTGCGTCCTATTCTGGAATATGGATCTTGCATATGGTCACCCAATTACAAGGTTCATCACGATAGAATAGAATCCGTACAAAAACAGTTCCTATTATTTGCCCTTAGGGGTCTTCATTGGAATACTAATATTACCTTACCTTCTTACCATAGTAGACTTTTATTAATAAATCTTCTTTCTCTTTCGGATCGTGGTGTTATTTTTTTACACAAGCTTATAAACGGTGAGATTGATTCTTCGGAGTTAATCAGCCAACTTAATTTTACAGTTCCGATCAGAAATACAAGGAATTTTCTGCCTCTTTCTCTTCAAACTTGTAGTTCCAATTATGCTATCCATAACCCCTTTGGAATATTGTGTACAAATTATAATACGTTTTTTCCATTAATAAGTTGTGCTTCCTCCTTTTCATTTATTAAAACAGCTGTCCTATCCCATCTTTCTTTCAATCCGCAAACTTCGTAACCGCGCGTTATGTGGCGCACCCCTCGGTCGGTTGGGTGGGAGGTGGGTTGCAGTTTTGCTTGGGTCCGTGCGTTAACAAGCCCGTGCTTGGTATCGTTTGGGCCACTTGAATGTGCTGCTTCAACGTCAAAATTACATTTTTTCTTTGACACTGCTCGACTTGAGCTGTCTCTCACGGTATATATGTATATATACATATGCTTAGTTATAGGTGCAACAGCCACAATCGGACGAAACTTAAATTCTTGTGTAAGAAACACTTTTGTCTAACAACTATCATAGCCAAATTCACCAAACTCCTAACATTTTGACTAAAAACTATCCAAATGGGACTACGATTTGTAAAGGATTCATAGACACAATTTTTCGGCTTTTTAAATTTACACAATGGTGGGTAGAAGAGAGCCGTTCTTTCTTCTTATGAACTTTATGAATACTAAACCGATTTTGAGAAACAAACCATTTGTATACCCTGAATCCATAGAAAACATGTAAAAATGCTGAGAATAAGTATATAACCCCATTAAGTATAAATATTCTTGTCTGTCCGTCTGTCCTACTGTAATAACACAGCGAATTTAATTTGAGAGATAGGCGCTCCTATACCATACACAAACACATACACAAACTAACTTTATTTGATCGATAACTTTCCCGATTCGATAATAACGATACAAATCGATTACTAGACGTGTTCGCATATGGATAGATATATGCTTGGGTTGAGGATATCTATTAGAGCATGCTTAATTCTTGATCGCAGCTTAGTCTGTAGCTTGATCTACAACCGAATGCTTAATTTTTGATCAAAATTCATGTCTAAGTGCGACCATTCATTTTGTATGATTGTACAGATTGTATAGAATTGCTCTCGAGCCTCAAGAAATGTGGCTTGCCGGTAGACCACCATTTTAAGTGGTATTTTAAGGGATTCTCGCGCTTAATCGCTCATTGGCTCATGTTGTACGCAGTTTGGTTGGCTACTGTTTTGGCTGTTCTGCCCCGGCAGCTGGATTAGAATTTGGATATAGTAATCGACCGCAGCGTATAATAATTCTTGCGGTTTCATTATGCCAACCACACACCCTTCGACATGCTTGGTGCGCAACCGCCGACTGACAACACATACCACCACCACCACCACCACCATCACCTCTATCACCATCAGCAGCACCAACACCACCACCATTAGCAGTCCATTCCCTTGCTAGTCGCGCTCGAAAACCGCAAAATGTAGGAGGGTTGAACGTTAATATGCTGAAACACGCCGAAACTGAAAGAAAAGAAAACTCCGCCCTGGTGACAAAAAAGAAATCAACGAATCCATCTTTCCATGCGTATGTGTGTGTGTGTGTGTGTGTGCGTGTGCGTGTGTGTGTGTGGCTGTGTGTGTTAGTGAGGGGACGTCTTACGCTCATGTGGTTAAGCATTGCAATTTTTCACTCAACTTAACCAATTCGAAGGCGCTCCAGCAGGCCTCCAGATGGAGAAGCACCTAGCTTCAAAATATTGCCTCGTCTTTGGCCGCAAATGGCAGCCGCAAGATTTTACCGTACTACTATCGTACTATTCTGTTCTCTTTTCCGCCCGTACGCATTCACACACGCTATCACACGCCATCCCTCTTACGCTTTCTTAGACACTCTCTCTCTCTGTCTCTTTCTCTCTCTATCTCTCTCTCTCGCTCCAGTTAACTGGAACTTGCTGTCGCAGTTGCTCTCGACTCGACTGGGTGGCAGACACATTCTCTGGTTAGCAGAGGCTCGCCGCAAAGCCGCGCGCCGGTTTCATTTTTTGGCCACCGTCTCGGACTTGCAATCTTGAGGTCTGAGCGTTGCCTGTGTGGTGCGTGGCTGCTGTGGGGAGTCCTGGGTAGTCGCAAGTCGCCTTAGTTACCACGATACGCCGCGAAGTGTTGAGATTTTTTCTTTTCGCTTGAGTCAAAGTCCAAACACTTCCAAGACGTCTTAGGGGTTGCTCTTGCTAGCGTCAAAGAGAAAAAATATAAACACAAAAAAATCATGAAAAGAAGTCCTTGCATAGGCAAAACGAGTAGAGAAGCAGGTCGGCAGCAGCTTCCAGCAGCGAAATTCAACTCAATTTCTTTCGTTTATTTTTTTTTTTTGTGTTCACTCCCTGTACCCCATGTGCCGTGCCCCACTCGCACTTCCAGCGGCGGCACCCTCTTCACTAAGCAGCTGGCGAAGGTGTTGCGAGTGCCAAAATTGAGCGCTTTTTTCTTCCCGTTTCCAGGGGGTTGGAGGGAGCATGGGCATCGCTGACTTGGGTAGTTGGGGCACCAACTTGAAGACATCGTTGCGGCCTTTCTGGCTTGTGGTGTAGTTGACGTTTTTGGTTTCGGTTTCGGTTTTTGGCTTGGCTTTCCGTTCGTCAGCGCTGCTAACGCTGTTGCTGTTGCTGCAGCGTCGATGTCGACGTCGACGTTGACGTTGTCGTCGCCATCGTTGGCGACGCTGCAGTCGCTGCTGGCGTCGCTGCTGGGACACCACAAGTAAAAACCACTGCTACTGGTTCTCGTGGTAAATGTTAAGCCAAGAAAAAGAATTATATACCCAACGCGGTTGCTTCAAAAACGCAAAAAGAGGCGGCACTCGCACTCCAAATGGCGGTTGGGCTGCGTCGTCGCCATTGACTCCGACTCTGACTCCGACTCCGACACTGAGTCCGAGTCCTAGTCCGCCTCCGTCTCCACAGTTCCTCATCTCTAGCATCTACAACCACATCTACATCCACATTGCCATCGCCATCGCCATTGCTATCGAAATCGACGTCGCTGCTGCTTCGTCTCGTCCTCGTCCTCGCACTCGTTTTCGTCCTTGTCCACGTCGTGATTATGATGACGCGCCGTTGACTTCGCTGTCGGCGTCGCCAACCGCTCGTAGTGGTCGCGTTCATGGTTACCGCAAAAAAATAGTTTAATATCTCCGTGTCGTTTGATTCGATCGCCAGCCCCAGAGCCCGAAACAGAACCCACAAGCTGCTAAGTGCCACAATCTCAATCTCAATCTCCATCTCAATCGCAATCTCAAGTTTTATTCGCGGTTCTATCAATCACGTGTGTGCGTGTGTGTGCGTGTGTGCGCGCGTGTGTATATGTGTGTATGTGCGTGCTTGTGTACTCAACAAATTGTTACATATTAAATATAATATTCAAATAATTATCACATCTCATAATCCAAATTTTTTTACTGTGCACATTTGTGATATTATTCAAATTGTTATTATAATTTTTTTTTGTTGGTGAGCAAAATACAAAAAAAATAAAATAATTGCCAAAATTACTCTTAAAAACGGCAAATATAATTCGCCTGCTAATTGTTGATAATATTGCAATACAAATGTAAGTTGAGCCAAGTTGCAGATACAAATTACTCTAAAAAGTATCTTTTACTATAATCAACTGCTAATTTAAGATAAGGAATATTGGGAATATTGGGAATATGATCAACACTGATAAAAGTTCTTGTGTTTTATCCTTAAACAAGTATTTAGCAACATAAAGAGGAAAACATTTCATTATTTTCTACTAATCAGAAAATTTGATTGATGCGATTTATTTACACGCTTAGTCAGTTTCAGATATGGAAGCTTAGGATCATTCGATGAAGAAATGATTCAGGCTTTAGACTGAAGAATACAAGTCCGACAAAATATACATAGCCACTCATAAGGAAAAGTTAATAGAGTACTTTGTAGAGCCACCAAACTGGATAGACAATAAAACTTATTTATGGGGTTTACAAAAAAAGAAACAAATTGCCTTGAAAGCATGCCGGATTCTTGCAGGCGGTAATTTAATGTAAAGTAATTTTCATGAATTTGATCTTCCATTGTGTTTAAACGGGAAATTAAACATATTTATTATTAATGGTAATATTTACACTACTACAAGCAAATTTGTGAGGATTGAGCACACGATTTGTATTGGGGAACTGTCCCAACATGGAGCGCCCATGCCAAAATTCCTTTTTGTATTGTCTGTTTGTCCTTATCCTGTGTTCTGACCTGTGTCCCATGTCCCGTCTCTGTGGCCACATATGTCGCCACATCGCTACTGGGCGAGCTCATTTGTTGCCCAGCTGCGCCCTGGTTGTCCTGTATGTCCTGTATGTCCTGCATGCAAAAATCAAAACGGAAGTTGTAAAAAAACGAGTACACATACTACCCTGTACGTAATATTATTTCAGTATATGTACAATCACACACACACACACACACACACACACACAGACACCTGTATTCGTACGTTCATATACACAACAAAAAAGTAGTTGTTGAGAGGCCCAAAGAGCGATGGGAAATCCAAGCGCACTGCGGGAGTTGAATTCAATTTATTTATACATGCAAACTCAGCCAATCTGCTTGAAAAGGTGTGCGTGTGTGTGTGGGTGTGTGTGTGTGTGTGTGTGCACATTGTTGATTTTTTGGCGACCAAACACAAACGGGAAACAGCTGGCGCTTTATTATTATTATTTTTTTACATCTCCTTTTTTTCGCATCATTTTACTGTGCATTTTGCTTATGCTATTTATTTTTTGTATGTGCCTGCCTGCAAATCCGTTTGCACACATCGCATCGCATCGCATCGCATCGCAGCTGCAGTTTGTCAGTTCGTCATCCATCTTGGTTCCGCAGCGTATTGAATATGATTTTTTAATATTTAATTGAGCTGCACTCGTCGGCGCCGGCTTAAATGCAAATTGTGCGCAAAGGTGTGTGGTTGTCCTGCGAGCACAACAAAAATGGACGAAGAGTCCTCGCTACAAAATGGAACAGTTGCCTCACACAAGTGTTGCCTTCTTTCGCGGGCAACTGCTTAGAAGCGATCGTGCCCAGTTCCAGCAGTTAATCCCCAGAACTACTAGTCACCTTCCAAGGTCTGTGAAACGCGTGCCAATTGACTTTATTTTAAAGTTTGGAAACCAAGAAGAAGTGCCTAACTGATACGAGTTCATAAATATTTCAATCATATGATCAGATGTAAATAATTATTTACGAAAGTATGTATTTAATGTAGTGCCATGACTAGTCCAGTTGCTTGAGCGACAAACTGGCTTCTAAAGGTTAATTTTTTTATTTTTTTTGAAGTGGCTTTGTTATTTGTTCGTGTGACTTGAATTCAATCAATCATGTTCAATCATTTCGAAAGTTAAGTCGTAACTGAATATATTTTCCATTGATTTTTCTTTGTGTTCCTTTTCGAAGACCTTCTTTTGAGAGTAGCTGGAGCGCTTAAGATAACTAAATTAAATCCACAAAATTCCACAAGTTCTTAGCTCATGTCTCGCAAATTGAAAATAAATGATCGCTGAACCCAATACAATCGTATTTTCAAAACCTCTGACTCCATTTGCAGATGATCAAGTGCGCGACTTTGTAAATCAGCTAAAACTAAAAAAAAAAAACAGAAAATAAACAAAAACAAAAACAAAAACAAATACAAAGAAGAGAAGAGAGAAAAACCATATCGGAATTAGCAGTAATAATGCACATTTCGGCTGAGGTCAGTTCGACCACCTCAAATCAAACACACCAGCAGCAGCAGCAGCAGCAGCAGCAGCAGCAGCAGCAACAACACCAGCAGCAGCTACAGCAGCAGCAACATCAGCAGCAGCAACAGGTGACACAGCAGCAACATACAACTGCTACAACAACAATAACAACAACCAGCAGCACAACGAAGCGACGCAATGTGGAGTCGAATAACAACAACAGCAGCACCACCAACAACAACAACAACAACAACAATAATAATAACAATAACAATAGTAGCAAAAGCAAGCCCGTGGATACAAGCCCATATCTGACGCCCGAGAATCTGATCGAACGCACCGTGGATGTCCTGCTTGCCGAACATCCTGGCGAACTTGTCAAAACGGGCTCACCGCACGTGGTAATTGAGAGAAGAGATGCCATCGATGTGCCTGATCTGACAATCACTCATTCTCTCTCTCTCTATCTCTTTCTGCTCTCTCTTTAGGTGTGCACAACGCTGCCCACGCACTGGCGCTCCAACAAGACGCTGCCCATTGCGTTCAAGGTGCTGGCTCTGGGCGAGGTTATGGATGGCACCATTGTCACCATACGCGCCGGCAACGATGAGAACTTTTGTGGCGAGCTGCGCAACTGCACCGCCGTGATGAAGAATCAGGTGGCCAAATTCAATGATCTTCGATTTGTGGGCCGCAGCGGCCGAGGTGAGTCCAAAATCGATCAATAACATTGGCAAGATAAGTGTTCAATTCAATTTGTTGGATTACATCGTTAAGTTTGTATACACATTCGATTGTTATGGGCAGAAAAGATTGCTTATAAGATGATATAGCAGCAAAGGAAGCATCAGTTTGAATTTCAGATTCTTAGTGCTATAAGAATCAGTCAGTCGGCGCAAATTATTTCAGATGAACACATAGGTCAGGTTAAGTTCCCTCTAAAGATCATATTAATTATATGGATCTGGTGTGAAATTTAAAGACCTCAACAACACATGATAACAGGTTAAGTAAATGAGAGAAAAAACATATATATATATGTAATATAAAAATGCTCTATTTGAAGCAGCGAGACTAGTAGGTACCCTGAACCCAGTTGATATTAGTGTGTTCAATATAAAAATTGCTTACAGTTGATCAATAATAGTCGGGGTATGTTATATATCCATTGGTAGGCTATATATTTACAATTGTGTGTTTTTACTGCTATCGTAAATCGATTTGTATGAGGCAGGGTATTAATTGACAAAAAGAAATTAGATATTTTAGCTCGATTGAGCCATGTCTGTCGAAGCCTTTTGGAGTAGTAGATGATTTCTTTGGCACAACTTCATTATGCCCTTTTAGGCATAATTAATGGGTTCCTTTAAAACCAGGGATGCGCGTAAGTTAGTAAGTAAATTTCACAGATCTGACTAGGACATCATAAATCTGCGCTGACCTAAGCTGACAAATGTGCCAGGACACACGTAATTTAAATATTGCTGCAGCCAAATGCAATCAATTGAACTCGAAGCAAGTTTGCAATGTTGAAGAACGTCTGATTGTCCAATTGTGTGTGTGAAGAGCACCTGGCAAACCTGGCAAGCTTGGCAAGTAGCGCTCATTAAAAGAAATTTGAAATTTATAGAGTTGAAATGAAATGTTGAACTGAACTGAGCTGAAGTGCAATGGCGAAGGATATATATTTCGCACTGATAATCCCATTCAACCTATCATTTGGCTTGATTGTCTGCTTCCTGATTGTCTGTTCCTCCCCCCGGATACTTGTAGCATATTGTAGCATTCATATCGCAACACACCATGCACCATGCACCACGCACCACGCACCACCGCATACATCATCAAAAAGCGGCGGGCAAACTTTTTAGCTTGGCTTCCGCTCATATTGCACTGAAAGCCGTTTACATTTCGACTTGGCTTTGGCTTTGGCTGTGGCTGTGGCTGTGGCGTCTGTCTGGGCTTTAGCTCCTGGCTTTTCTTCCATTTTTTTGTATTTTTTTTGAGCTGCGTCAACAAATAAGATAAGTAGTCTGTAGTTAATTTTTATATGTCTATTCAGGGGGCGCCGCCTTGACAGTTGTCAATTTTCTTTGCATTTCCTCTGTCAGTGTGTGTGTGTGTGTGTGTGGGTGCTTTTTCGCGTTTTTTTTTTTTTTTTGCGTGGCGTTATTGCTGTTCATTTCGTCAATTTATCACGAACGCAATTTAAAAATCAAATCGAGGGTGACAGACGACATACTGTGATAGAATTTTTTTTTGCCTCGATTTGCTTGGGCCTGTGCCCGGTGTCCTGACCCAGGGCCACGGCGAACCAAATTAAATCAGCGTAACTGTTTATTCAAATCCCCAAACATGGCTAACAACACTGGCGGCAACTTTTGCATATCTTTTTTTTTTTGCTGCCTTTTCGCCTGCGTTCTTTATCATTTTTGTTGCTGTTTTCGTCAAGTTACTTTTCTTTTTCGGGGCGCGTCATTTTCCAGATCCCGGCATGTTTAAGTGCGCGCTTTGCCGCGGCATTTGACAATTTGCTCATTAAGTTTGTCTGACCCCAACCATGCAGACGCCCTTGGTTTGGGGTTGCTACGCTCTGGTTTTGGCCTTTTCCTCTGTCTCTGTGAGTGTTGTGTGTGTTTTTTTTTTTTTTGTGTACTTGCTGCTTGCTGCACCCTCATCAGCATCGACAGATTCTTGTTGGCATTTTTAAACGTTTCAAGTGGCAAATAATTCCTTGGGATTTACTTGCAAATCTTTTTTTAAACATTTGATTATGGGACCGGGTTACGGTTACGGTTCGCTCGTTTTCCCTTCCCTCGCATCTCCTCCCCTCGCCGGCCTATCACTTTTTACTAATTATCAGCAAAAAAGTTTACTCGCAATTGCAATTGCAATTGAAAGCAGCGGCAAATGTTGTACAAATGGATTTAAATTATCTGGCGACGCTTTTCGTCCTTTTTGCTGTGACTCATTCCACGTATTTGTAATGCGCTACAAAAGGATTACGTGGGTCAAGTCCCCACTTCTATCGCTCCCGCACCGCCAACTCACACTAGTCCCCATGTTTGTAAATATTTGCTTAATTTCAATTAACAAACAAATGCAAATCCCTTGTACTAGAAAAAGTACAATTATTGTTGCTTTCGTTGTAGTTGATGCTCTTGTTGTTGTTGTTGTTGTTGTTTTTTTGTTGTTTTTGTTGTTTTTGTTGATGATGTGGTTACAACTAATGCCACTTGCAGTCGTCAAGGCTGCAGACGACAAATGCCCCTTGATCTGATACATATATACATATATGTATGTGCAACATTCGGTTCAATTGACATTCAAGCGCCCAGCGAGGGCTGCTCATAAAATAATTTTAAATACAAATCAATCTGTCAATCAATCAATCAATTATCACAAGTAAGTTGGCAGATCTTATAGGGAAAGCTGCAGTTGCAATCTGCAAGTTTAGTTCAGTCTTGCAAATATTCATTTACATTATTTATTAATTTACAACAATTATAATACTTAAACAACAAAATCAATAAATCGACATTTAGTTATTTTTTTATATTTTATTATTATTTATTTTATATTTTAAGGAGTTAGCTATTTAGAGGAGACCATTTTTTGTCTTTTAATCAATATGAGAACATTTTTAATTTGTACAAATACTTGTGTGTTGTGAAATGTAATTTGTATGGGAAGTTTCGTAGCAGCCCTCGCCGCCTAGGACTTGAAGTTAAGGGGATGAGGTAGCTTTTGCATTTTTGTGCACTTGTAATTTGAATGATGTGTACTATGCTGCGTATGCGTAATGTGGGCGCAATTAGATAAAATGGCGGCGGCATCGACAGTTGCAACTGCAACAACTGCACCAGCAGCAGCAGCAGCAGCACCAGCAGCAGCAGCAGCAGCATCAGCAGCGGCGGCATCAGCAGCTGCAGTTGCATTCAAGCGGAAACTGCATAATCCACACACATGGGAAATGCATTTGTCCGCTGTCTACTAATGAATTAAAATCTTCTGGCAACGGCAACGGAAATGGGGCAGCCCGAGAGCACATGTAATTATTGTTGCTTTATATGTACACGCGATGTGTGTCTGTGTGCGTGTGTGTGTGTGTGTGTGTGTGTGTGTATGTGTAAATGCAATGCAAATGAGATATGCGTTGCATGTTGCACATTGATGTGTAAGCACTTTGAAGTGCATTACCAAAGTGCATTAGCAGCCGCAGAAGCAACTGCAGCTAAGTTTCTTATCATTGTTGTTGTTATTGTTGCAGCTGCATTTACGATAATATGTTAATTAACTGTACGTTGGCATTCGCTGTGATTATGGCATGCTTATCGTGCAGTTGATTCTGACGCCTTGCCACCAGAGACTTGAGTGTGGATGATGTGTTTGTTGTTTGTTGTTTGTGTTGCGCGGCAACAGTCGTTGCAACCGTTCGTGTTCGTGTTTGGCTGACAGCCCTGAAAATCTGCCTGTCTCAATCAAACGGATACTGCAATTCATTAGCTAAATGCACTTGAGTCCATTGCAATATGTGAAATTATTTGGTAATTGTGCCTGCGTCAAATAGGGTTCTTCAACGTGCGTTGTTCTTGGCTAAATACATAGCTATCAAGCCGCAGCCAAAATCCCAAATCAAATACATTTTCAATGTGCCTTGTATGAAACGGTGATTTAAGTTCATTAAATACTAATTATATTAAAAGAAAATAAGACTTCAACAGAAGGGTGCTCTGCTCAAGACTCTCTGGCTGGATGATATCATGCAACCACTTTCTTAACAATTGTAATTTGAAATCAGGTTGTTAAACGAATTTGAAGCACAATATAACAGATATCGATGTCGATCGATATCAATTGTGTGATAACTAGCAAAAATAAGAAGAAGAGTTCATCGTTGTGACTAACGTATACAAGAGCAACGGAAATATGCTTCTGAAAATCGTTTTAGTATTGTGAAAGTTATGTAAGTGGATAGTTTTGACCCATTAAATAAATATCATATTTGACAGTTGTAATTGAATATATCCAAATATATTTCCAATGAACTGTTCGTTTTCAAGTTTTCTTGTGAAAGGTACAATAAGTCAAAGCTAATGCAAGCACTTATATCCTGTAGAAGTGGGTTTTAACCTCCAAACAAGTTAATATGAGCTCATGCATGGAGTGAACAAATCTGAGCATGATTTAAGGCACTCTGCTGGCAGCAGGCAGCAGGCAGCTGGAAACTGGAAGCTGGCGAGTAAATAATATGTTAGCATACTTATTTTGGGGGCGTATTATTTTACTTTGGCACTGGGGCCTTGGCATCTCCATCTTAAAGCTTCCGGCATCCATTAAACTTCATTAAAAATTAAATATGCGCCACAGCGTTGACTGCTGCCAACTGGCAACTGGCAACTGGCAACTGGCAACAACCTTTTTTTTTCTTTTTTTTTTTTTGGTTTCTTTGTGCTGCTTCTGCTGCTGCTGCAAAGCTGTTTGACTGCGTGGCTGGGCGTGGCAGTTTGATCTGCTGCTGATCCTAAGCGCCCACCTCCTTGCCATGGAACCCTTTTTTGGCATAGCTAGCATCAATTTGCTGCCTGAAAATGCTTAAGACTTTTAATGAGATGAGGGCGAAATTTCATTATGAAGTTGCCTGGGGATTTGCACGGCAACAGCATCTGCAGCAGCAGTCCAAGATGCTTTAGCTTACCCCTACCACCACCCGTTCCCAGTTCCCCGTTCCCAGCACTCACTCCATCCGCTCCCGCACTCAGTCACTCACTCACTCAGTCAGTCAGTCACTCACTCATTTGCTGTGCTTGGCTTGACTGGGTGTGGTTGCGAACGGTAACCTCGTTAAGCTTAATTAATAGCAGCAATGTGATAAACACCCGGCCAAAATGCTTGCACAGAGGCCGACGTCGCCATTTTGTGCGCCCAGTGCGACTGGCTAAACTTTTTGCCAGGTGTCAGCTACAGCAAAGGCAACACCAACGCCAACGCAAACGCCAACACCAACACCAACAGCAACATTAACAGCTACAGCCGAGCAGAAGAACGCTGGCGACGAGCAGCCAACTGCGGCAGAGTTTGCTGTTTTTCTTTCTTTTTTTTTTTTTAATGAGCCAACGCCAACGCGAAATCCAAAGCCGGCGTTGCCGTCGCTGCTGGCGCTGACATTTGACAGATTTGCAACGCAGCCGCTTAGATACCCATCGCCAGCAGTTTTCTACTTATTTGGGCATTAGTCGGGCCCAAGGTTGGCCCCCCAGCACACAGCTTAATGAACGAGTGCCGTAAGGCTCTTTAATAGTTAATGCCCGACTTCTGCATAATAGTGATGTATAGAATCAGTCAATTTTTGATTTCGAAAGAAATCAATAAGGCTAAAAATAACATCCTAATATTAGAAATCGCCGTTCTCAGTCTTATGAGTCGAGAAATTTGAGTCATCATTGTTAGTTCCTGATATTCACTCAATTTGTATTTGCTTCATCCTTGGAGAATGAATGGAGACGTCAATATTTATTTTTTTGATTAGCATAAATTATACGTATATATATTTTGGATTAGCAGCACAAGCCTCGTCGATATAGCCATCTCCGTCTGTATCTTCAGAAGCTCTCTTGATGAGACGTGTCATATATATGTATGTGTGTCAGCCGGATTGGATTATTATATCAAATCTTTTATAAGCAATTTTATGTTTACCAATGCTTTCTGGTTTCAAATATTTTTTACAATATAGACATTCGACAATCCTATGAAATTGGTCTTTAGAATTAGGAATCAATAATAAAAATATTTATCCTAGAGAGTTCTCATTAATTGCATTTCTTGTTTAGACTAATAAAATGATATTTAAATGCGTAACTAACTCAAATCACAATTTTCAAATAAATTACAATTTAAAATTATAAAACTGGAATCGAATAAAAGGATGAATATCGAATATCGGGGAGTATTGCTGTGAACAATGAAAAATATATTTTGAACCGGTTCTCGGACATTATGCAGAGATTGCGTTAGATTAACTCCCGCCTCATGCAACATTTAAATGTAAAATTTTGGAATTAATTGTTATTACCATTTAACCAGCATGCACACAGAACACAAATGCATTCAGTTGCATTCTTTTTGAGATATTGTCATGGTCAGGATATTATAGCGTCTTTGTTTGGCAAATTTAAGTTCCCGTTTTGTTTGTCTGTTTGCTCATAATGTTTGTTTGCAAAGCTATGGTGACTGACTGTGTGTGTGTGTGTGTGTGCTGGTGTTTGTATGTGTGTGTGTTTGGTTGGTTGGTTGGTTGGTTGGTTGGTTGGGTGGCTGTTGCCTTAAATTCCTTGTCGCTAAAGCATTTTGGCTAGCAGAGCAGCAGGCGAGTCAAAGGCGGCGAGCTCGCTGCAAATATTTGCCGAGGGACAAGTATGCGCAATTAAAATTTGATTTAATACAAAAGTACACACACACACACACACACACACACACACACGTACACATACACATACACATAGTGACTGGCATTTGCATGTGTATTTGTTTGTTTGTTTGTTTGCTTGTTTGCAGTTGGCATACAGTATCCAATTTCCGAAATTACTTGCGCATCATCAGTTGAAAATTCCTTCAGTATCGAATGGAATTTAATTGAAGTCACGATTTCCACAAATTCAAGCAATTTACAAGCACACACACACACACACACACACACACACACGCATTTACACACACTTACGCACACATGAGCTTAACATAAATAAATCAGATAACACATTAACACTTCTTTCTAGAGAATCCTTACAGTCTTCCCCACCTACTTCTCCATTCCCCTTGCCATTCCCATTCCCATTCCCAACACTCGAAGTATATTTGGGTTCTTTGGTACGTCACAGCAGCTCCGTTTGATGTCGACGAATCCTGAATCCTGTGTTCGTCCTTCGTCGCTCAGTTTGATGTTGAATTTTTAATTTTCATTAACATTTGCAGCCTTGAGCCAGCCCTTATGCCATGCATGTATTCGTATGCCATTGTGGGGGGCGGGTGACAAGGCTTGGCGGGTGTCTCTGTGTCTTGTTGCTGTTGCTATTTTTAATGGTGGTGGTGGTTCGCTGGTGGTAGCAAATGTCCTTCGACAACACTTACAATTAGTATTTGCAGTTGGCTTAATTGATATTTGTATAATGAAATGTGTCATAGGCTTTTCTTGCCCGCATCGGGTCACAGGTGGCGAGGCGTGCTGAAAGTTACACAAGCAGCCAGAAATGGAGATAGCGATACACTGACATGGAAAGAGAGAGAGAGAGAGAGAGAGAAAGAGAGAGAGAGAGAGAGAGAGAGATGTCTTGCTAGAGTAAATAGTATAGTATCTCAAGCCTACATGAACTAACTCAAGTTTAACTCTGCGTCTGCAGGACATAAACAAAATTAAGCAAATGAGAACGTCGCAATCACGTGTAACCGACTGCGAAATACTCTTATTCCATGGCAAGGAACATGGTTGGCGTGGCGACATCATTTTTTGCCAATTTATATTTATTCAAGTTTGGCAACTTGCGGAATATATGGGCTACTTTTTGGAGGCGGGCGTGATCCGATGCCGAACCTTGCAGCACATCGCCAGTAATCTACCAACTGTAGCTTACAAATAGTGGGACAAATATCGATTAAATCGATGTCATGGCGCTCATACAAAAGGGATGACGGATAGACAACTTGACGGACATTTCAAAAAAACCAATACAATTCTGAACTTCCGATATCAGAGTGCGTACCATTAAATATCGGTCTGAACCGCTCCGAAAGCGTATGCTAAGCCAGGTATGAATTGTAAACTGAACCAGTTTTGTGGCAGTTGCTAAGCCGACACACATATTTCAGTTGGACTCTGAACCTCGATTACTGAACCACGATTAAAGTGATAGTTTCGAAATATGTTCCATAATCTTAGGCTAAAAAATTGTTTAACCTATGAGTAAATAAATCTTTCGAACTACGATAAGCCCGCTTGGCAAACCACTCCTGAACCGTACGTTGAACCATTTCCAGCAACCTGCCATAAAGTCAAAGAACAAGGGATTATTCCACAATATACAAAGTATCCGACTACAAAGAACAAGAAATTCAATTAAAAATGGAACATTTTAAATTAAACTATATATTCGGATCATTCCCAATTTGATAATAATTCCATCTAGCCAGCCAGCCAGCTTGTTTGACATGGTTGCTGTGCCTTATCATGTGAAGCGTTTACAAATTGCGATTGCACCGACAGATTTATAGGGCAAGTAGCGCTGGCACTGCCCCTTTCTGCCAACAACTTGGAAGACAAAGCCGCAATCAATATGCCAGGCCTACAAAAGCGACCAAAGGAAACAACAAATAAATTTGTTATATTATTTTGTTGTAGCTCTTGCTTTGTTTATTGTTTGTCGCCTGTTTAAAATGCGATAAATTAAATTAAATAGCTGGCGGGCGAAATGATTTCGACCAGGAACAGGACCAGGACCAAGACCAGCGCCTGAACGGAGTCACTTGGCTGTGGGCGATTTTATTTAGCTACTTACAGATTATGTGACATTTATTGTTCACGCTTAAATCTTGAAAATTGCAATTTAGCGGCCTGTGTGCCCGCTGGTCATTTTGAAGACTTTTTGGGGGGCGTTTGTGTTGTATTTTTTTTCCTTCTTTTTTTTTATTTTTATTTTTATCTCCCCAACTGCGAATCCGCATTTTTGGTGGGGAAAATCGCTTTGTTAGTGGCGGGACGGGGCTGTGTTCGCTGGGTTTGCGCTTGGCTTATCAGTCAGGCAGCATCAGTCCAGCCCTCACCCAAGGACATTGTTTGCCTTTGGCAAGCAGCGGCAGAATTATGTCCTTGCCATCGCCTTTGCCTCTGCCTTTGCCTTGCCCGTGTCGGCGTCTGCTTCATCGTCTTCATCGTCGTCTTCATCTTTGCTGTTGGCTTTATCGTTTCAGTCGCGTTTTTCTTTTCTGTTTTTTTTCTTCCTTTTTTCTTTTTTGTTGCTACTCCGCCGCACAGTTGTCTCGAGTTTCCGTTTTAATAAACGGCGATTCCGGCTTCCTGTTTTGGCGTCGCATGCTCGCTATATACTCGAATATTTAGTGGAAAAATCCACCACCAAACGCTGATTTTGGCCAACGTAATTGCAGAACGCTTCTCTTCACGTCGCATCCATCGCATCGCATCGCATCGCGTCGGCTGCGTCTTCATTTATTGCCAATATAATTTTTGACTTTGCTGGAAATTTAATTTCCTTTTCGGCTGCTGCTGCTGCTGCTGTGCTGCTGCTGTGCTGCTGCTGTGCTGCTGCTGTGCTGCTGCTCCTGTTGCAGTTCGTCTGCTCGACTGTGTTGGCATTTTCGGAAAGTTTCGCTCGCACATCATTGGTAGCTCAGTTACAGCAGCCCCAAACAGTAGCAACAACAGCAACAACAACAACAACAACAACAACAACAAGAACAACAGCAAGCATAAAGTCAACGTCACTGACACTACCCTTGGGCCATGTATTACAAATCGGGTTAAACGGCTGCCAAAGAACAAAACGGATGTCAACACAGCAACAACAAGGACGAAAACGGCAAATGTCGCGCTAAAAAGGGTTAAAATTTATGATTATTAAACCATGCCCAGAACCCCTGAAACCCCCCCCCCCCCCTCACCCTCCCGCACAACACCAAACCCCCCACCAAACCCAACTACCCCTCAGTCACGATGCCCGCACCAGTGAAAGCCAACGCCAGCAAAGCAAAAGCGTCGACAAATGCTAAAAACTGAAAACAACAAATGTATCATGTGCAAAACCTAAAATAGAAAAATTATAATCTACAATGTGCCGACGATCGAACACCCTTCTATAGAAACTGAAACTATATATAAGATATAGTTCTTCTGATGTGCAAGCATAAATGAATATTTGGCATTACACTGAGCCATTTGGATCCATGTTGAAAAGATATGGCCAACATAAGAAGTGAGTTTTAGATCAGATATACCAATGCAAGTTATTTTATATATTATTTTGATTTCAATATCTTTATCTAAGATATCTAAAAAGATAATTAAAAGCACATCACATATCAATCTCAACTTTCAGAGATTACTGATTTATTCACTCAGACCTTTTATAAGGCAAGGTTTATATAGATGAATCCACTTAACTTGTCGACGCGATATACATGAATATATATATGTATATATATATGATATATATGTATATTGTAACCAATGATGCGTGATCTTATGTGTTGTAATTTTCAACTTAAAATGATGAAACCTTTGCAAGAGCTTTGTGTAGCGCAATTGAGTAGGGAAAAGGAAAACTGAAATCTGGGTAGTAAAAACTCTGTTCACGGCGTGAGGAGGCCAGAAAGAAAGTGCAACGTTTTTGTTGCCAAAACGTATAGAATAAACATATGAATATTTATGACAGACAGAGACGCAGCTTGGCTAGAGGCACGGTACGTGGCACTGAAGTAGGATAACCCACTAGCAGACGCTACTTTTGCAGCGTGCGATTTTAAAGCGATTTAAAAGAACCAAATTGCACACAATTTTGAAAATAATCCAATTGAAATGGAATGGCAAAAATAATCAATAAGGTTACGATCTTCTTTATGAAAAAAAGTACAAGTTTTGATGGGTCTACAAAGGGTATCAACTAACAACTCACTCGTCTAAAGCAGAGTTCTTAAATTCTGCACAGTTCCAACGAAAGTGACACAAATTATTCATTAGCACAGCAAATAGCAAATATTCAATACGGAACTCGGAAGGCTCGGCACATCAATTAAATGTTAAAGTTAAAGTCTTTTAGGCTCTGCGTCATAGGGGAACGAGACGTTGCAAGGGCATTAGGCAAAGTGTTAAAATTATGATCAGTTAAGTGTCTAAATATGCACAGCAAAGCCCGATGAGCGGCTGCTTAATAGCTGCTTGGTGGGTGGATGCGTGGGGGCGGGGCGGGTTGAGGGTTTGGTTGGTTTAACTACTGGAGGGTTGCAACACACTTTGGTCCATTCATTTGTCGAGTCCTGACGAGGCAGGCAGCCTTCGGAGTGTGTATTTAAAATGTCATTTTGTTGTCAACCTCAGACTTCTTGTCTTATGTCAAATTATAATTATGGCGCCATGCTACTAACGACATTAACACACAGAACTCACAGGCTACACTGCTCGTTGGGGGTGTTGTTGATTGCCGGATGGGGAGAGTGTGGGGCGGGGTTGGTGTAGACGTTGCTATTAAATTGCCTATGCGCACAATGCGAACCCTTGTTCAGAGTCCTGTTCCTGTTCCTGTTTCTGTTCCTTTGCTTCATTATCAGCATCGAAAGTTAAAACGCAGACGAGCCAAGCTAACGCTACAATTTCTATTACACTTGGCAAAATTGTAACGTTAAACGTTTGAAAAACTTTGTTTTAAAATCACTTAGCGTCTGCTGCACACACACACAGAGTCGAGCACACACACACACACACACACACTCGCACACTCGCACACATGCATAGTTGAAAAGGGTGCAGAGTTTTCTCGTCGTCGTTGTTTTTGGCCTTTTCAAAGTGGTGATAATTTTTGCTTTGTTGCGAAAATGACAACATTTTAACCCAGCTCCCAGCTGCCTTTTGGCCCTGGCTGGCCCCGCCCCACCCCGCACTGCACTGCTCTGCTCTTCTCTGCGCTGTGCTGCCACCTGCCACCTGCACCACTCCTTTTCATTTGGCTTGCAACGGACGCGACTTGTGTCGACTTTTAATGGTTTTCATCTTATTAGCAGCAAAGTTCTTTGTCGCCTTTGCCGTTGTTGTTGTTGCTGTTGTTGCTTTTGCTGTCACGCCCACTCTTACTGCCCCCTTGCTCAGCCCATTGCCACTGCGACGACTGTGCGCTTTTTTGGTCGACACTGCACAAAATGGCTAACAGCAACAGATTTATTTGCAATTTTTGCTCATTTGGCAAAACGGCTTCGTCGACATCGACTCAACATTCGAGCCTTGTCTTTTGTCTTAGCCACTTTGTGCCCCGTCAGTTTGCTTAACATCCTCTCGCCCCCTCTCCTCCTTCCGTCCTCCCACAATCTCTTTACCATCTCGTTAGTTTGTTGACGTTTGCTCGAAGTCCATACAGCTCCTCTTCCCCCCTCATCCCCGTTGTTGGTTGCCCGAGCTCGCTTGTTGCTCTGAGTCTGAGTTGGGTGCTGAGGGCGCATAATTAAAAAAGTTTCATTTCATTTTGTTGGTTTTCTTGGTTCGTTTCGCCTGTTTATGTTCATTTGTTTTCTTGTGTAGTTTTCTCGGGTTTTCTTCTTCACTGGCGCTGCTGCTGCTGCTGCTGCTGCTGAGGATGCCAGTAGCTGGCAATATTTTTTGCGGGCTGGAAGGGGGGTGGCAAGCTGTTAGCTGTTGTTGCCGCCCTTGTCCTAATGATTCCCGCCTTCTTGCGTTTTTTGCATGCTTCGTTTAATTTAATATTAATCTAAGAACTTTGTTTGCTCTTCACGTGTTTTTCTTGGTCCCATTGTTGTTGTTGTTGTTGTTGCTAGCTCGCTATATGCCAACAAAATGGCGTTGATTTAGACCAACAACTTGCAAATGAGTTTTGGTTTTACATGTCAGTGTGTATCTGTGTCTGTGTCAAAGAAACTCACATCATGCGACGTTATGAGATACGTCTTGGCCATATCGTAAAAAGTGGTTAACTAAAGTTTGCCCCACAAACAGAGCCATGCGTCACCGACACGTTATGGACGACATATTGCCAACAGAGAAAATCATATGTGTATTTATTCCATGTGATAACAGGACAAAATGTTGGTTTTGAATTAATTGGATTCCAAGTAGATAACAATTCCATAATGGGAAAAATTAAAAATTCAATTGGATTTTAAAAATCGAAATTGCATTATCTATTTTGTGGCATTTAATGAAAATAAAATTGTGTTAATTGAATGTGTCAGGGAACTAAATTTAAATAAAAAAAAAAAACAATTAAGGTCCATCAACAAATTAAATAAATTGGCTTCTAGTTTAATGCACTTTAAGTAACTTTACTGACATTATATTAACATTATGTTTATAACGAAATTAAGTCGGTTAGTTAGTTATTGGCAAATGTAGTTTGCTTCTCAATTTCCAAGCGTTCAAGCAGAAACTGTCCACAATATGATTTGGTTGCGATGTGTTCCCAATAATTTACAGCCCATTGCAATACACTCAAATTTGCTGAATAACTCCAGTCGTCTCTACACATACCCGTACCCCAGTTCCATTCCTGTACACATTCTGTGCTGCGATGCCTTATGAATTTTCGAAATATTCATGACTGTGGACTCCGCTGGGAGTCCATTGGCGTTGGTGTCATGGCAACACTGGAATTGTGATAGTTGCTACGTCAAAGTCGCCACATTCTACTTAATATTGTATTGTGTGTAGGCATTGCATTTTGGCCAATGTTGCGTGAGTGTCCCACACACACACACACACACACACACACACATTTATTTATCCTAATGGTCATGCATTCATTCATTCGGTGTCTGCGTGCCAGCTTAATTTTTAATGATTGCGCGCAAATTTGGTGTAACTCTGCCAATTCTACTGGGGTTAATTTTGCATTGGGGCATGCCACATGCGGAGCATGTTGCAAACTTCGCGAGTTGCGTACTTTAATTTCGGTTTCCGCCTGACAGCATCCATGGCAGCCATTTCAACCGGCCGGGGTTTGCCTGTTTCGTCCATCGCAAATCTATAAATTTATGCTATATTTGCGCTGGCTTGAGCGTGGAGCTGCTACCCATCACCCACCATTCACCACCCACCAGCCACCGCATTCACATATACACATGCGGCTCCATATACACTTATAGCTGACCTGTACACAGAGAGAATTATTTCGTACTCAGAACGTTGCCAGTCATTTGCTAAGTCGACTCTTGCGATGTAAATTGCAATAAGATTCAGAAGTCCGATTTTTATTTTGTTTTGACTGGTAAACATCCTTATCCAAGTGAATTGAACTGAAGTGAACTGAAATTGTCAGCGATACGTCGGATTCGCTTGCGGGGTTTTGTAAACAGTTGGCAATAACCGTCAATGTGGTCTAATTAAACTCTGACATTCAACCTCTCTCCACTTGTTTTGTAGGCAAAAGCTTCACGCTGACAATTGTCATCTCAACGAACCCCATACAGATCGCCACCTACACGAAGGCCATCAAGGTGACGGTGGATGGGCCAAGGGAGCCGCGCTCCAAGGTGCGCCATCAGGGCTTTCATCCGTTCGCATTTGGACCACAACGCTTTGGGCCGGATCCACTTATGGCCGGATTGCCATTTAAGTTGCCAGGTACGTAAGCCTCTATATAACCATCCCCTCATCACGCCTAACGCCAATCCAAACAAATATGTTGCCTCAAGTGTTTTGCTACTCATTAGAGCAGATATTGATGTCCGGGCCAGTTTGGGTTAAATTGGCGGATAGACACGATTAGCTGTCATTTGTAAATTAATATGGCTATTAGAAGGGCTTAATGAGCTAATGCCGCACTTACGGCTCCTGCCCACAGGCACAAGGCATCATAAAAAAAATACTTGAAGCTTTTGATTGGCAAATATTGTTGGGTTTAAGCCTTGTACGTTTGTGAGCCTTTTTTTCCTTTTGAGTAAACCTTGCTTAAATGTGTATCTATTAGTAATGCAGCAATCCTTCGAACACTCTCTCTAAATATAAAGCTGATAATAATAAATATGAATACATTTCAATTTTTTAGGTTTCCGAGAAACCTTTTTAAATACTTAACTTTATGAGAGTGAATCGATTTTCATGATTTGAGTATTGGATACTTTCCAACATCAAATGAGGTTGAATAAACTGTAGGTGCTTTAACCGAATCGCATTCGAACTGAAAATGACAGAAAATAGAATAAACCGTGGTTCCACTTGTTTGTAGCATTCAACCTCTGGTAGACATTTGCAACTGAAAACAGGATTCCAGCTATCATTAACAGCCCGAAGACATTAGCATAAGGATGATGACAAATGAGAAGGCAGTCAGGCGCAGAGTCCTTTCGACAGCCGTGCAAATAGATTCGAGCTGCCTTTTTGTCAACTCCCAGTGCAAGTGTGTGCCCTATTTCTGCGCCCATAATGCACACACACACAGACACATGTGCACACACACAAAGACACTAGCACAATAGAGGCGACAATTATGTAACAAAACAACAGCTTGAAAAATCCATTAAAATGATTTTAATCCTTTAACGAGTCACAAAACGGCAGCGACGTCGCATCGGCTGTGACTCGCGCCTTTCTAAGGATGAACACATTGAGCCTCAGTGGTGAGGGTGCAACCCCTAAACAGAACATAACAGTACAGAAAAGCCCCGCACCCCTGATTGACAGCAGCAGGCGTAGCCTTAAATTATTTTAAAGCGCTCGGCGCGACTGTTGCAACAATAAACACGCGATATAACCAGACTGCGAACAAGGACAAACGATGGCAAGGACGACAGCGCAGATGACTGCGAGAAGCCGTTGCCGTCGGCATCGTCGCCTGGTAAACAAATCTCGTTTGATACGCTTTGATTTTATTAAAATTTAACAATTTCACTATGAAATTTATGAGGCGGCAAGTGAGTAAATTTCTTAGTGGTGCCACGTCGATTTCAATGCCGATGCCGATGCCACTGTCAGTGTCAGTGTCAGTGTCAGTGTCACTGTCATTGTCAATGGCAACAGCCACAGTCGCAGCCAGGCACAGTCACGGTCTCTATAACTTTCTCTTCTGCGTCAGTTTGTTGCGAACTCAGCCACTTACAAATTGCTCTCATATATTTTCAATATTAATCTGCCGAACTTCTTCCAGTACTCAAATCGATATTAATACTAGTTCTTCGGAATCATTTAAGCAATGTCTTTGGCTCGGCTTAGTTTTGGTTGTCGTTGATATAAATAAGATATTTGCTTATTTCTCAATCGATTTCGTTTCATCCAATATATTCGTAGGCATTTTAACTTTCAATGGAAAAGTATGGGATCGAAAAAAATAGTTTAAGCTTAAACTACTATTTTGACTTTGAATAATTAAAATGAAACAGATTCACATTTTATTTAGTTTTTATTTATATATTTATATAACACTTAAATATATACATTTTTTCTTTTTGATAACTTTCTAAATGAGTTTAGTTTTGTTGCAGATTATTGCAAAGCCCGTAGGGGGGAATCATTTTTTTGCCCAAAAACTTTGACTACCAAAGTTTTTTGCACTTGTGAGCAGAAACTGCAAAGTGACATAGCAGCAAAAAAGTGTCTCAAAATTACATTAAAAACTAAAAGGCAGCCAAAAGTCTCAGGCATGTATTTGGGCGTGCGTGTGTGTGTGTGAGTGCTGACTAGTTTTTGGCATACACAAAATGTAGTTGACACTGGAGTGCTGCGTGTCACAGAAAGTTTGCCAAATGATTAAAAGGACTCTGCGCTGGTGCCCGCTGCCTGAAAAATAGTTGAGCAGGCTGTGAAAAAGCAAGCCAAGTGCTTTTCTTGATGGAACGAAATAAATATAAAGTGGCGTCGTAAGCAGGGCACATTAGTGCCACGCCTCTAGCCCCCATACCCCATACCCCATACCCAACGGCTGCCCAACCCTCTCCGCAAGGACTAGAGCGCAAGGTGCCCCGAGGCCGTGCCATGAGTGCTTGGAAAGTGGAAAATTTGTAACTTCCGCAGCGGATATCCTGTTTCACACACGCGCGCCCCCTCTCCAGCGAGTATGTGTGTGTGTGTGTGTGTGTGCGTGTGTGTGCGTTGCCTAGCCTTTTGAAGTTGCCTTCATCGGCAGCAGCAGCAGCAGCAGCAGCAGCAACAGAAGCAACTAAAAAAGTTTCGCGCGCGTTTTTAGTGAAAATTATATTAAAATTTTGTGCTTGATGTAATTTATGTCATAAAACCCATTGCTGAGTAGACGCATGTGTGCATAATTACACAGTGGCTCCATGTGCAAGTGTGTATGTGTGTGTGTGTGTGGGTGTGCGAGCGCTAATGTTTTAAATGAAATTTCAGCTTGAATTATTACATATATTCATTGTCTTGAGTCGCGCGCCCACAGCAGCCCATATACCACACACAACATATGAAAAACAGCTCATTTGATTTAAGATCTCGTCCATCCGAATTTATTTAAAACCCTTTTTTTGGCGTCTGCCGTTTTGTGTTGTTTGCCTTACAGGACCTTAATGCCGGCGGTACGTTAGAAGCAAGCCAAAAGGCAAAGATCAAAGTGCGCACCACGCACACCATCATGACAAACACACATACACTCCCTCATGCCTTCGTGTTCTTTTTGTTTGACTTATGTGCTCGCTTGCGGCATTAGTCCTTATGCCTATATTAGTCCTATATTAGCGTTCGAGTACTTACTTACTTATTTTGTAGATCAGCAGTTGGCACTCAAACTGTTTTCAAGCCAAAAATCAAATTAATAATTCATCTAAATCTAGAAAATGTATATTTTGTTGATGATAATAGCTGTAAATATGGAAATCTATATTTGAATGAAAATTAACTGTTAACTATCGATCTTATTGATTAACAAAGAAACTGAATTCCAATATATAATTGAAGTTAAAAAAAGCAATTAAGTATTTCACGTTTTTACACAATTATTACACAAACAGTATAGATAGTTTCCAATCCTTTCCAGAGCTGTAATTATGCAGTTATCACTTTAATCCGATGAAAAATCAAATAAATAACTGAGGCACGCGTATGGGCTGCTTTTTAAGTTAATTTCCCTTTTATGTATTATTCACTCGATTGGGGTTGGTTGCGTTTTCGTTTTTTATATATTTTAATGCGGCGCTTTAAGCGATACGCTCGTATGTAGATGTAGATGCCCAAAAGGGTTAGGCTTTGTATCTTTAAACAACTTGATAAACTCGCCACCTTCCCATTGTGCATGTCTTGCGAAAACGAAATGATTTAGTACATATAATCAAACATGCAGACAGACAGACAAATTTGCACAGTCACAGTCGTGGCTGGAGTGGGGAGGGGGGGTGAGGCAGAGGCCTACAGCTCAATTTGGCTCGCAAAAGGAAATTTTAAAGTCATCGTCCTTGCTTGTCCCTGACACTGACTGTGAGGACTGTAGGCTGTTGGCTGTGGGATGCTGGGTGTGTGTCGCTGCCCCCCCAAGGACATATTACAGCATTGATTCAATTTCATGTCAATTTACGTGTCAATGCGACACTAATACGCCAAGGGTCGTGGCTGTTGCGCAAAGCTGCCCTGACCCCTGACCCCTGAGCCGTGACATGTGCCACAACTCGAGTTGTTGCCGATGGGCGTGGGGCGTGGAGTGTGTCGGTTGGTTGGCTGGCTGGCTTGGGCAAGGTGTGCGTTTAAAATTATTTATAACTTTGCCAAAATATGTTTGCCAAATGCCAACAAGTCCGTCGTCTGCGTCGCTTTGCAATTTCTTTTTAGCGCGCCCTGAAAAGTATGCTATCATTTTTTTTGCTTCCTCTTTTTTTTCGCAATAACTTGCGGCCTGTTACGCAGCAACCATATATGTGTGTGTGTGCGTCAATTGGGGAGGGGAGGTGGTGGGCTGGAATGTGTGTTACGCCAACCCCGCCAATTCCCCAACCAGCAGCAACACTCGCATGTGTTGACAACACTTGTGTAACGGTAAATTTGTGCGTATTGTGCGTGTGGAGGAGTCGGGGACTTGGGCAGGTTTGGGGTTGTGTTTTGGATTTAAAATTGGGGTCTTGTCAACCTCTTGGCATGCCTTACAAAATAGCAGCAAATTTGCCAAAACAATTTGCAAATCTACAGCAAATACGTGTAAATACTGATATGACAGGCACTTGACAACAACTGACTGCGAAATTGATAAAGACAGACGGACGGACAGACGGACAGACAGGCAGAAACACGCAGAAACAGAAACAGTAACAGCAGAAAAGCGTCAGGCAGAAAGAGACAAATTCTGAGCTCACCTGTAGCAGTGTGAAAAGAAGAAAGAATGAAATTGACTGGCTGCTTAGCAGCCACAGCTGGTTGCAAGTCTTTATTAAGTGCTACCCATTTGGAGATTGGCGGAATGTGTTAGGGATAAAACAGTTGGTGGCTGTGATATATTGATACCAAGTCAATTTACTTATTACCCGCAACGAAATAGCTTACATCTTTTAATAACTGATTTAGCAGTATTGTAAATTATCAGTTTGTATAGTGGAAAGATGGAAAGATGATCAAGAACTTCTCAATGGATAAACTAATTGACTGTGTGGACTCATAATGATTTCTAACTTGTTTGTAGTCCTTATGATGTTTGGAAATTGCTGTTGTTCTTGCTCTTGTTTTATTTGAAACAAAAAAAATTAATAAAAACTTAATTGGAAGTCTGAGTTACTTGAGAAAAATGCATTCGAATAAGTTTTGCAAATAATTGCTGAGAAATTCGGACTAAGGTGCTCTATACTTAATAAATAAAATTATAGTACTTAAATGCTTAGAAGAAATATTATATTTTTGCAAATTTAAAGTTTGATCTGAAACTGAAACTAGTAAGACCAAAACCATGTTAAAGTTTAGCATAAGGCACAAAATCAATAAGCTTAGGTCCGCGGTCCGTGAGGACACACTAGCTGTAAGACGCAGCAGATGTTGCCACGTACTCACACACAGCCAAACACACACACATACACACACACACACATATACTCACACACGCACAGACACACACACACACACACGGTCATCAGAATCATCATTATTATTATATTGAACTTTAAGATGCAGTTGCCTTCCCAACCGCCTTTGTTGTTTGCACTCGCTTTCGTTGATATTTTCGTGCCCCTTCCCCGACTGCCCCCCTCAGCAGCAGCCACAATACAAGCACTTTTGCCTGATGGCTCAATAACAGCTCAGAAAAACGACTAAAAACACAGAAAAAAAACCATGCGGATTAATAAACAAAAAAAAAAAAAGAAAATGAAACATTTACCGCAAAGTGCGCAGCCAAGCAACTAGCGGCTGGCAGCATTCGAGCATTGAAATATCCGAGCATCCGCGCTGAAAAGTAGGCAACAGAAATGCTCGAGGCTCGATGCTAGCGTTGCTGCTGCTACTGCTACTGCTGCTGCTACTGCTGCTGCTGTTGCTGTTGCTGTTGCTGTCGACGTCAACAGCAGGCGCAGGCGTCAACGCTCTCGCTCTCTCACTCGCTCTCTCTCTATGAGTGGAGTTGAGTTCCGTTGAGTTGAGTTGAGTGAAAGGACAGCGACTGGTGAAATTGAGTCGAGTGTTTTGATAGCCATATACTTAAGCGATTTCCCCTGATTCGCTGGCTGGCTCAAAGCGTCTGTGTGTGCGTGGGGGTTGCTGCTGCTGCTGATGTCGCTGCTAGCCACGCTCAAACTGGCTACCCCCAATCCGCCCAACCACCCACCACACTTTGTGGTGAGTTAGAAGCCGACTTGCTTGCGCCACGCCAACGTTGACGACGACTTGCGTCGCGCTTTTATTTTTTCCAAGACAGCGTCTTGTGGTGAGAAATTGTTGCGCGCTGCTCTGAGCACTTTTTTTGCTCTGCTTTCGCCGCTGCTTTCGATGAGCGCCTTTCGTTTTTATTGCGGCCACTTTTTGGGTGGGGACAACGCCGTGCCGAAATGCCGTCGGTAAAACATCACAACTGTTTTTGGACCGGCGGCAAATGCGTAATACGGCAAATATTCTTGACTTTTTTTTTTGATTTATATATATATGGCTTATGAATGAATCCGATAAAAATAAATACCAAATGTTTCCTTACTGAATCGCATAATATTTAATATATATAATGCTCTATTGCTGGTACTGAAATGTTCATATGTCACATGAATGCGGACGACAACCCACTCTCACACACACATATGCATTGCACTTTTAGACGTACTATTTTACCCCGCCCCCAGCTGCAGATTCGTTCCGCAATGAGGTAGCCAAAAAACAAAACAAAAAGAAAAAGAAACAAAACATAATGCAAAAAAGCGTGGGAAGTTGGACTCATGAAAGCTTTTTGTGGCGCACCAATGGCACCGCGTTATGCCCCGCTACACACACACACACACACACACACACACACACACATACATACAGAGAGACTCAGACATATACATAGGGAATTTGCTCACTCATGTATGGGGGCTGGGCTATGGACGACACCACGCCATGCCACCGCCACCTGTCCCCAACGGCCCAGACGAGAACGCCCGACTCCGACGAATACCGTTACGTGGTGTGCCGAAGAAAGCCCGACCCCAAACTGACACCAAGCGCGGCTAACCCTTTATCGCACATAGGGTTTCCTTACAGGACCGCATATTTAGGTTTTTGTTATGGGGTTTCACTGTCGCCATCCTTGGTACGCCTTCATGCGGTCTCTCTCTTTATGCACATGTGTGTAAGACTGTTCATGTGTGTGTGTTTGTGTATTTGTGTATTTGCGTGTTTGTGTGTGTGAAGGCTTGGCCACTGCCCGCACTCGAACACACACACACACACACTCCCACGAAATTCTCTTGAGTTTGGGTTACCAAAATCGACGTGATGTTATATTGTATGGAAACACAATTTGCTCAATGCCTGCCGCCGTATCCGCCGCATCGAAGCCGTAGCCGCCGTCGCCGTTGCCGTCGCCGTTGGCGTTGCCATCGCTGCTGCTTTACCGTCGGGTACCGCTGCCAGCTTCAAGTGGCTCGCCAGAGTGTGGGCGTGTCTGTGTGTGTGTGATCGTTGTAGTTTTGTGGGCTGTTACTGCTGCCATTTTGTGTGACAAAACCCAACTATACACCCAATACCCCAGCTGGCAAAGTATATAGCCATCTCTCACACATACCAACACACACGCACACACACACACACACACACACGCAAGTACATAAATGTATATGCACATAAATAAGTATATAAAAAGGATATGCTGAAAATGCTAATGGCACGAGCACAGCAAGAAGTTTGTAATGATATAAAATAAAATAAAAAGAAATAAAATAAAAAATAAAAACCATAATGAGTGCTAATGCATGTTGAAGGAGTTAGTTGCACGCAAGCAGAATAAGACAACGAGACAAGGACAGACAACTAACAGCAATGAAGCTGTTCTGAAACCTCGAATGTATTCCACACACATGTAGGAGGTACCTCACATAGCTAAGCTGGCTTCAACGCAAGGATTACGGACATTAAATACATTTCTAGCAATAACAATTGCAATTCAAATATACATTTTTCAAAGCCCAAGTATCATAGGATTTAGTTTATTCTTATTATAAAACGATATTATTTAAGCATGGTACTCAGATCGCTGAAAAGTTTGGGCGCACGAATCGTCAGTAAGATCACAATGCAGAACATTTAATAAACGTTTACCAAATTATTATATTATATATACAAATATTCGATCAGTAAGTTCTCAAAGTAGGTAAAATAAATATGTAAGAAACAAATCTTTACGTTCCAAAGAGCTCAAAACTAATAAGAGTTCAAGATTTTGTCAATTGAAGATGATCGAATCTAAGGTCCGATTCAGGAAAGTTTTATTTAAGACTATTCCATTCTCAGTGCCAGCGTGCACTACATTTGATTAAGTATTTAAATAAACTCCCAGGATCTAAGCAGAGTTAATTCGATACGGCTACGTCCTTAATTCGTACCATTTCATTCAAGCAGGAAATGAGAGATGAAATCTAAAGTCATGTAATACAAATCTTGTGCACTGAAGAGATAGAGAGAATTTTAAAAAAAGTACTTTCAAATTTATGGAATTTATTCTGAAAGTTTGGATACATTTTATACTCATTCTTGAATATTTGTTTTACTACTGTTTGTTTTTTAGAGCGGCTTCCAAGTCCTTGAAGCTGTTGAACCTGTTTAAGTATTAACAACAAAAAATTATAAATATCAGATATAAATAGTGATATTAATACTTCTAAATAAATTCGACTTTTGCTGCAGATCACTAATTATACTATAAATTGTATATTTTATTTGTTGGCTATGCCGAATTTGCTGATTAAATTATTCTATTTAATTTTCCATTTTATCATTCTATCCAAGTGTGTTGATTTTATTGCAGATTGGTTTTGATTACATCGTGTTAATCGGTGGGAAAATGTTGAACAATAAAACCTTTATAATTAATATATGATGTGCGTAATATGTGTATTAATCTATTCGAGACTCAGTTCAGGCCAGGATTTAATTTATTGAATGCATTCATAACTGATTTCCTTCTTAGATAAAGAGGCATTCTGGCATCGGCAATGGAGCATGCATTGCATCGATTTCTCCGAATTATTTTGTCTGCTGCAAAAGCGACAACTTAATACCAAGATCCTAGACAGAACGACCACCCACCCAACCCACCCAGCCTCAATCGCAGCAAACTGTTTGACCTACATAAAGGCACTTGTTCCACAAAGCAATATGAGGAGTCTTGCGTTACTGATTGCAGTTGCTGTAGTTGTTGTAGCTGTAGCTGTAGCTGTAGTTGTTGTGATACTTATACTTATATAAGTATGTCAGAGGATACAGAGGATAATACAGCATGCCAATCAAGTAATGCAGCAAAGATGGTTCCAGTCTGTGTCTAAGAATGTGCCCCATCTTGGATTCTGGTCTTCGTGTCTCCTCACCGCCAGTGTCGCAGCCGTTTTCTCACATACGCACACTTATTCCGTACACTATCTGCTCCGGCCCCCATCGGTCCCCTCAACTGCAACACCTCTGGCCCCATGTCTGACTGGCTGGTCTGGTTGGTTCGTTGGTTGGTTGTTGGTGTCACATTTTCGGTAAAATTTTGGTTGCAAACTTTGGCAAAACTTGGCCAAGTATTTGGCCTCAAGTGCGACAGAGCGGGACAGAGACAGCCAAACCGAGAGCGATAGCCAGGCCGCTTGTGAGAGAGAGACGGAGAGAGCCAGAACGATTGCAATTGAGAGCGCGCATGTGGGCGGCATATGTGTGTATGTGTGTGTGTATGTGTGTGTGTGTGTGAGTGAGTGTGTGTGAGTGTGTTGTGGTCGGTCTTCGTCTTCGACTTTGCGAGCAGCAGCGAGAGAAGCAAAGCAAGACGAGATTTTCTCAATGTTTGCTGCCTTGGAATTTTCTTAAGTGCGACTAACTCATACACACACACACGCACACTCGCACACACACACGCACACTCGCACACACACACACAACGATAACAATGAGTCAACTTTAGCAGTAGCATCTTCAGTGCCAGCGTCGAAGTCGACCGCGTAGTATGTGCGACTGCGGCCTGGCATTTGAGGAATTTAAGACTAGTTGCAAGTTGCCACTCCTCCCCAGCACCCAACCCCACCCCCATTCCTAGCCTGCACCCCCGCTCTTAGTTGTCTATAACTACCTTCCATAGCATCAGCAGCTTCGTTCACTTGCCCACAGATGTGGGCTGCCACTTGATAGCGGGGAATACCGTAGGAGTAGATAGAGGGATGCCGGATGAGGAGGTTGAGTGGGGAAAGGGGAGGTGGGGCTGCAGGCCCGTCCAGACGGAGCAACGACATCGGCGACTGGGATAATTTTAATGAATTTATTTAGGAGTTTGCCTTGAAGCTCGCCTCGTTGCTTTTGCAGCTCTGCTTTTGGTTCTGGCTCTGCTCTCGTTCTCGCTGCCAGATTTTGCCTTGACTAGCATCCAGGCGATTGTCTGCCAATGTCTTGTCCCTCGTCTGTCTTGCCGTCCCCTTACCGAAGGTGGAGCTCCCATTGGGCGTGTACATACAAAGTAGAAGCGGAATGGAGAGGCGGGGGCCTTGAGGGTTGCCAAAGATGCATTTACATAAGCAGCAATATGGCGGCTTGTTGATCTGATGATGGCAGAAGGAATAGGGAAGCAGTTCAAACTGAAGGTGGAGCTGGAGCTGGAGGGGAAGCTAAGCCAAGTAGGCGGGATTGTTGCCCAATGTTGTTTTTCAGCAACCGAAATGTGCGGCAACGTTTTTGGTCTTGCACAGTGGGCCATATGTGGTCTGGCGGGCCTTCGCCTCAGTTTGGGTTTGGCATTGGACTTGCTTGCTCTTGCTGCTCCTGTTTCTGTTCCTCTCCCTCTTGTTGTGCTTCTTCTTATGCTTCTAGTTGCTCTTGTTCTTGGTTCTTGGACACATAGTTGGTCGTAGCTTATGATGTCTGTTGCCATTTATGAGTAGCCTTGAGCCCAATAAATGTAGCTCTCCCGCTTTTGGTTCAGCTCTCTTATCAATGAATTCTGTTATTAAATATTCTCTTATTAATATTAAGTTGAAACTCTCCTTGATATCTCCAGTGAAATATGTGCGCAAATTACACTCGAGTAATTAACCTGAATTTGCATTACACATTTGCACTCCAAGCGGTTTGTGCGGTTAAGCTGCTCAGAATCTAATTCAGTTATTTTATATAACTACAGCTATCTGATTAACTTGATTCACAATATTTTCCAGTTAAATGCACTTTCACATTCAAATGAATACACTAATTGAAATGATGTGAGGTTTCCTTGCAACCGCAAGTCTTAACAAAGGCCCAAAATAACCGAAACCCAAAATGAAAAAATATGAATATTTTCAAGTATTCAAGTACGATCTCAAAAGGAGTCGGCATTTAAAGCTGCAGGACTCACATGCAAAGGAATTAAAATTGTTAATGCAAGTGTGAATTATTTATCAATCAGAGTTCGCTTTTAATTAATCAAACAATTATTATTGCATTTGAAATTGTGGCAATATGACACAAATACATACGAGTATATGACAAATATCTATTAATATATATTTATACGCTTTGCTGATTTTGCTGGCTTCGCTTGGTCTTTTCAGGATTCGCACATCATCTGGTTGGAATGCACAGCCATCTGCATGCGCCCGATTGGCGAGCTCACATGGCGCTGGGCGGTCGTCCCGGCTTTCCCGCTGGCCCCTTCTTTGCGCATCACCATGGAGCTGCCTTTCCGGCAGCTGCAGCGAGCGGCATGCGCGGATTGAGTGGTAACTAATCTCAATTTTCTCATTCGCTGCTCCTTTGTTTTATTAACAAGAATGTTTGTGCTTCCTTCAGAGAATCAGCAACAGCTGGCGACGGTTGGAGCGGCGCATAGCACCACCAGCCCCGAGGGCTCACCCACAACAACGACCAGTGCGACGCTGAGCGCCTTTGTCCAGCCGGCGGCGTGTAGTGCCAGTGTGGGCAGCTCGCCACCGTTGACTCTGAGCAGCATGCAGCACCACGACAATAACAACAACAACAGCAGCAGCAATATTGATGCCGGATTCGAGAGCGATAGCATCTCGGTGACGGGATCGCCCCGCAAGAGCATTTGCTCACTGACGCACGACGACGAGGAGTCGCAACCGAACCTGGATCCCGAGGCCGAGACGGACGCGGAGGCGGAGGCGGGTCGCAGTCGCAGCCCCACGCTGCTCAGTGCGGATGCCAGCAGTGTGGCAACGCTAACGGAGCCGACACCTGGCAGCGGCGGCGCCTTCACAGCGCTCATCCAGCGAAGCAAGAATCCCACAGAGCTATTTGGTGGCTTTGCGGCCGCTGGTGCCGCTGGTCATTTTGCGCCCGCGGCGCACAGTTTCAATCCGGCTCTGGCGGCACAGCTCTTCCTGCAGAGCCCACTGCTGCCCCAGTCCAGTCAATGGCTCTATACCCAGCTCTATGGCAGCTACAGCGATCTACCTTGGCTACGCAGTGCGGCGGCAGCAGCGGCAGCCAGCACAACACCGCAGCAGCAGCAGCAGCAGCAACAGCAGCAGCAACAGCAACAGCTGCAGGATTCGGTTGTTCCTCTAGTGGCATCTGGTGATGCTGATGGTGTCAATCTAATCAAGCGCTGCGTCACACTGATTACCCACAATCCACCGGATGCGGAGAATGCAAATCCGAATGCATCGCCGCCAGTTAGCTCCACACGCCGCTCACCCTCGCCGGTGGAGACAATTGATCTGGACGATGTTAGCACTACATCGAGATCGGCCAGCGGATCCAGTGGCGCCGGTGGACCTATACGCACCCGTACGCCAAAGCCGACATCGGATGTCTGGCGCCCCTACTAGCGACTGGCTGCCGCCTTGCTGGGCAATTGTCTGGCGGCACAGGGACAGGGACTGGGACTGGGACAGGGACAGGGACTGAGTCAGGGTCAGGGGGCGCAGCAGTAGGCTGAGGTTTATTGTGAATTTAGTTCATATCTGTAATGTGCGAGGGTTGATCTAGAATCGATCATCGATTGAGATTGAGTTTCTGATATCACGTTCACAACAAGACTTTCAAATATTCCAACTAAAATTCAAACCGAGATATTGCTTCAAAATAAGACTGGAAAGGTTTTATATTGATTGGTGGCTTTAAACTTACGTTATTGTCTGAATATTTTATAATAATATCATGTTTACTTTTAGGGTATATAAATGGGATTCAGTTTCTGTGGGAATGTTTCGGGAAAGGTTTTCAAATATTGTATTTAAGGGTGGCTTCGAAATTCAAATTAATAAATCTTACAATAAGTAAATTTAGTGAATCTCTTTCTGTATTTTTTAAGTTCATTTATGGAGTATGAATTATTGCAGAACTCAAGCCTCAAGCAGTCCTCGCACAGGTTGTGCTTTTGTTGTTTTTCGTTTTTTGTTTATTTATAATTTGGAATTTTGGTAGAATTCTTAGTTTTAGCGGATCACATATCGAATTTAAATCAATTATCATTGCCCAAAGTAAAACTCAATTGTATTTAAGTGTGCCCGTTGTTGGGTGCGCAGAGGGGAAGGAAACGGCAGAGGTTGGGCAATAATTATATATGTAGATTATAGAGATACCATCTGTGTAAATTGAAATATTGAACATATTTTGCTCCAAAAAATATTGCAAAACTACGTTAGGTCGATAAGAAACTCAATTTTTTTGCGCAAAACGAACCCAAATTAATATTAATCAAATAATATATATCAAATACAAAAAACTTAAAAATTTATTGAAAATAAATGTAAGCACAGTGAAAACTTGTATATAGTTTCTTAAGTAGCGTGCCATGTTTCGTTAATAAAATTTCAACTTAAAATAATAAAAGTAAGTTGTGAAAATAAAACTGAATATGCAGCTGCTGAGACACGCACAGCAAACGAGAAAGAGATAGGGAGATTCTCTATATGTGTGTGTGTGTGTGTGTGTGTGTGAGAGACAGAGAGAGACAGAGAGGGAGAGGGAGATGGTCAGATAATCAGCGCCGCCAAGAAAAGCTTTTAAGAAAATTAATTCGCATTTCTTTTGCACTGCATTCGCCCCGCACCGCACCGCACCGCACCACCACACCCCTCATTTAAGGGGTTAAAAAGGCCGGCCGAATTTATAGCCGGGTCTTGGATGTTGGCGTAAATAGAAAGCTGGCAAATAAAAAGTTTAAATTAATGGCCAAACTTGAAAGCGAAAAATGCCAACCAGCTAGCTACTGAAAGACATCCACTAACCAGCCAGTCGGGCTGATGCGACCGGTACCGGTACCGGTAACGAGGCATACACACACACACACACACACACACACGCACACCAAGGATATGGGTAGGATTCCATCTCCTCTTTTCTAAGCATTTCCATGCACTTTGGCTTATTCAGTTCGGCTTAAGGCCAAAAATAAATGGCTGTTAAGCGCATATTAAATGACGCCGGGGCAGATTTGAATAAATAACATAATTAGCGCAACGTCCCAGATGGAATAATCCTAAATCTACAATTTATGCAGCAATACATAAATAGGAACAGTCCCCAAGTAGTTCGTGAGGTGTATTGTGGTAGATAGTTGGATCTGGTTTCTTGGTAACTCTTACTTCAATTCAAGTGAGTATATCAAATAAGAGCTTTGCCTATGAGAAATATATATACATATTTATATAAAATAATTATATAGTATATATATATATATATACGTAGAAGAAACAGTCTCAGATTATCTAATTTTTGTGCATATTAATTTTGTAAATATCATTAGGGACTGTTACCCACCCTTACATCTGAACTTTACATAGACATAATGTGGTCAACGTTCAATTTGATGAAAACATTACAATTCAGCAGCCCATTTTTGACATTTTTGCCATTCCTGTCAAGCATCTGGAAGCATTGCCCGAGGGTCAACTTGCAACAGATCCTTGCGCACTTCTTCCAGTATTAAGGATTATTCACAACTCTGATTGTTACGAACAGTATTCAAATTATCCAATTTAATTTTTATATATTGTTTTTAGATAACCCTCTTTGTTAATGTTTACACACAGTTGTATAATTAACGAATTTTTATATTTAAAACTATTTTCAAAATCTTCAACTATAAAAATATACAAATGATTTTCGCCTACAAAAGAGGCACAATATTCTTGATATAGGTTTGTCCCTATACGATATGGCATATATATACATATAAGCTTAAGCTTTTTCAATTCAGTGTTTTAAGCTCGGAATCAAAACATAATTCAAAGCATAAATGTTAAAATATAAAACTATTTATTAGTCATTTTAATCGGGTAGCAATATTTTAATTGCGTCCAATTAGAATAATAATTTGCTGCAATTAGAAGCGAAAATGATTTAATAGATGGGCAAATTTCTGAGAGCTGTAGATGAACACACACTCGCACACACACACACAACACACAACACACACATGTGTGTACATTCATGTTATGCTTGACAGCAGAATCATAACAAACAGCAAACAATTTGCAGTAAACAGAGTTGGAGACCACACACATTTAAATTTATTGCATGCCTGCGTGTAAGCATGTGTGTGTGTGTGTGTGTGTGTGTGTGTGTGTGTGTGTGAATGGGTGTATGCTAAATTGTGTCTCTAATGATGGCATAATTAGCAAGGCGCCAACGGTCGTAAGATACTCGAGATAGCTAAATTTGTGGTTGGAGATTCGAACTCACATTGTGAGACAACAGCTGAAGGCGTTGATAATGACATCAAGTCAACTTTGGAAACGTGTCGTGTGCTATGCCTATGTATGTGCGTGTGTGTGTGTGCCGTAGGGAGGTGTGCGTGTATGGTAATTGAAAGACCACTTATTGCAATGAGTACCCGATGAATGCGCTGAGGCGTATGCCTGCATGTGCCATCTGTGTGTTCTTTATGTCTGTCGCTCTGTGGGTGTGGGCCAATTGATGTTAATGTTGACAAGGGCGGAGTGGGGTGGGCGGGAATGCTAAGTGTTGCCTAGGTTACCGAGCAGCTATAAAGTTTTCTATTTAACGCTTGAGCGAAATTCACTCAGTTTTTGGGCAATGTCTCCGTGTTGGTGTGCACTTCAATTTCGATGCTTTTTAAGCCTCAAACCCGATGCTGAAAGTATTGCGGCCTTTGTTGGTCGCTTCTGATGTGACTCGCTGTCGTCTGGGGCAACAGTTTATTAGGTTGTGTCATTATCGTTTCTTAAGATGGCCTTGCCAGCCAGAAACTGTCAGTCGTCATTGCTGGATCTGAGGCTTGAGATTCAGCTTCAACTAAATGGTCGTCGCCAGGACAACTGCTGCTTGTTGTCACTGTCGATGCCTACAGCCACGCAGGCCAGCCACCGTTGCATGCAATCCAATTTCAATGGTCATGCTAAGGCAGTCTGGATGCTTCGTCATGCCAATGACCAGCCGGTGTCAAAGGTGACATAAAGCCGACAACGGCGACGACGACCAATTTAAAGTGAAACAACCCCAAGAAACAACACTCAAATTTCTCTCCGACTGAGATCGAGGACATTGTCGAGACACACCAAGCACATTGCTCGGACCGAGACGTGTTGATTTGCTTCCGACAGCCTGTTAACATTTTGGGCCAACCGGTCGTGACTCAAACCCCATTGAACCCAATTCCAATTCCAATTCCAATTCCATTCACAACTTTGCCTTATTTTATGTTATTCATTTTTAATTTCTGCCTCTACGTTTTTTTTTTACACTTTGTGCCCAAATTGTTGTGCTACATGTGTGTGAGGGTTGGCGGGGTACATCATCATTTACTTTAGTATGTTAATTTCGTATTTTAACGGCACACACTACGATATCTGTGCTGACGATTTGTCAGTTCCAACTCATAAGCCAAATTTAATTTTGTGCCATTTGTTAGTGATTTTTACACGCTAGATAAAATCCTCATCGTGTATCCCTTGCAATTGTCCACTCCGCCCCTTTTGCTGGGGGTTGCGAGTCACATGTGGCCATGATTTGAGTGGCGTCATGGGAAACGAATGACAATGGAGCTTCCAGTATTTAAGATTATGATATTAGTTAACCCTGAGGCTCTGGGCTTTATTTAGGCTGTGAACTTACTTCAGGGATTATGGGGTCATCACAGAAAAGGGTCCTCACTTGGACAAAATCCCTGCAGATATTCGAAGGACGTGATATTTAAGTCTTTAATAATTTGTATAGCTTAAATCGAAACGGGGTCTTTGCTGGTTCTAGTCTATGGTTCTATATCCTTGTCAAATTGTTGCCTTTGGAGTCAGTAAATTGCAAGTGCAACCAAATTCAATTGTATTTATTATTTATTATTTATTATTAATCAGAGAATGCAAAAACAACATTGATTTCCATATCTGCAAAGTGTGCTACGAGTTGTGCTGATTAGACATGTGATACAGCTGAAACTGAACTTGCACCGTGCTCCCCTCACATGCTTAACTGTGATTTCTTATTAAAGTCTCATTTTGGCTGTGAGTACCCGTTGCACTTCCGAACCTGAAATAAACAACCAGCCGGAGGCACAAACTTTGCAACGGGAACCACAAAACATTTTGTTGGACAGCAAACGGCCGGCAAAGGACAGCAACATCAACAACAACAACAAAAGTAACAACGACGACAACGACAACGTGGTCCGGGGTGCGCGTCCCCTTGCCCGTAATATGACAGGTGGCCATCGACCCAGACTCCAGTTTTGCGGGGCTACCCAGGCGGAACAGCGAGGAGGAAAGGCCAGGAAAGCCAGTGCCCAGTGGCGGTTGTAGCTGCTCTAGCAGTCCGCAGCGGCGCTTTGTCGCAGGAACTGTTAATAATGTGTAACCCGGGAGAGAGGCACAAAATCAGCGTCATTGGCGCACCTACAACATGCGATGTTGCGGTCAGGGACAACTTCGTGCTGTATCAGCGCGTCGCGAATAAAATGACTGAACATAAAAATGCAGCGGCAACAGTAGCGCGTCCTGGTCGAGAATGTTAACCGGGGCAGCAGCAGCAGAAGGGGCATGCTCGAAAAAACCGAGCAGCCCCATCATGAGTGACGGCGCCGCTGCGTCAGCGGCATGTAATTTTCACGGTTTTTCGCAAATACGAAAAACGAAAACTCGCTGCCAAAAACTAACTAAACAAGATGCAAAATCACTTGACAATGATGCGCACTTCAAATACCCTTACCAAAAGTGATAATTCAAAAAAACCACATTATTCTCAGAAGAAGAAGCATAACTAATTATGAGTCGATGATTCTTCCACTGAACAACAAGATTCTGCTTACGGATTTCAATCAAAGTTTTACCAACATTTCCCGGAATCTGCCCAACTTCTGGAATCAGCTAAGCTACTTGGCACTCTCAGAACAGCATATACCCGAAGCTATACCCTAGAAAACGGGAGAGGTGTGTTCGGAGAGGGGGGAGGGAGCAAGGGAGGAGTGCCTAAAACAAAAGCCAGCTTTGCGCGCTGCGTACGACAAGCAATACAAATAGTACGGCATGTGGGGTCAGAGAGAGAGAGAGAGAGAGAGAAGGCGAGAGCGAGAGCGAGAGAGAGAGAGTGCTGCGATGCCGTGGCTGCTCGTCAACTACGATGGCGCAACTGGAATTATGCAATGCCACGCCCCTTATTACCACTCCCCCAACACCCACACCCACATACACACACACATGCGAGTTGTGTGCATTATAGCTTGCAATTTCTGGCCGCCTTGCTGTGAGTGTCATTTAATGAGCGCAACGCTGAAGCTGTCCGCCCAGTCATCTGGAGCATTTTGCGTGCAAAGGGAATGTGGAACAACAGCGCTTTACAATTTCCATAGGCATTCCATGCATTTTGGTCAGTTTGATGTGGGTTTTGTTTTGGGTGCCGTTTTGGACTCGAACATGCGATTTACAAGCGCACCGTCAAAACAAAATAAGAAGACAACAAAAAAAAGGCAACAAAAAAAAAAAAAATTAAAATTGAGAAAAAAAAACGAGAAAATGAACGAGTTCGCTTAGCCAAAAAGTTCGCTATCAACGTCAACAAATACTGCGTCGGCTCTGACGAATTTTTGGGTAAAATTCGCGCCAACGCAAACACTAAACACACCAAATAGCGATGGGAAGGATGGATGGTACCATGGCTTCATGGTTCCGTGGCCGTGGCCAAGACCCATTGTCGTTGCTAACAATAATGAGTTCGTAATTTGATGTCGCTGCAGAAAATTGTCGAATTTTGGGCAAGCATAGCACAGCACATGATTTCACAGCAAAATGGGGTGGCAGCGGGGCGGGGGCGGTGGGCAGTGGGCGGATGGCGGGTATAGTTAGAGAACAGGTTTGTTTGCAACGTCGCGTTTTCAAATAGCCCGCGATTGTCGAACACACATCACCATGTAACCAACGGCCACAGTCCGTAGTCCTCAGTCCACGGCCAATGGTCCAGGTCAGGGTCCGTGCAATTCTATAGAAAAGCACACATATGTGATTTATCAATGTCCGGACGCCGTCATCCATCTATCCAGAGCTAACATCGTGCAGGCATATCGCATCCCCCATCAGATGTTGCCAGAGCTCGCCTTTACTACAATGTGTCAGCGGCATATGTTTCACTCTTGGCCCCAAAACTATTTGGCCATAGAAAGTAATGTCGATTTGGCCACTGCGAAGCTTCAATTTATAACTGAATTAAAGATGCTTAAACAAAATCGAAATGTCCAATTTTATAGCATAATTTTGATTAGTTTTCCAAACTTAATGATTGTTCACAATAATTGTGCAAAGCATCGATTCGAAACATGTTAATTTTCTTAAGGATTCAATTATTTAAATATGAAGTGACTCAACACATTGTCCAAGCTGAATATAAACGAACTGATTGTATCCTCGTCTTAAAGTTCGTCCTGTGAAACACTGTGGTCAGTCGTGTCCCTTGCGGAGGTAGCACATCCCAGTTTGTTGGCCAACATGCAAATGTGAGAAAGGTATCTGAAGCCCAAAAGAAAAATGGCCACAATCTTGGACACTGAAGGAAAATTAATGACTGCTGTCGTTCCACAGATTTGATTAAAAATTTACAATACTGAGAGAGAGAGAGAGTCAGAGAGAGAGAGAGAGAGAGAGAGCGCAAGAGAGGGAGAGACGAGCGCCCAAAATGTCAGCCGTCTTCAGCTTGACTTGACATATTCTGTGTCAGCTTGTCGGCTGGACATCAGTTTAGTTTAGCGGGCACATTGTCATTCCGAGAAGGCATTTTGCCTTATTGAGTTATATTTTTGTCATATCTGATAAATTAAAGGTAAGCCAGTTTCAGCTAGAGAATTGAGAGTTGCTTAATATTCCAGTAAATGCTGCACTTCGGCACTGATTTTGATTTTGATCGATGTCGAACTGTGTTAATATATATTTTACTACTGGCTTCTAATGCTTAAGCCTTGAGCCACATATTTTCTAAACGGTTCACTTTAAATCGTAAAACGTTTTTCAAAGGACTGATTGATGCTTGGTATTATTATCAAGCAATCTTTTTACTAAATAATGCTCAAGTAAAACAGGCTTGGCTTGAACCGCTTTAAACGTCAAGATAATCACCATTCCACTTATTCCCAGAAGAGGGGGAAAATCACCCAAATCAAACTCAACTTAACTAAACACGCCTTAAATGGGTATTATCTGCTAGCCAGCACATTTAATTTCAATAAGCCAAGTCGGACAGCAGCGGGGACTTGAACGTCGACTGCGAGTGAAATTGGGGGCTAGCAAGGACCTTTGCGTTGGTCAGCTGCTGGGGGCCACCTGTGACCAATTTCGATTATGAGACTTGGCAACTTTTTGTCGTCGCTGGTCGCCTCAAGACAACCCCAAAGGCGTTGTTAATTTTTGTGCCTCATAAAACTCAACCACCCGCTCGTTGGTCGTGGCTCGAAGTTGCCTCATTCTCCTGCCCCTGCCCCAGCCCCTGCTCCGTCGACAGGTTGGCAGCTCAGTTCATTTTTGGGGGTGGCGAAGGCTAATCAGCTTCCGCATTTTTATAGCGAGCTGTTCTCTGGCCGGCGGGCTTGTAACGGAAATCGCAAGTAGCTTAGCCTAATATGCTTTGTGTTTTGCTGTTTATTTATTTACGCTACTTTCGCTTTGTTGTTTTCTCTTTTTCTTTTTCTCTCTCTTTCTCTTTCTCGTTTTTTTTTTTGTTCTTGGTCTTTTTTGTGGACCTTTTTTAATGCGAGTTCTCAGAAGGCGGCGACGATTGTTGGATCATTTGTTTTACTTGGCCTCAAATAAATCCAAATCTATAATTCATGGCCCCGAGTTTACTTTGAGGATTTACTTGCGCAGTCACAGCCCCAAAGCAAACCTAGGGCTGATTGACCAATGGAGCGGGTGAATTATATGCAGGACTGTCGACAGATTTACGCAGCACACTAATGTGATAAATATGTTTTTTTTTTTTCTAGCCTCATGGAGTTTATAGAGCTTACGTATAACATATTGGTATTTATGAGCCTAATATATATTTTACAATAGTTAAACATCTTTTGGTAAGCTATGCTGTGGAATATATCCTTAGAGTTACGACAGATATATATACATATGTGCTTAAACTATTATTATTGAATGGTAATTAAATAAGTCGGACGCTTGAGCAACCTAAATTAATAATCCAATTTGAGTCAAGCATGTGTGTTTCCTCGACTCGAAGCAAACCAAGCAGATTGAGTGATTAATTAAAATCGCTGCGTTGGGTTTCGCCGATTTGTGTGTGGCCTGTGTTGACCGCTGCTGAGTTATGTATCCCGCTTACATTCCGGCATATTAAGGAGCTGAGTTTGCTGGTTTGGGGGTGTTACTCATGCCGCCAATCGCAGGCGCCAATCGCGACAGCAATTGAAGAAATTAATCAAAGCGCCAAAGTTGAGCCAGCGAAATGATTTATGTGCGAGAAAATAACTTGGCCATAAAGGTAACAAATACTTTGATAATCATAAATCACAACACGATCCGGCACACATGTATTGTAGGCAGGGGGGGGAGTAGGAGTAGAGTTGGAGCTGACAAGGTGTCTGATTGGGGGAGCTGCAAACCGCACACTGGACCGTAAGAAAGATAAATGATATTAAATATGGTAGCTGGAGACGTTGCGAACCAGCAGGCAGCAGCCAGCAGCCAGCATCAGATACCCAAAGTCCAACACCCAAGTTGTTGTTGCTTATATGTATAATGTGTGAAGCATATCATTTCATTTCGATGCGAGGCCAAACAAATTGCCTATTGAATGATTAAAGGCCAGCACAGACCGAGAGCTATGGCTGAAGCCAAGCCCGAGTCAAAGGACGTGGCTGAAGGACTACAGGAATACGGGAGAACAATACTACAGGACAAGAGGACCGAGCGTGTCTCGCAGGATTGGCATCGCCTTTCATTTCGTATTCGCGTCCGTCCACCATAAATCATCGAGCCTGGGCTCGAGAGAGGCTGCTGCCGGGATTCGGGGCGCGGGGCGGGGCTGCCTCGGCAACATATGAATTAGAAATTGTTACAAGTTTCTCAATGTGGGAGGGGAGCTGGTGCAGCTGGAGAAGGTGGTGCTTCAGATACGGATGCGGATTTGGATGCGAAGGCGGCTGTGGGTTCGGGTGTTTTGGAGCGTGCTGTCAACGCCGCTGTCGCACTGAGCACGTGTTGACGTGCATGAAATTCTTACGGTAAAGGATTTCATTACATTTCGTTTTGTATCGTTTCGTTTCGTTTCATTTCGTTTCATTTGCCCTTTGCCGCACGGCCGAGTCTCCAAGTCAACCACCAGGATCAAGTTCGAGTCCAAGTCGTATTCTCATTCCCAGTTCCATAGCCAACCCGTCAACGCATTGCCTCACGTAGAATTTGGCCTAAGCTCCGCTGGCATTTGCCCTTAATTCTCAGAGCCACTTTGCCACTGCGACTCCTTCTGCTCGTTTTTAATTTTTGATCTCTCTCGGTGTTTATTAGTCTACGTTTGGCGGCTGCTTCTCTTGGCCATAAATCCTGCAACGTGTCTTGCATTCAATTTCACGTTTCCCTTTCGGTTTTTACCATACTCCAACATTAGTTGTTGTCCTCGGTTTCTCATGTCAAGTCGCTTGATTACGCGTCTTTAAATACAAACACTTTCTCTCTCACCCTCGCTTTTTCCCTCTCTCTTTCCCTCTCTCTTTCTCTCTCTCTCTCTCTTACTCTTATTTACTCTATTCCATTTTAAAACTCTTTCGTTTGCCTTTGCTGCTTTTCAAACAATAAAGGGCCACTCTCCCAGCTATTTCATTTTTAACTGCAGTTTAAATTAATTGCAAAATGCTAAGCGGACTTTAGCTTATTTGTGAAAAATTCTCCTTAGCTAGAGAATAGTTGCCAATTGAAACTCCCAACTCAAGGGAACTCAGTTGAACTTAGTGTCAGTTATGTGATATTTACTTTTTCAGAATGATGGATTGTGTCTTGCAGAGTATTGCTGAGTCGGGCAATTTCGATTGCATCGTGCTTCCTTGAGGTATATTTGATATCGAAAAGTTAATTGATTTTCCATAAGGAACTAGATAATGGGTAACTCTGAGCACATCATGTTTCAGTTTGCTTGTGTTTTATGCAATTGTGATCAATTCCGGGGCCTTAACAACAACAAACAAGTTCAAACATAAAAACGGAAATGAGCTTGAAAAAGAAAATATTAGAAGGACAACCGCGGCGACATTTTAAAACGTGACTTTTTGACTTTGGCCCTTTCCAGCGACTACCGTCGCCCTCCGCACCCCTTGCCACAGTTTCCCCATCCCCCATCCCCCTGCCGATGCCCATCCCTCGAAGGGTTCTGACTAAAATGCCTGCAGCAATGTACAATATTTGGTTCGCATTTCTCCTACTTATTTGGTTTTCATTTTGGCCGGAAGCAGGCGGCATGCCGGAGGCGCCTCTGTATACCCTGTACGTTAATTCGAGGTGGGATATGTTAAGGATTGATGCAAATGAGACTCAAATACAGTAAATTCAATCCATCAATCCATAAAGGAAAAATCAATGTTTCCTTTAGATGGTGTTAAATGTTTAGGTTTTCTTTTTGATGAAGGTTATGTTGAGGACAGGGTATCCTGAAATTCGTTCCCCGCGATTGTACAAATGTGCGCTAGTTGTTGTGCGGCATTCTTTTTCTCTTTCTGTTAGCGTTTTTACCGCCAACACAAGATTTAATTAAACCAAAGACTTGATTTATGAACGAAAGGATTCGATGTCCGCACTGGCTTTTCAAGTGCAGATCGGGGGTTGACTGCAGCAGTTGAAAAATGTCGAGCAAATGGGGCGCACGGCTTACGACTCTGAAACAGTAGTAGAAGCAGCAGCAAACAGCAAAAGCAGATGCAGAACCAGAACCAGAACCAGAAACAGAAACAGAGCCAGAACCAGTAACAGACGCAGAAACGGAAACAGAAGCGAAGCAAGTGCGCTTAGTTCGCATTGTTGTTGTAATAATGATTTGGCTACCAGAGGCGGGTCTTGGCTTGCGTGGATGGGAGGGATGGGGAGTAGAGTTGTCGCCTGCTATGTATATATGTGTGTTTGTATGTTGCAGTAGAACAACAGCTGAACGGGCCGTTAAAAGCGTTCTCAGCTTAATACACATAAAGTATTGTTTTGCAGAGCTTCAACTCAAACTCAAACCCAAACCCAAACCCAAACCAACACCCCTGAACACCCTCTCAGACATAGTATTCTTGTCCACGTTGTCGCTGACAACATTTTCTATTGTTTTAACCCTTTTCTTTTTCTACATATGTATATATTTATGCTGCCAAAGGCGCACAGTGTGGGCTTTACATGGCATCGATTTAAAAAAAAAAAACAAAATTGAATTGAATTTTGCAATTGAGAAATTGTGAAATGTGCAAAACATCTTTAACTTCCACAACTACCAACTTGAATAAGACAAGTATTTCGTTAAAGCCAAGAATACTTATCTAATTTATAGTTTTGGGCGAATGTTGTGTTACCCTTCTGCTTCATATTTCCTATTGTTTGCTGACCTTTTTTTATAATTTAAATTTCGAATAATGCGCTTATGCTCAGCTTCATAAGGTAGTTCGCAGTGCTACAAACTGACAACTTATATTTATGGCATATACATGTACATATGTATTTATGCTATCAATAAATTTGGTTTTAAGTTTTATTTTGTTTTTGTTTTTTTGACTTTCAATGATTGCTGTCATGCGAATTATTTTAATAATCTATGTTGTCAGATTTGGGAACAATGGCTGAACCGTTTCTTCTTCTTCGATTTGCTGCTTGTGGATTTGATTGTTAATTGGTAAGGCTTTTGTGTTGTTGTCCAAGTTGTTGGCTTACAGCTGTTGCCATGGCAGTGCGCAGTTTATTAATTTCAGTGCTAAAATTTACAAGCAGTCGGTTGAGTTCTGATTTTTGTTTAGCTGAGAGCCACACGTCTGATATACATATGTACGACTAATAATTGGGTTAGGGGATTTGTTGGCTCGCTTTGTGGAATGGCTGCGCTGGACTGCAAAAATGAACACAGCTCTGGTCTGGCTGACCAGCAGCTCACTGCCTACAATACTTCCACTAACAACAACAACAACAACAGCAACTACTCATACAACAACTACAACAACCTGGTCTGTAAATTTCTCATAAACTTTCCCATTTCAACCACCGGCGGCTTCGACGTCAGCGGCTGTAAAACTTTATAAGTAATTCGAGTCAGCAGCTACGGCTATAGCCATAGCCAACTTCCAGTCCAGCCCCCCCCCCCCTCCCACCACCCTTATGCTTTGACCACCCTTGTTGTCCCAACGCTTATTGTTTACCACAACCTCAGTTTTTGCTAATTTTGAGTATTGCCATCGTAAATCTTTTCATTAAGAAAACTTTGCATAAGTTTTTGCCGCTTGTTGTTGTTGCTATTATTGTTGTTGTTGTTGTTGGCGTTGTTGCTCTTGCCTTCATCATAAGCGCACATCCCCCGTCACCCCGCCCGTCTCTCCAGCTTGGCCATTTCTTTTTTGCCCAGCCGTCTTTTCGTCGGCGTGTTTTCGTTATTAGTCTGATTAATTTGGCTCTTTTCATAAATTGCCAACAGCATCCTAGCCACAGTTTGCTTAACCACCCCGCATCGACCCCCAAGCCCAAAGAGATAAGTCCTCAGACCCAGCTCAATTACAAAGCAACTGAAGAAGTCGACTCCTTGTGCCACAACGAAGATTCAACACACTTGTGAGCATAAGCCAAAATTTCAGGTATACAAAATATATATGTACATGCTTCGAGTATTTTAAAGACCAAGGATAAATCAGGCAATGTAATTCCGGCTGTTGAGTAAGCTGCTTCAGAAGCCAATGTTACCCCTTGAGGCAAGTGTATGCCAAAATCCAGCGGAAACTCAGCTGCGAACCTTTTTCAACTTTTGGACGTTGTTGCTTGTTGTTATTGCTATTGATGTTGTTGTTGTTGCGTGAAGAGCCAAACTCTTCAGAGAACCACATCATACATTATCCTAATAAAGGATAATTCATTAGTATTTGAACTTTTTGGCATTTTTTGAAGTCTTTTGGCTGACGGGTCCAAGAGCCATTTTAATTGCTGACGCTTTTGCCCTTGCTGTTCAAGTGCTGGTGCTGCTGCTGTCCTCTCCATTATCATCATCAGCTTCTGCCTCTTCCGGAAACATTTGATTTGAGCAGTTCTTGTTTCAATTGTTGCTGTTGTTGCTGGTTTTAATTTTTGGCTTTTCGTATTTTGTTTTTTTTTTTCTTCTTTTCTCTTCTGTTTTTATATTTGGAAGCAGGCTTGCGTCTATTAAAAATTCCGCAGTGTTTCAATTTTACTGGAGTCCGGATATTTCACGAATGTTTATTATAAAAATTTCATAAAATCAATAAAAAACGGCGGCTGCAACACGATGAGGGCAGCGACGGACGCAGCGCGGCTAGGGCAGGGGTCGTGGTCGGGATCGGGGCTGGTCGCGAGACGAGTGAAGCTAAAGCTAAAGTTACTTGCTGAGAGTGCGGAAGTTTGGTGCAGCGAACTTTAAGGTGCTTTGGCTTTATTGTCGTCTCTCAATCTCGTAGTTTCATTAGTGCGCCAACCACTAGCAACCGCTCCCCCCACACCACTCCTGCCATCCTTAAAACAATCTGCGGCACTCTGAAAAATGGCGTCGCCGTCGCACTTAAGCCAAAAGGTAAAGTGGAAAAGTGGAAAAGTGGAAAAGTGTAAAGACAGCGCACAAAGTGTATGTGGTATCTTATTTTAAGCTGTCAGCTGAACCCATCCAAACAACAGCCGCACCACCCATCCGCACCACCCGTCACTCATTATGCGCTGTGGCATCCGCTGCCTTAGCCTGACATATATTAGTATGGATTTTTAATGGATTTAACGTTAAACTAATGTCGCAGTCTTTCAACTCCCAAGTAAAGTACTACTACAGCCATGTGGCTGGGTGACGCCGTATATCTGTGTGTGTCTCTGCGTGTGTGTGTGTGTGTTTGCTTGCCAAAAACTAACGTTCGTCTGTGGACCGACATATTGTCGGCGGTTAGCGACTTGAAAGGCGATTCGTTTCAACTTGGCAAACTATTAATTTTACAGCAAAGCAAACTGAGCGCTGCCTGCTCGCTGCTGTCTGGTGTAGTAAAGTTAGGACGCTTACCAATTTTTGAATCCAATATTAATTCGCTCTGCAGGGTATATTAAGTAAATAAATTGCAGCATATTTAAATTTTCTATAGAGCTGTAATTTTAAGAACATCGAAGCAAAATCTGTTTGATTCGTTCAAAATGAAATTGCCTGTTTTCCAGTACCTGTTTCCAGTGGCATAACCAAAATATTCTCAAACCCAATTCCAATACGCTCTCCGGTTCTCCGGCTCTCCGCCACTCTGGAGCTACAGCTATTGCCTGCCTGCTCGCACGCTCGTGCAGCTGGGCATATGCCGAACATTTTCTTGAATAAATGTTGCGGTTAACCACAACTTATAATTGGTTGAAATGCCTTGCGCTCGAATAGAGATGAGGCGACTCTCAATGTGAATGGCTGTGTGTGTGTGTGTGTGTGTGTGTGTAACTTACCCTTAAAATAGTTGTATGTGTGCGTGCATATGTGGGGGGAATAATGGCGATATTATCAATCAGTTAACCATTTCGGCAAATATTCCAAAAAAAAATAGAAACATAAAAATAAACTTGAGAATTTTTATATGCAATCGAAAGCGGCACAAAGCTTTCGAGCTGGCGCCATCTGTTGTCGTGGTGCCACGACAGTGCTTCGAAAAAAAGAAGAAAAATATAACTGTGCAAGCAAAATAAAAATTTCGCCAAGCGACGCTAAAGTTGGCGCCTTGGCCAACGTCTTTGACTTGAAGCGCCGAGACACAAATGGGTCGCGACCCTCTGTGAAAGGGGGTGAATGTCTAAGTTAAAAGTTATGCGCAGACGCGCCAAAATACACGCACACACACACACACACACACACACATAGAAATGGGCAACCCTCAAAATTTTTGCAAGTGATTTTTTTCCAGCGCTTTTCTTGAGCCAAGAAAAGTTAAGAAAACTTTCCAAGCTTTTTGGCTGCGGCTACTTATGAAAATTGCTAGGTGTTTTCTTTCCTTTGTTGTTCTTTTTGTTTGTTCTGCTTTCTGCGAATGCGGACAAGCCGTAGCCCGCTAGATGGCGCCAGGCGTGCAGTAAGCGCCGCATCAAAAAGTGCAACGAGCCACAAATGTTTGCTAATAAATAAACATGCGTAATGAAAACTAATGAATAATGTAATCATTTTCCATTTTCTAATTTTGATATTTTAATTAAAATGATTTGCAACTCGTAAAAACCGCAAAACGATTTCAAATCATTCTGCCCGGGTCCCCAAAATGTATTCAAATCATATAATATACACACGCACGCATGCATCGCTGCTGCTGCCATTTTGTTTTAAAATGATCGCATTTATTTCGCAATTGCCAAAAATCAAAATCATTTTTGCTGCCATCGTCGCGGCTGCAGCTGCCAAAAACATGCCCAAAAACAATATTTGTTTTTACCGTATCAGTGCATGTGTGTGTGTGTGTGTGTGAGTATGTGCGTGTGTGGGTTAACCTTTTATGTGGTAAGCGAAACGAGTTTCGCTTTTTGTACATTTGGCTAGCTGGAGTGGTCAGCGCTTTGAATGTTTAACTGTTTGAATGCTTTTGGCCGAAAATAATAGAAATATGCTTAATATAATGAATATTATAATAATGCATTCAGCGCATTTTATTAAACATGAAATATGATTTTCGCCGCCAGCTGAAAATAATAATTTCATGCAAAAATTAATGTTGTGCCCCATCGCACGTACACATGCACAATCCATAAAATTCGCAACAAGCCTTTATAACTACACACATATCTGAAGCCTTAGGCTCAAACATGCATACTTGTATATGGTATGCGATTCAAAATCCCTACCTCAGTCCGATTTGTCCGAATCGTGTGTATCCACAGTCAAAACTGATCTGTTGATGCATTTCTGTTCTCTGTTAAATAACATAACATGATTTTCTAGCAACATTCCTTGAAATATTGATTCTATACTGAGACCAAAACACAGAACACAATTGCAGCAAATCACAACTCATAAATCAGACTTTGAACTGAGTTGCCAAATGTCGTTTGCCGATCTTTCCATAGAAAGGTGACTTCAAAAGTTCAACATGGCTTACGAAGAAGTTTTAAGATCCAGTCAATAGCAAAACATGACTGACTTTTTCAAGACAAATGACGACATTTTTGTACTAGCCTCGTATCTAGTTTAAGACGGTTTTAGTTAACACTGTGCTGTCTAAGAACTTAAAGTGAGTATTACCTGTACTTATTTCCGTTTAAGCGACGCGTCGTCTCTTTAATGTGTCGGCTTGATAACGTCATCTAGTGTTACCTAGATGGGTTTATTTTTTCGCTAACTCGCTATCTTGCATGTGCAATGCGCAATTATCCCGCACCAGCTCCAATTCGCTATCCGTCCAAACAAACATGCAGCTGTGCAAATGCAATCAATTTAGTAGCAAATTGCGTAATTCGACTTCGATACGCATTTGCGTGTATTGCGCCTAACTAAAATGTTGCCAAAGTGTCGCCTAGGTGTGTGAGTGTGTCTGTGTGGGTGTGTATATCGTGTATATCGTCGTGCATTAAAATTAATTAGATTCGAGGCAGTAATTCCAGTGACAACCGCACGAATTAATTGATTCAAATCAATATTCGGCATTTCGGCTCGAAAAACTAACCATAAACCGAGCCAGCAGTCCGCCAAATAAGGTGACGCCCAGCGCACAACTCTATATGCCCAACATCCAACTTCCAGCATCCAATATCCAACACCCATCCACATCATCTGCATCATCTGCATCATTCGCATCAGCATCAGCAGCGGCAGAGGCACTGTCAGAGGCAGAGTCAGAGGCAGCCTCAGTGGTGGCCACACTAACAAACCATATTGAAAACGTGCTCCAATCGTTGAGAGAGTTCGGTTTGATTTGTCTGACAGTTTTAGCCACTGCCACCCACTCCTTCCACTCCTCCCCCTCCCCACCATCCACTTCATACTCCCACTACATTTGGCGAGCTGACCGCAGTTCTCGTGTGTCGCGTTTATCTGTCTTGCACAAAAATTGCAATGCCAACACGGAAAACAAATGCGGCCGATGATTGCCTATCGACTGGTCAAGGAGTGTGTGAATTGGTCTCTATATGATTTAAATTGACGGGATTCAATATCGTGCAATTTAAATGCATTTAAATTAGTTGATATCATTCCTATAAGATGCTCCCTCTGAACGGGTCCACGAACAAAATGAGACAATCAGTTTTCCAATTAACATATTATTATCTGTTAGCGAAGACTGTCTTTAACATACGTCTTATCGATTAATGAGTCTTGGAAAATACTTACTTTTATTCTCTGTTAAAAATTCTATTGCATTTGGCAACACAAGTCATTCTATTCGAAAAGTCGAGAAGAACAAGTTAACTCCGAGAAATTGCAAATTACCAAAATGGCTGGCATCAAACCTAAAATTTTTTTCTTTGTGGATATTGACGAAATCTATCCATTTAATCCCGTCAATTATGTGACTCCAGATTTCAATGACGTCAACCCACCTGCACCGCATATGTCGCTACATTATATTTTTGGGATCTTTGAGTTCTATTGTCAGGAATTCATTGGCAAATTGATTTTATACAGGGTGGTACGCACACGTGGCCCCTAACAAAGAGAATGGAAACTCATTTCATTTAACATTTGGTAAGTACTTTTGATGCGCTTCTATTTTTGCAGCCACATAACCTATTTACACACACAACCGCACACATACGTATATTTTCAGATGCTGATTAAGTCTTCAAATCCAAATATACAACAACTAAAATACTTTAATAATAATCCCAGTAATAAAAATATTAATAATTAAAAAAATATATAATAAGAGGAGGAGAGCATTGCATTGAGGCATTTGATCCAAGGACACAAATGGACAGACATGTGGCCGAAGCTGCGCAATGACAAAACCAGCTGGAGCAGCAGCAAATAATGCATGGATAATTGGAGCTTTGAGGTCGCTCGTCCTATTGTTTTCCTTTTCTTCGTGCTGAGTGTGGAACCGGAACTGGAACCGTGTGAAGCTGCGAGCTGCGAACTGCGAACTGCGATTGCTGGCGGGGTTGCTGTCAAAGCGCGAATGCCAAAAATGCAACGCCAGCGAAACGGAAATGTAGAAAAACAATAAAAACCACAGCAAAGAATGCTTTCCATACCTTTTAGCGAGCACATTGCCCCTCTCACTCTGCCCCACTCCCTCTGTGTGTGATGCGATTGCAGGTGTATGTGGCGAGGTGCAAATATGTAGCAGCCGTTAAATATTTGCGCGTCGAGAGTAACGCCAACTGATTTCCAAATGGATAGCTCACAGAGAGGTAGAGAGGAGACACACGGACCGAGGGAGAGAGAGAGAGAGAGAGAGAGAGAGACAGAGAAGGGGGTCCACATAATTTGTGCCGACCAAAATCACTGCAATATTTTGTTGGCCATTCACCTGCATCAGCGGGCCATTTGAGAGCCATTCAAGTTTTCTTTTCGTTTGCATTGTTGTTGCCGTTGAATGTTGTTTGCGGCTTGTGGGCTTACAAGTATTTTTAATTTCCTTTTTTTTGTTGCCTTCTGTTATGCTTGTTGCTTTGTTGTTGTTGTTTCTGGTTGTCAGTCAGTTAGTCAGTTCGACTGCGTCAATGAATTTCGTGGAAATTGCTGGGGGGCTGGGCTGAGATTGGGTTGCGGAGTGAGTGCGTCTACATAAATAAGTTAAATGTATAAGCACATAATTAAAAAGTTTGTTTTGCTGCCTTTCAAGGCGGCGGTGGGCGGTGGGCGGTGGGCGGTGGGCGGTGGGGTTGGAATTTTTGTTATAGGTGTTGCTAATTAAGCCAGTGTCAGGGTTCTTCCTGCAAGAAACACACACTCACCCATATGAGTGGCTGTAATTGGTATCATAATAAACACACTCTCTCACACACGCACACACACACATCACTTGCATAATTGGAACACAAGGTCTAAGCAGATGAAGCGACTCAAACGAGATGATTGTCGTGCTGATGACTGGAGAGCTTGGGGGTTGTTTTGCTAAATTCTCAAAGGTCTCATTTATGAATATGTCAGGTGTATTTCCGTACACGTTTCGGCAGCTCTTTGCTGATTACCATACTTGTTCTACTTAACGTTTTTATCTTTATTATTAATAAGTGTAATTTGTAAAGGTTTCAGAAAAGAAATGTTGAAAAGCAGCTGCTTATCAGCCTATACTTAAAGCATTGCCTCAAAGCAATGAAAAATTGCCAATTTTTAATTCAATTTTGTATTGATATATACATATATATATTTTGTCTTGCAGCGATGCTTAATTTTTAAGATAACATCTGCGTCAGAAAGTGGTTTTCCATAGTTTTTCAATGTCTTATGCCCTCTTGAAATGTGTTACAGGGTATACAAATAAATCTTACTGTATGACAACAAAGAACAAGCATGTTAGCATTTGGCTAGCCATTAATTCAGTGCAGTTCAACTCACGCAGTCAGTCAGTCACTCATTCAATCAGTCAGTGCGGTTGCCAAGGGACTCCTTGTTGCTCATATGAATAATGATAATATGCGAGGCACGATAGAGACGGCTGAGGCAAGGAGAAGAAGCTGCAAGAGATGGTAAAAAAGTAGTAGGAGATGGGGAGTCTGATTCACTCTTAGCTTCAATGGGAAAGATGCTTGCCTCAGGATTCGCAGACAGCATCTGAAGTGGTTTCCCGGTCTCAATGAAGCTGGTACTCAGCAGTATCTGTGGGTGTGTTTGTTTGAAATTTTATCACGCCAGTAATGGGTACAATTTTTTAATTTAGTAACCCCCTCCCCCCACCCAAACGCACGCATACACATACACACTCACACACACTTAGGCTCACACCCGCATTTACTTTTGAGGCGTGGGGGAGTAAAAAATGTTGCTGTTCTACACTTTAGGGCGCCGCCTGACTGCTAATTTGCTATGCAAAACATCTTCAGAATTCTTATAAGTACTCACAAATGAAATAATTAAAAGCTGCACCAGACGAAAATATAGCAAAATCACAAGACCGGAGTTTGGAGTACGGCGTATAGGGCAGGTAGTGCAAAATATGTGCTCCGTGAACATTTATCCTATCGAACTCTAATTAAGCTCCCTTTCTGACTGCTGGCTGGCAGCTAACTAACCTTTTGCGGTTATAGCCAGTTGGCTGCCATTTTGGCTCCATTTCAGCTTTTTCCACTGTGTTAAGCTTCGGCTCATCCCTCGCCTTGCTTGTGCTCCGCATTTTTATGGACTTTTAAAGTCGGGCAGGAGTGGAAGAGATAAACGAGAACTGGTATCGTATCCCATATCCCATATCCCATATGCCATATGCCATATGCCATATGCCATGTGCCATGTGCCGTATGCCATTGTCTGGCGTGCTGGTCGTCGCAGTCCTGCCTGGCTGCTGGTTGGTTTGCAGCTTAATTGGATGCCACAATGTGAAATAAATTGAGCAGAAAATTACGTAGCCCGCCAATCTAAACCGCAGCTAAACGCTGCTCACCGTTCACGATATAATTTTACCTTTGCCAATTGTCCCGATTGTGCTGTAAAAAGGGGCAAGAAATTTGTATGGTACACCTTTCGATTTGTACGGATGTATTCCATGATTCCAACTCATCGCGATTCCTACGCTTTGGTCAAACATAAGCTCCCAGTAATATATTTTTTTGTCTTCTCCATTCTAATTGATACATTCTCAATCATTTAGCGTCTTGGAAGTCACATTTAGATTGACATTTGATTATCACTGCGAATGTTTTCACATTCGCTTCTCATCTCTATCTCAAAGCGTCTTCAGGTTGAAAATTACACATATGTCCAACATACCCCATAAAGTACACAATTGAATATAAAAGTTAGTTTTTTAATTTCCATAATTATTTTATTTATTTGTTTAATTAAATTGTAGATCTTTTTGGTTTTTTATTCGTTTTGGTTTTTACTATTGGCTTGAAATCTCTTGTTCGAAATCAAATTTTGCATTACACACATATATTTCAATTAAATACATAGAAATGTAACTGCACATATGCCTTATGCATATGCAGAATTCAGATTCTTTGAGCTGATTTGACATTGTTTATCCATTTTTACACATAGTTTTTGGTTGTTTCCTTTTGGTTTTGGTATACATCAATTACATATACTTTACGATCAGTTTTAAATATTATATGCATTTATTTTAAACTTTTAGAAAGAAATGTGCTACTGGACATTTGCAAATGAACAGATCTCTATAACTAATGCCACTCTATTGTGGCTCGTATGCGGCGAATGTTGCTTTTATTTTCTTAACTTTTTATTTTTTCATTGACATCTTTCGAAAATTCGCTATACTCTTCAGGGTGTAGGTGCATGTTTATGTGTGTGCGTGTGTGTATGTGTGTGTGTGTGTGAGCTATTGTAACTCACACATCAGTAGAGTCTGGATCCACAGCTATATAGTAGCTGTGATGAATCTCACTCGGATTCAAGATCAATTGCTAATTCGAACAGCTTTCCTCTGATAAGGTAGATGTTTAGTAGATTAGAGTGAATTCTTTGCTAACATCATCATCATTATAATCATCATCATCATCATCATCATCATAATCATCATTATTTGCAACTTAGTCGTTTAATTTGAAACTTGTAGCCAATACACTTTGCTCATGCTGGAATTCACTTATTTGGTAACCATTTATATACTATTAAAAAAAAGTTATTACAATTATTTATATTATAGTTTAAATTGCTGAGCCCTTGCACTCCAGTATGATATAATTGTGTTTATTGAGTATGTATACATTTATTTAATAGTATTTAGCTTACATTGCACAGATTTATACACATTTAAAGTACATACACGCATATCGAAGCACATGAAATGAACAGTAAACAAATTCACGAACATGGATTACGGTTTAGGAACTCATATACAACGGCTCTTCGTATACTCCCACCCACCTCCCACCTTCCTCGCCAACTTCTTTCCCATTTCCTTCTACTCAGTATGTTACATTTGTAAAACTACCAATACACAAAAAAACAAAGAAAAAAAGTTATTGGGAAAAAGAACAGATTTTAAGAATAATAATAAAATAAACTGTAAAATTCCTATATTATAAACATTGAGAACTACATCAAAAATTGTCATTGTTTCTATTAGATACTTGTGTTCCTAGCGATTGCTTCAAATTCGCTTTGCTTTCTATAATTCGTAGTGTGTTTTGCTTCTATTTTTTACGGTTTTTGGTTTTTTTTAGTTACTTTTGTTTTGTTGTTTATATGACTAACTTGCGTAGTTTAATGGCTCGGGCATACCGCGGGCCTGGGCCTGCTGCTTCCCTTGAGGGTCCAACAGACCCAATACTGTCTAATAGAATGTAGTTGCATCTGTGCACTACACACGAATAGTTAAAAATATCTATTATATATATATATATATATATATATATTTGTATATATATATTGATGTCGCAAAAGTTGTTCTCAACCCACTAAATTTCGTGACGATTTCGATTTCCAAATCGTTGCGAAACTGAAGCGAATGTCAATTTTAAAAATGTTTTCGCACCATCCATTTGCTAGTTGAGTAATTTATAGCTGGTTTTTGGTTTAACCATTTTTGGTTTTCCATTTGACTATACTTGTACGCTAGAGTGTACATACATAAAGTGATTTTCCTTTCTTGTTTTTCTTTTTTAATAGTTATGTATTGATTTGGAGCTTTGCTGAGCTGCAAAAAATTCTACTAAGATTTTCCTCGTTTCCTCATCATTGGCATTAAAAAAAAAACGTTTCCCATAGCCTATAATAGTATGTACAGAAATTTACACTCAGTAACCCATGCCCCCACATCCATTGCCACCCCCACACATATCCCCACCCAAGTCCCTCATCCCATTCCCGTTCCCGTTCCCATTCCCATTCCCGTTGTCAATACCAATATCTTGGATCTGGTCGTGCTGCTTCTCCGCCGCTTGCCCCTCGAGTTGCTCGTGACACTAAAGGACTGCGGATCCGCACCACAGAACCTGACCTCAATATGGCCTCCAGACGCTGCCCCCATTGTCAGTTGGGTTGTGGTGACCGCGATGGGCAGCGAGCGCGGCCACCTGACGATTGGTGTTCCCATCCTCAATGTTCCTCACCGACGCACCGCAGTTGCCGATCAGCGTCAGATCACCCGGATGCGCCACGCCCCCGCCAGCCATTATGTTATGCTGCTGCCGCACACCCACATTGCTGATGTGATCCATCACGCTCTGCAGCTCGCCATGCACCGAGGAGTTGGGTGACGCATGCGCCGGCAATGTGTGCGAGTGGAATCCGTGCGCCGACTGGTTGGCTGCGGTATACAGCTGCGAGTAGAGCAGGCTGGCGGGCAGAACCGGATACAGTGATCCATTGCAGCCGGCGGCTGTCGCACCGGCACTACCACCATGCCCACTACCGACGCCGACGCCGACGCCTACGCCGCCGCCATAGGCCGAGGCAGACGCATGCTGGGCCTGATTGACAATGCCCGGAAAGTTCTGGTTGGTGCCCAGCATACCGGGATTGCCAGCGCCAGCGGATGCCACCGATGAGGCAACGCTGCCAGCGACGGCAGCACTGCCACTGCCATTGGCAGCACCACCATTTGTTGCACCGCCGCCGCTGCCGCTACCCAAATTTGGTGTATTGGTTGACAGCAGATCCTCCTGCACCGGCGACTCGGCCTGCGAGCTGTCGCTCAGGCTGCGCGGCCCGTTCTGGCTGGAATGCACATTGTACTCGTTGCTGGCATTGGTGTGATATCGTGGCACCAATATCGAGTTGCCACCGCCTCCGCTTCCAGCACCCGCTGCACTCCCGGCGGTTGCCCCGCTGCCGGCGCTCGCTCCATTCACCGTCGATGTGATGGACGTCTGTCCGCTGGCGCCCAACAGGCTATGATGCGACATCTGGCCACTGGTGGATCCAACCAGACTGCTCAGATGCTGATCCAAGTCACTGGCCGTCGAGTCGGGCAGCACTGTGACAAATCACAAAAAAAGACAAATGCAACAATAATATACATGAAAATCTGATCTGCACTTTATAAGAAGCTTATATCGCATTTAGCCCAGTTAAGAGACGGTCTAAAAACGATCTATAGACTAGGGAAATCAGTTAATTAACACTTTATGATATTCAAATTGAATTTTAATAGCTGGATTCCACTGTTTACAATTTTTCGTCCATTCACATTTTTAACATTTTGCGATGCCATTTTTAGTTTACGTTGACATGAGAATGGCAAAATTACAGTTTGATTTGAGTAAAACAAATATATAATAAAATTTAAACTATCTCTGATATATGGAGCTATAGTAGTTGTTGAAATTGCAACAAAATTGTACTTACTTGGCACACAGTCGCGATTGGTGGCGCCTCCAAAGTCCTGATTGTTGCTCTGATCGTTCGAAGAACAGGTGAAGCCCAACGCCGGATTGTTAAACTGCGCTGAAGTGGGCGTGGTGCATGAGGAGAGTCCGCTGCTGGCCAAGTACGGAGAGTAGGCAGAGGCCGCCGATCCGTAGCCCCAATGCGTATTGCTGGCACCTAAACCAAATTGGGACATATCTTTGTTGTTGGTATCGTTTTGGATTCGATTTTTGGTATTTTGGTTTGTTTTTATGTTTCATAAATGTTTTCAGTTAGTTAGTTAGTTAGTTGATGTGTGTGAGCGAGATGAGATGAGAGTAAACAAACAAAGAGAAGAGCGTGATAAAAACTAGAATATTCAGCAGATGAAATATACGGCAAGTGTGCATAACTGAAAGGCGCAAACGAAATAGATAGCAATAGCGATAGCGATAACGATAGCGATAGCGATAGTCACTGTGATTGTGATAAGAGCAACCAAAGTGAATGTTAAAGAAATCAAATGCAACAAAGAATTATTTGAAAGCGATTCGAAACGGTTCACAAACTATGCCTCTTTCGATTCGCAACACCGCGTCAATTATCGTCAATAAGTGGACAACCCCCGTATTCCTCCCCGGCCCCACCGACCACCTTATCTATGCCAACGGACGTGTTACGCGTCTACGGCTGGCAAATTTATGGCACATGTGGGTCACTAATTGGAGCCCCATCATGACCATTATGCGGGACTTCACCAGCGGAGCTGGGCATAAAAATTACAAACAAATCTGATGCGACGAACAGCAGCCCAAAAATGCTTTCAATGTAAACGTAACGCGTGAAGCGGGTGATCCCCCAAAATCACAATGTTTGCCTCGAGTAGGGAGTGGCTGGGGTCGGGGAGGGTAGAGCAAGAGGGTGTTGCCGAGGGAGGGTGGGAGCGGGGGGGGGGGGGTGTTGGGTTGAGGGGCAACGGTCCTCGGTTGAAGTACAGACCACCAGTGCGGGTCCAGACTCATGCACAGATAATTAGGCTTAATTAATAGCCCATTCGGAAATTATTAATTAGTTTTTATAGGCGACGGGCGCATTTTCGTATCCGGATATTGATTTTGTGGTGGCTTTATTAATGCTATTGGCTTAAATGTTTCTACCTCCATTAATTACGTTGCTTTTTGTGTACAGTTTGTTGCTGCTGCTTGTCGTTGTTGTTGCTGTTGTTGCTGTTGTTGGTGGTGTTTGGACTGTCTGATGTTTGTTGTCACACCGATTGACTTTATCCTGCGCATATTTTGTCACTGAATTATTAACAAGAAATTGAAAGCTCTAACGGTTGATGCACTCGCAAAGTCAATTCAACTCTGTTTCCACTGCAGTTGACTACTGAATAAATACGGTCCAACAGCCGCCCCCGCCACCTTCCCTACACTCTAATAACAATTAAAAATATAAGCACAAAAATCATACATTTTACAGAAGTCATTTGCTAAGAGTCACAGCAATGCACACTAAAATGGAAACAAAAAAGTTTTCACAGAGCCGAATAATGGGAATAATTCTTGAAATCGCACAGATCGCACAGAGTGCATTTTTTCGTAATTCACCAAGCCATATCAGTGTTGAACTTTTGGTTTTGCTTTTTGGGGGGGATAATTGGCAAATTGTAAGTTGATGTAGTATATCGGTTTATTTGAATTTTTATTGCGAAATTAATAAAATATATGCCAGTAATTAAGTCAAGCAGCGACTGTCAATAAAATTTGTTGATAAATAATTCAGGCTATTTTACTTTTTGCATATTTACAATTAAATTATGGGTAATGAGTAACAACAGACGCTTTCAGTAATCATTATTTACATACGCACACTCCCAAGTGAACACATATGTATATATATATATATATATATATGTATATGCATGTTCTCTTATATATGTATTACACATAAATAGGATATATATTTTGTTGTGTATATAAATGAGACGGAGTCAATGATTGCAATGCTGCCCAGCAAATGTCATTCTGTAAATCGCGCAATTTGCATTTTGATTTGTGCGCTTTACGCTAGACAAATGGGGATGGGTCTGGTAGACGGTGGACCGGGTGGGGGGATGAAGGTTGGCGGTGTATTCCAGGGCTGTCACTGGGCTGCCACTGGGACCAAGTGAATATTGAGTCATTGCTGGGCCATTTTGTGTGGTGATTGAATTGGATTTGATATTTTTTAAACACTTCGCTGAAATCGTTTTCCTCTCATTTTCCATTACTGGGCTTCAAATATTGGTTAACAACTCTCCGTCCAACAATAATTAGCGCTCAATTTGAAATCAAATAATTGCTTTTTACATGCCTTAACCTATCTTAACTTTGGTAAAGTATTATAGAAATAACAATATTAAATTAAAAAAATAAACGTAAATTGCTGTCACATTTAACTAACGATTTGTCGCTGTTTTTTTGCAGTTGTTGTAATTCAATTAATTGTCATTTTAAACTGGAATATCAAATTTAATACAATTGAATTTTTAAATGTATAATTAAATATAATTCAACTACAACGCAGACCAACAAAAAACTTGCCCACTATTTTAATTATTGATTTTTATTATGCAACCAACTGCCAGCTGCACGAGAAATTTAGCTAACTGGTAATACTCAGATAGATGTCATCCATATATCATATCTAACTGATAATACTTAGCTACACAGCCATACATATATCATTTATATCAAACTGACGCTAACATGATGTGGTTAGAATTGAATGCGGATAAATAAGATAAATACCTAAAGATATATGTGTGAAATCGCTATGGCAAATGTCACCCGAGTTGACACAATATATATACATATATAACTACACAAATATAGATAATTTGGTTCGAAGCCTGACTTGGTACTGGAAATGTGGAGAGATATGTATATGTATGTAGGTATATGAATCATATTTCGCGAACTGCCAACTTAAAGGTGGTTAGGTGTGTAACCAAATTTTAGATTTTTTTAATACTGTATTTGGCAGCGTTTTTGAATCACAACACACCAACAACAATATGAATTGTTGACAGACACACACACACACACACACACACACAGATACGGTTACGTGCCCGGCCAGATAAACAACACAAGCAATACAATTTTTTTTTGACGCCAGCCTTTTGTGCTGTTTGTTGATTGTCATTGTTGCTTTTGTTGTTATTGTATTTGACCAAGGTTTATTTATTTGTATAGTAAACTTTGGTTAAATAAAGTGGCCAACAATTTAATAGCAGCGCAACAACAACAACTTAGGGCAAGGTAAAGCGAAATGCCAGCCAACAGTTGCAAGTTTTTCATTTTCATACTCTGCTCGCCAACGGACCAATAAGACTCATGACTTTTCCGGGCTGCCTCGGCCACGATAATCCCATATATCCTGGTTCGATATCCTTGGAAGCTAAATAAGAAAACTCATTTCGAACCGATTTGAGCCACGATAATCCCATATATCCTGCTTCGATATCCTTGGAGGATAAATGAGAAAACTCATTTGGAACCGATTTGAGCAATTGTTATATTGAGAACAGGAAATTGTGCAGTCGGGTTGTCCTTGCTTCCTTTTCGCTTTTTACATTACACAAAAAAAACATGAAAAAGAATTTAATTGAGCGCCTAATTAATGTAGTCGCTTTAAGCGCCTGCAAAATGGATGTCAAGATTTATTTTATTATCTATTGTATATATGTACACACACATATCTACATATCTACATATATGTATGTGCGTGCATTTTTTTGCATTGAATTTAAATGTTGCACTTTTCGTTGGTTTGCGTGGTGGCAGCTTAAAGCAGAACCTTGTTTTTGTTATTGTTTCATTTTGTTTTTTTTAAAGCCTGCCAACCTAATCGTTCTGTGTGATTTTATGTGGTTGCATTGGGGCACACCACACAGCCCGCACGGCCCGCCCACTCTCCAACTGTCCGAGGACCAATCGCAATCCCCAAAGCGAACTATTATTTTTGTTGCATGCGGTTATCGGTTGTATGCCGCTACTCAAGTGTTAAATGAAAAGCAGGAAAATGCAAGCTGCATCAATTAATACTAAATATACATACATAAGCCTATGGTATATGTTGTTGATGGATAGTTAGGTGGATTATAGATGTGTGTAGGATACAAGAAAGTGTAGCGAATGCAATGACAATGATACAACAATTGCACATACATGTACATATGTGGGCTAAGGGGTACTTACTCTGACAGTTGCCAATCGGTGGCATGCGGAAGCCGGACAGTGGATCCGTGGAGAAGTGGAACGGTCGCTGGCCAAAGGCGAAGTGAAATTGTTGTTGTTGCCCTAAAAGGGATAACACTAAGTTTTTTTCAGTTTTAATTATCTGTCCTTAACTAAATGGATTTTTTTTTTGTTTTTTATTTTTAGTTGTTTTTGTGCTTATGTGTGTGTGAAAACTATTGGAAATCTTAAGAGCGACTGTGCAAAATGGCAAACAATCATTATTTGGACACACATACACATTCCATCTCTCCCTCTCTCTCTCTCTCTCTCTGTCCTTGTGTCTCCTGCTACCTTTTTCTTATCTAAGCGTTGTCTCCCATTTGCCAGTCTCCATTTTACGGCAGATTGTATTCATTATAAAATAATAACCTTTTGTCTGACGTTGGCGGCGGCAGCAGCTTAAAAACAACTGCCATTTATGTGCATGTATATACATATATATGTGTATGGGTGTGTGTGTGTGTGTGTGTGTGTGTGTACCGCAGAAAACTGGGCACTGTGTTCGGAGGCGTTGCAGTCTGGCAGCAAAGGATATAAATCATGCCATGGATTGAATTGTTGTTCTCGGACTCCACAGATTACATTGCCAACAACGGCAACAAGGACAACAGCGGCAAAAGCGGCAACAATGGCAGCAATGGCAACAACTATAACTCTGGCTACAACTGTTGTTAGTCTGGCGCTGAGTCTGAGCTGGGCTGCCTTAACATATGCAAAGTAAAATATTTGCATGCTTATAAATATGCATTTCAAGCTGCTGTTGTCGAGGAGTCGACACTGTTTATTAAATACACTGCGGGGAAGAGAGACTACAATTACAAGAAAGAGAAAGAGACATTGAGAGAGAGCGAGAGAGATGTAGAGTGGGGAATGGAAGGTGCTTAAGTGTATGCGTGCTTTGAGCTTAAATAAAGGCTCATTCATTGTTACAATTATTGGATTGGTATTTCTTAGTGTTTGATGTTGTTGGCTCTTTGGCTATTGGCCATTAGGAATAAGCCAATAAGCCATTGGCCATTGGGTATTATGCATTATGTATACTTACTTGTCTTGGAGCGCGGCTCGCGTGGCCCATCGACGGTTACTTTGATCGCCTTGTTGTAGGTGGCTATGTGTGGTGGATTCGTTGACACGGTGATGGTTAATGTGAAGCTCTTCCCTGCAATGAGGCCAAGCATACAAAAAACAAAACAAAATAAAACAAATTTGAGCTTAACAAATTTATGACTAGTAGCTCTCTGAATGTATTCTAGACACGCGTCGCATTTATGGCCTCAAAACATCGGTCGATTGTCACATCGTAAAAATCAAAGCAATTTTTGTTGACTATAACATAATAATGTTGTACTAGATAACATACAAAAAGTGGGCCAATAAGCATGCGACTAGCAACAATATTGTAATCTTGAGTTCAATTTAGAACAAGTACCAGGTGCGGTTAGTGAGAAGCAAAGAGCAAGAGTTAAGATATGACTCTGACAAGGGAGTCTTCAAATGTTGTCGATTCTTCAAAAGTTTAAGAATCAAGATGTAAAATCGAATTAACTTGCAATCAATTTTATCAATTTGCCAAATTTAGATCATACAGAAATCAAACTTCTTTTCTTTATGATTGCATCTTAGAACTGAAGTTTCTTTTTAGTCAGATCACTCGAGTCTTGTATACCTATTTTGTAAGACTTTTTGCCAGACGAATCAGGCTTTAATGTATTAATTATGGATCACTTTGGCAAGTTCTGGAAACATCCGACACTCTCATTCTGTCGTCCTTTCCACAATGCAAGAATTAATTACAATTCAAACTCATTGTCTGTAACATACGACTCACACACACACCCACACACACACACACACGTCGCTCTATTGCTAAGAAAATACCCCCAATACGCGAAAGCTAAGATTTATTTCATTTGTGCCACACAGTTTTCTTTTAATTAACTTGTTACGCCTACCCCGCCTACACTTGAGAAGGACCTGCACCAACCCTGCCCAGCATGACTGAGTTCTTTTTACCATTGTCAAGTGTTGCCAGGCCCACGACGAATTTGCAGCGATTCAATTAAAAGCATTTCAGTCAAACTCGAAACTCCCATCTCCCATCTCCCAGCTATCCAGCAGCAGACATTGTGCCTTTTTTGTCTTGCCTGTCTATGACAACGTGGCGTATGTGCAATGTCTTCAAGTGTTGCCGTTGCCGCCGTTTGCTTTTTAAGTTGACAAACAAAGCGTAAATCATTTCGGCACACACAACAATAAGCCACCGACTCATACACATCCCCCACACACACACCACACACACACACACGTAGACTGAGGCTTACACATGTTGCTGGCACACTCCACTGCGCCTGCTGACAGCGCCGTCTTCATTTTGGTGTACATCTTCGTCCCGTTTCCTCTCTGGTTCTCTCAATCGCCTTTTTTCTAGTCACCCCCCCAATTGCTAGTCTTGGTAAAAAAATGAACTTCGTCTTGGGTTTGTTTGCAGTCGCTTCAAGTGGCATTTTGTCTTCGTACTTTGGCCTCCGTCCATTTGTCCTGTTTGCTGCAAATGCTTTTCCGCATTTAGCCCTCATTGTAATAAAGTTTAGTTCATTGTTGTGCTATTTTTCGGCTTTTCTTTCTCGACTCTGACTTGTAGTCGGCAGTTTGAGGCTATTACAACATAACATTATAGCGATTATTAGAATTACAGATTCGAAAAAATAAAAGTGTTGACATTGTTTCGTCGTTGCATTCATTGGAAATACATGTTTAAAGCTAGACAAGTTTTCTGTATTATGTATTTATATTCATTATTTCATTGGTATACTTCGATCAGTATACTCAGCATATTTAAGCTGAGTGCGCCTATTATTTTTACGTTTATCTTAAATCAAAAGCAACTGCAATCGCTGAGACCTATGCGAATACCAGAAGAAGGCTTCTTTCTCCGTAGGCTGCTGTAATCAAATATGGTAAGCCTGACCCTCTGCAATATCCAATCGCTGGCCAAAACAGTTTTGCTTCCAAAGCTGTAAATCTCATAAATCACCAAGTATCAAGGAAAAAAAAGGAAGAAAGGAAACGATGCATTAAAAGAAAACTGGAAGGGAAACCAAATAAGCCACAAAATGCGTTTTGTGTTGGCCGACTTACTGGCTGGATTAGAAGGCTCAGAATGCTTTTAAGGGCTTACCTCTGAGAAGGTAAAGTGAAATTTCAAATTTGGCTGCCATGTTTGCAATTGGCTGAAAAAACAAATAAGCGACTGAGCAGGTGTGGGTGAGTGTGCCAAATGTGTGTAAAATATGACAAGCGGTGTAAATATTTGAGTATTTGCGTTCGAAGAGATGAGCCAAAAATGTAATTGCCAATAATCCGCAAATTGTAAATTTTACGAATCGTTTCTCTTGTGCCTAAGTTGTCTGTGTGTGCGTGTGTGTGTGCGTGTGTGTGTGCGTGTGTGTGTGCGTGTGTGTGCGCATAGGAAACGCCTTCTTGTGATTTGTGATACAGCCACAAACATTGACAGACAGGCAAATATGTGCGTATGCCTGTGCGTGTGTGGCCTACTCCACTTTGTCTTACAGCGCCACACTTCAGACGGCCCCCCACACCACGCACCACACACAACACCCACACTCCACACCCTTGCATGACACGTGTAGGTGTTGTATGCCTTTCATTGCCCAATTGATTTATTACGCTTGTTCTGTAAATTGCCAAGGATTTGCAACAAGGATTTCAGTTATTTGTCAACAGCTTTGATTTTAATGTTGCACACGAAATGCTTCCTTCAGCCATTCCACCAAATATTGCCAACAGTCGAAGGAGTTTCGATAGCAATTAATCGTGGCCCAGAACAAACAAACTTCAACCAAATTTTTGTTTTGTGTTTGTTAAGCTATTAATACACATGCAAATTAATTGATATACATACATGTATGTACATATATATATATTTTTTGCTTAGGAAATTTACATATTTAATAGTGTAATGATACCGTCCCATAAATGCATTTGAAATGAAAAATTAATCCTAACTCTAATTTGAAATTTGGATAACTATCAACATTCAACCCTATCGTGAGTTCATACATATTTCAAATAGTTATGAATACTTCAGAGTACATATATGCGTAGTTATCTGAAATGCTTGAGCTGCTAATCCTGTGCCTTATCTCGCTGAGATCTTTACAAGTGAGTTCATCATAACTGTAAGTGACACAATTTAATGCCTGCCTGTTGCTTTCTTTCTTTCTCTTAGAACCCCAAGCCCCCAGGCTCGAACCCCAAACAGTTCACCCACAACAAAACAACGATAAGAACCCCAGAAACCAAAAGCAAATTGTGTGCGCTTACAAAATTCTAGACTCAACGCGTGTCCTTTTCACACAGATTGTGCCACCTCCCCGCTCGCTCCAGCAGTCAAGGTGTCAGTTCGTAGAACTTTTTTATTAGGGTATTGTATTAAGCTTTGCCTTTCTTATACATTTGTTGTTGTTGTTGTTGTTGGTGTTGCTGTCTTGCCTTTTTAACGCCTTCTTTTGAAGGCTAGAACACAGCTGAGGGGTTCTCGACTTTTGGCTGGCATTTGTCTTGCCTTTGGTTTACTCCAGAGCAACAGCAACAGCAACAGAAACCGACGCAGACCACGTCCCCAATCCAGACCCAAAACTCCCACCCGATCCGAAAAAATTTTACGAAACGGGCGCCCTTTTTGTCGTTTGTGTTTTTATATATGTGTATATATATATATATATATATATATAATTTTTTTTCGAGGCCAACATCGCCTTTCACTTTCGATTGTTTGCCTTGGCTTGGCTTGGTGGGGTTTGGGATAGGGGATGTTGGGGGTGGAGCACAGTTCATTTTGCGGCTGTCTTAAATGGCTTGAGAGAGTTGTGTAAATAGAAACCTCAACGCAGCGAACCAAAAGCTTAACTTACCATCCTTATCGATAATGTTGATGCGATGGGATGATTTGCGGTGCGGTGCGGAGTCGTGTGTTGTGTTGCGTTGTGTTGTATTGCGGGGAGTGGTGCCTTGCTTTGTGATATGATGCGATGGCGAAGTTATCGACGTGGCAAACTCTCGTAACAATCGCCAACTGGCACCGCCGACTGTTCACCCACACCCCCTGCCCTTTGTTCGTGTGTGTGTGTGCGTGTGTGTGTGTGTGTGGATGTGGATGTGCATGGCACTTTGCTAATTAAAAGTGTAGCGTAGTGCAGGGCGGCGGGGCCAAATAAATCGATGCCTAGGTAATTAAATTGCATGACACGAGCACACGATATCCGAAGGGCCAACTGACGGGGCTGGTTGTGGTTGGGGTTGGGATTGGGGCTGGGACGCAGCTTAGAACGAGAAGGCGGAGTTATGCTATACAATATTGTAATTTGCAGGCGACAGCAGCTAAAACAGTAGCTAAAACAAAATGGCAGCAGCGGTCAAGTGAGGCGCAACGATTAGCAGCGAGTGCCACACAAATCACTCATACGCAGCGTAACGGAAACCAAATCAAATTGAAGCAAACCACAGGCGAACCGTTGCAATTAACACACGCAACGGCAAATCTTTGCAAACCTAACCGCGTCTTAGGATGTGCATAATTTACTTATCGCAAGCATACAAATGCGGTTTGATTTCATATGTGGCATGCCACGGCAAAGCTGTGCGTCAGCACAAAATCAAACATGGACTGTGGCCAAACAACAAAAGGCCTTTTGTTCTTTTTTATTGCGATTGCCTGTCAAAACGAGACGCGAATATGGTGGCGTTGCAGCAGTAGCTGCATGTTCATTGGGAAACAGAGGAGGAGGTGGGGGCTGGGGCTGGGGGATCGGAATCCTGGTCATTGTCTGGAGCGGCTCGTTAGCCCAGCAGAGTTGTCGTTGCAACTCTCTGGCTGCCAGACGGCCTAAATGAATGGGGAAATTTACAATTAAACGCTTCAATGCGATTGCCAATGAAAATGAGAGACACAAAAATGTGAAATGAGAGATGAGAATTGAGGCGATGGACGCGTCTATTGGCATGCCCCATGAATGACAAGGCATGAATCCTGCGGCACAACGAGCACTCGGACAATCGGACATTGGTGCGGGTCCGTTGCCCTTGTACTCTTTCTCTGTCTCTCTCTCTCTCTCTCTCTCTCTGTCTCTCTGTGTCACAAATGCCGCAGTTGAAGCTTTGGTTTTTGCGGTTCTACCGCAGCGGATGCGTAAGCCCCAGTCCCTCTCCGCCCACCCGCTGTCTCCTGTGCCGTCTGTCTCGTTTGGCAGTGCAAAAACTGAGTTTGGTTTTGGGTTGATTCAGTCGCCATTTCGATGGGGTGTCCATCTTTAAAATTCAGTTAAAAATACAGGTATTTAACAAAATCATTTCACTACCTCCTAATAATGCTGAGTCAACAAGAATTTAACACAAGCCACAGTTCATTTCGCTTGACGCTTTATTAAACTCTTTAAGATGGATCCACTCATTTGGGCAGATGGACGATGTGGGGGGCAGGACAAGACTGTAGAAGTCGGAACTCGTCTGCTAATGAACTGCTGACAATTTTGTACAGCCCTTTACAAGCGGTTACAAAAGGATACAAAAGGATGACGGCGTAAAAACAAAAAAAAATAAAACAGTAATAGGATAAAAAAGAAGTTAAAAATTGTTGGCAGTGCAAAAAGTGGCTGCATAACACTTGGACAAAAGAGATGGCGTTGAGAAGAGCGCACTCAAAACTTTTGCCACTCAGCGGACGGCAGGACAGCAGCGTGGATGGGGGCGATAATTGAACAAATTGTTTCGAGCGCATTTCGGCCACAAAGGAAAGAAAAGGTCTCCAACAAAACCAACAACCACCGACTGCTGACAATTGACTGCCGACTGCCGACTGCCGACTGCCGACTGCCGACTGCCAACTGCCAACTGCTGAGAAGCACTTCAAAAGTTGTTTGGTCACCAATGATGGATTTCCAACACATGGCGAAATGGAGACAGCGATAAAGTGTGATATACATATATATGTTATATAGAAGTTAAACTGTTAATAAAACAAAACTTTCAGATACGATATGCAGGTAAGCAAAATACTTTTCTGTTGAAATGTGTTCAAATACCACAGCAACGATTAATACTTGTATATCGCTACATCGATTAATATCGATTCTCTGGACAGAGATGTATTTTGTATTCTTCATAATTAAGTTGCTCTCAATTCTTCAACAAGTAAGCACTCGCGCATAATACAGATAAGCCGTAATTAGAAACAAGATCTCAAAACTTATTGAAGTGACAATTCTTTGGGGCTATTCAATGAGCTTGCCAACTCTAGAAGTAATTGCTTCCCATTATCGGCTTTTTATTAGGTCGGAAATCGTATTACCAAATTGAAATTTGCTAAATTATAATCAGCAAGTACGAATGCCGTAGTCGATGGAGCTCAACTACTATATAATTATAAAAATTCGGACATTGTATACTAAGAAGTCACCTAACTAAAATGGGTATTTATAGTAGCGAACTATGCTGGTTTTTCAGAAGCGAGAAAGAATCCTCAATGCACATCCTAGCAGAGTGAGTCGCCTTAAATAGGAAAAGATGCAGCAACCTTGGGGTGGATGTTATGAGTTTCACAGACAACCCCGGAAAGCTTGACTCAGCAGAGGGCACAAAAGATCAAGTAGGTCGCATTATATCCTAAAAATAATAATATAACACTCACCTCTGCCGCTGCGTCCCACAAATCGTAAATCATTGAATTTGGCCACCTGGTTCTTCATGACGGCGGTGCAGTTCCGCAGCTCGGCGCAGTAGTTCTCATCGTTGCCGGCACGCACCGTTACCATGGTGCCGTCCATGATGTCGCCCAGGGAGACGACCTTGAAGGCCACCGGCAGCGTCTTGTTGGAGCGCCAGTGCGGTGGCAGGACGGTGCAGACGAAGAGGGGGCTGCTGGTTCTTATCAACTCACCGGGATGTTCGGTAAGGAAGTCGCCCAAAGTGCGTTCGGCCAAAATGTCTGAAGTCATCTTGGTGTAAGCCTCGTTAAGTAGCTGGGCTGGTGTTGGGGGTGTGTTTTGTTCGGTGTTGTTGTTGTTGTTGCTACTCGAGCTGTTGTTGTTGTTGTTGGAGCCATTTGTGTTGCTTGTGTTATTGCTGCTGCTCGAATTGTTGTTGTTGGCAGTATTGTTGCTATTGTTGTTGTTGTTGTTATTGTTGTTGTTATTGTTGTTGTTGTTGCTATTGGCATTAGATGCCGTCGAATTAGTGCTTGTGGTTGTCAAATGCATCTTATCGCTGTTGTTGTTGCTGTTGTAGTTAATGCTGCTGATATTGTTGTTGCTGTTGTTGTTGCTGTTGCTGTTGCCAAGTTGCTGCTCTGTGCTATAGTGATTGCTGTACTGTAGCTGTTGATGCTGATGCTGTTCTTGTTGTGGTTGCTGTTGTTGGTGGTGGTGGTGGTGCTGTTGCTGTTGCTGTTGCTGCTGCTGCTGCTGCTGCGTGTGGTGCAGGTGATGGTGCGAATAATGTGGAGTGTGCTGCTGCGGCTCTTGCTCAAACTGCTCCAGATGTCCTTGAGAGTGAGCCTGCACTTTTTTTAGCCGCACAATCTTGTCGACTTTGTCCAAAACACTGTTGGATTAACGAAACTCGCTCGCTTCCTTAGCCAGCTGAAAATAAACAGGCGCATTGTATAGGATTAGGATTCATTATCAGGCTTGGAAGAATGAACCAGTCACTAAGTGTCTGAGTCATGCATGCAATCTATTTAACTATTATAAAATTTGTATACTTACAATATTATTCAAGCCGAAAACTATTAGATACTATAATGATGGTATTCAAATATGACTTTTAATCATTAATTATAAAGAACCTATCAGAAATGAAATTTTATTGTATGTAATTCAAAATGCAAAATAATTTGTTAACACGCATTTTTTTTTAGTGCATTCTTAAAATAAATTTGATACACAAAACAAGTAAGAATGCTGTAGTCGAGTGAGATCGACGATTTACACCCAAACGTGAGGCAGGTCTGCAAGTGAACTCTTTTCTTTTGGCAGGCGCAGGGACTGCAGAGTAAATAAAAACTAAATCAGTGCATATTTATTAGAATGGAGTTCAATATGAGAATCTACTTTCGACTATAACTACGGTGTTCCCTCTCCGATCGATGATGATTGATGAAATTTCTGATATCATATGCCTTTGCATATGTATTAAATAGAAGATTCTGACATTCAAATTGTGGCATTTAATGCAATCGGAAATAGAAATGTATTGGTATTGCAGAAACGGAGGCAGTTATCGAACAAATAATCAAACTTGATCTTCGCCGGGTATACGAGAACCTATATTCCACATTTGAAGTCTCTGGCTCTTGATCAAGAATATATATACCTTATGGTGTTGGAGATCCTTCCTTCTGTCTGTTATATACATATGCTACATACATATATATTTTTTATACATCCATTTTGTTAGAAAACATAATTTCAAACGATAATTTTTATTTATTTCTTTATTTCTTTCTTCAAATCATTTCTAAACCAGGCGAAATGAGAACAAAGTCAGCCGGATGATATGGACATCTTACTGCTGATCTGCTGAGTTGCTGAAGCCGCCATTGTGACCAGCATTTCTCCAAGTTGTTTATGAGCAAAGCGTTTCTTGCGAAATAGATCCTTGGCGGCCCCACATTGAGCAATAGTCGAAAATCGATAGGTGCGAAAGTTATCCTTGTTATCCATGTAGGTAAGGACATAGAATGATCTTCATGTGATCTCTAAAGTTAAACTGAATCGAACCGTTGGTCAAGTGCATGACAATCGCTTTAGTTGTGCGAAACCAGCACAACATTCGAGGAATGGGGGATATCTTATAGCTTTCGCCGGTGACATTCTTGGCTCCTGCCTTCACCAGACGCGTGCTGAAATGGCGCTTAATGGCAGACATCGTCTGCATATCAGCATACATAGTTTTGCAGTAGTCTGTCGTAGTCATGTGAGCCACTTTGCCCTCCTTGTCGATGAAATGCATATCGATTTGATTGGACAGCAGTATTAGCTTTCTGGTGTCGTTGAATATAATTCCGATGCTATCGTCACATTGCTGATAGGCAAAGAAGCGCTTACTACAGCCGTCGGTCCACTTCGATATCCAGAGGAATGGCTGGGCACCTGGGTCGGAGATCTCGTCGTCCAAAATGTGTTGCAATAAGGGAGGCTTTCTATCGATGAGATCGGTCAGCTGCCGATGCAGAATTTTGATCACCCTGCGATCTTCCTCGTTGTGGCGACAAATCTGCCCCGAGTTCCGAATGGGAGCATGTAGCAATGTCGTCACGAAGGCAGAGTTCAAGTCGGCGGCATCCTTCGACCTGTAGAGTTGCGTCAGCGGCTTGCATTGGTTGGGATGCTCGATGGTATCACTGATGTCGATTTGCGGCACCTTCGTTAGGCAAGAACTTGGGCACCTCCGACGCCTTGAGGAACTTAAAATTCATCAGCTGCCCAATTGTTGGGCGACTCTCCGGGTTCAGTTGCAGCATGGAAATGATCATATCCGCAGTCGGCTTATTGAAGAAAGTCTGCAACGTGTACTCGCATCTTATGATATTCTCGCGAGTGACCTCCTTCTGGTCTGATTCGAACGGCGTCTTGTCCACCAACAGCTCGTACATGATGCAGCCAATCGACCAGATATCCACCTCAAACGAGTAACCCGATCTGGTCAGAATCTCTGGTGCAGTATATTTGAGAGTGCCGCACACTTTATTTTTGCGTTCACCGTCGAATTTGACTAGCGTTGCCAGGCCAAAGTCACCGATTTTCAATTGCAAATTGTTATCGAGGAACAGGTTACCCAACTTAAGATCGCGGTGAATGATGCGATTTTCATGCAGATACTCTGGGATATGTAATAGCGGGTCTCGAACTCCGTAATTCTTACCCGACGCATAAGCAACCTCTTCATCGTGGATTGATTGCACAGCTCCAGCACAATAAAAATTTGGTGCGCATCCTCAAAGAAACTGTGTAACTTGACAATATTGGGATGATTTAGGCCGCTGTGAATGATTATTTCTGGAGAATTCTTCGCATCTGTCTTCTGCGTTCCCTGCCGCTTGAACACGATTTTACAGGCGAAGAATTCATTTGCCTTCACATCGATTATCTCGAAGCACTTGCCAAAGCTACCCTTGCCCAAAAAGCGGTTGCGCTTGTAGATCTTCCTTTGACCGTCATCAATCAGATCATTTTCCTGTTGTGCATCCATTTTTATCCAATTGCTTCTGAATATATTCCTCAGTTTCAGTTTTCTGCTTTCAATTATGCGGTTAGATTCAATAAACATTCAAAGATATTACGTATTTACAAATGATTCAGCGATTATTTTACTGGCCAAGCACGTGCAACACAAATTACAATTAAACGTGGCGGAAATGCTTATTTTATTTTTTGACAGAGTGGCAACACTTACACTTCGACAGTGTTGCAAAATTTGTTCCGATACGTATGCGTAGTTTCCTGGGATTTGCAGTGAAAAGTTATGCTTACTTTGTTTTCGCTCAGACATTTATTCAAAATATTTACAATACTTATTATTAATATTATTATTATTATTATTATTATTAATCATATTACTATTATTAGTAGTATTATAATTATATTCATTATTATTATTATTTGCGCAGTGCAAAATGAATTAAGTGTTACGCGTCGGTTTGTCCTAATGGGGCAACTCCGGCCAGCCAGTGCTCAGTTAGGGATAACATGACACTTCACAAAGTTATACAATACTAACAAACAGCTGATTTTTGGTTTGATTTTTTCGGCTGCTTGTAGTTCGCGAGGGGGGGGGGCACCTTGTTGTTGTTGTTGCCGATTGGATGTTGTAAATTTAGCCGATGTTTATGTCGTTTTCAATTGAATCGGCACTTTTGTATGTGTTAATGCTGGATCGACACTTTTATGGAAATTTTATTGATTTTATTTCGTTCATTGGTTCCGCTGTGACTTCTATGTTTATTCTATTCTTCTATTTGTTTATTTTGAAATTATAATTTTGTAATTTATTGTTAAATATTTATTGGTTAAATATTTATTTGTTCGTTGTTATCATTTGTTACCTTGAATTCTAATTTTATTTATATTTATTATTGTCAAACTTTAATCCCCTCTGCATTATTCATACATGTCAACGAGACACAACGAGGTGTGTTTTTTTGTGCTGGATTGCTTCGATATTTAGCCTCACATTTATTTTGTTTAATTAATTTACATTCGGTACATAGTTCATGCAGACTTAAAGTCTCAAATAAGAGGCTGCACAAAATATGTAAGGCGTAGAAATATAGAGTAAAGTTTTGTCGTGCCTCGTTAGGTTCAATAAAATTCACCACAATACTTGTATGTATTCGAGATCACATTTTCACCATAACCTCATTTTCGATGCCCTCCCCTCCATTGACAAAACTTAAGTTTTAATTTTTTAAGGTTTCTTTAGGCTAACATTCAATGTGTTAGTTTGGCTTAAGCATATAAATATTAAAGTAAATTTAATTTAAGCTAACGAGGCCCGACCAAACTTTACTCTATATTTCTATACCTAATTTTTTTAGTCTTTTTATTTGTATTAAATTTTAATTTAAAATCATTAAGGGACACCCTAACCTACCCTATGCAGCTCCCAGGGACAGTTGTGAGGGCATCTACTCACAAAAATAAAGGTCGATGAATGCCCTGCGCACAAATATATAGTTAGCGTTCTTCACATAGAAAAAAACAATCTCGAAAGCTCCCGGTGACCGGTAAGGGTAATGAGTATAAAATTGAAGATTGAAAAATAATGAATATAAATAAAATTTGAATTTTAGGCAACATAATATATATTAAATTACGAATAATAAGCAACAACTTAACAGAAAAAATTAATAATAAGAAAAAGAAAAGAAGAAAAAAATGTTGTTTATAAATATTTAACAATATTTTATCACAATTATAATTACAAAACAAATAAATAAATATATAAGTAACATCAGAAAATAATATGCATAAATTGCCTCTAACATTGGTAAAAGTCAGCTTTACATCATTGATGTAAAACCGTTCAGCGGAGAATATTTGGGCGTTAGGCCCGCCACTGCCGATGAATTGGAGTTTCCACGCTGTCAAAATGATAAGATTGGAACGGACTCACTTTTCCCTAATTCTTGGTGTTTGTGGTCCGTAGTGGCGGTGGGTGACAAGCTGCTCCGTGGGCACCTTTAATGTTGTTGTGGCTGCTGTCGTTTAGTCGTTGTGTTGGTGGTGGTAGTTCAATGAGACACCTTTGTGTTAGTGTTATTCGTGAATCGGCACATTTATGTTCTTTTATTTGGTTTTATTTCGTTCGCGGGTTCCCAGTTTTAAATTTAAATTTAAATTTATTTTTCTTTTCACTGGCGACACTTAACCGAACTTCTCTTATTTTTCGCCGTTCGCTGCATTTTTCTTTTCCCTCCTTCGTACCGACTACCGCCGTGACATTTGTTCGACCTCCAAAGCAGTCGATCATTCGCCTTTTTATCGCTTCTTAAAACCGACTCGGATAATTTTCCATTATCTAGCTCTTGAGCCCGCGAACTCTTCCTCTCTTTTCGAAGCTCGAACCTGGGGCTACCACCTTTTCGACTTTCGACTTTTCGACTGTGGGCAACTTTCAATATAATCGGCCCCGCCGCAACAATATTTACAATACTTATTATTAAATATTATTATTATTATAATTATTATTATTATTATAATTATTATTTGCGCAGTGCAAAATAAATGATGTAAGACTGCAGAATGGAGAGTGCAAGCGCGGGATATTTGCTGAGATTAAATTGACTTAAATTTCAGCTCGTGTTGGCCACGAAATTTGCAGAGCCATCATGTTAATGTCTTTAAATCACAGCCAAACGGCATTTTACATGGTCATGTTGCATAGTGAGTGGTGAATGGTGCATGGTGAATGGTGCATTGTCCGTGCAGGTCCTGTCTGTGAGCTGCCCGGACTGCACACATAAACACAAATCAATTGTCAACCATTCGCTGGGGCAATGCCGTCATCATGAGTATGAAATGGTTAACGTTGAGCGTTGTACGTGCAACCTTCAGCGGAACGCAATTTGCGTTGCACTTTTCAATTTCCTGCAACGCGGCAAAGCACATCGGTGCTCGCTGGGCGGGGGGTATATAGGCAGACGGAATGAACGACAGGAACTGGCACAGGACATGTGGCTAACTGTGGCATGCAACTATCCAAACGCAAATCTAGTCCTCATCCGCGTCGACGACATGCAACGACTGCGCCTTGCTGTAACCAGTGTCAAAATGATTGTCGACTCACGGGTGAGAATTTGTGGTTTGATACTTGCATATTTTGTCACTTGTCGACGCTCGTCGCCCAAACGTCAACCCAGCCCCTCCTGCTCCACTCCCCCAACCCAATAGTCCAACATTGCAACAACATCCCATCATCATCATCAGTCAGTGCCAGTATTTCCACATGCCGTCTCCAGTTCAAACAGGCACGCACAGTGAAACGGTAGAGGGGAAATGGGGTGCGGGGTGTGTGGGTAGGATGTATATTCTGACCGCATCCGTTGACCTTGTCGGCGGAGTTGTCATTGTTGTTGTTGTTGGGTCATGTAACAACTTTAAAATTCCTAGCTGCAGATTTTTCTTCTGTGCCAACCACGCCCCCATCGACGATGCCACAAACAGTTGTCCAGTTGCCCCCATCTCCCCACCTCGCCCTTCCGAAAATGTTCCCCAATTTACCCCGACTTCAGTTGACCGATAAAAATTACTTAAAAATGCCACAGCTCATGGGTTGACTTTTGGCCAACAAGCACAACCAAAAATACAAAAAACCAGAGAAAAAAACCCTGACTATTGGGAATGGCAATCACAATGGGTATGGGAATGGATATATGGGTATGATAAAGCGCGAAAGGAAATCGCGGCGAAAATCCAACGGAAGCCAAACGTGTTGCGCGTGGGCAGCAAAGCACCAAAAAGCAACAAAAGAGAAGCGCCGGACAACAGCAGGACCAAAAAAAGGAAGACAAAAAAATGAGAAACAGCAGAGACGGCACATAATGGACAACGGAGGCTGCGTGTCGCAGCCATTTCGACATCCGACATTCTCCATTCACCACTCTCCGCCATTCAGCATTTACCATCCGCCATCCGCCATCCGCCATCCGCCATCCGCCATTTGCCATTTGCCTTTTATTGTAAATTTACTTTATAAAGGTTATTACCAAGCCATACGGAACAGGAGCGACCGGCGGGTAACAGTCGAGTCGGCTCTTGTGGGTTGCTTAATGACCTACCCAACACGGGCCACACAAATGCATTCCAAGATTGAAAGGCTTCGCTTCGGTTCTATAGAAGATCTCAGCGAGCGTTTCAAAATAAGATGTTTGCAGAATAATTCACTTCGAAAAGTATACCAAAAATATCCCAATTATAATCGAAGCAAATCACAGACAAATGCACAAATTATTATGCGTAGATAATAATATTTTGGGCATATTTCGCTGCTCTTGGTGGCAGCGTGGTGCAGCAGTTGGGCAAGCCGCACGTTATTGAATTGTGGACAAAAGAAAAGGCAAAAACTGTTGGCCAGCTTAAACTCTGCCGGAGAAGCGCGCCATAATCCGCGCTTACCATTCGGGCACCATCAAGGAAATTTCTTCTTTTTTTTTTGGCCAATGCTGGGTCACGCGTGGTTTGTCACCTAGTTGTTGTTGCTATTGTTGCCGTTTTTCTGCTGTTCATTTTTCATTTTTTGCGCGACTGACAATTTTGTTGTTGTTGTTGTTGTTGTTGTTGCTCAAAAGCAACTTGCTGGCTTGGGGCTAAATCAAAATTCATGGTTTTGTTAGAGGCGATGGCAACGCTGCTCAATCCCGCATTGGTATCAATAGCCGGCCAACACACACACACACATACACGTACACACTCGCACACACATGGACGTGAGCAGACGGTTTACACGCAAGCTTAACCCTTTGATGGCCCCACACACATGTACAACATGTAAATTGTTTCAATTTGCGGCATTTGCCGTAAAGCTGCGCAATTTCAACATGCCATGGATACGCTGCGACTATGTGTGTATGTGTGTGTGTGTGCGTGTGTGCGTCTGTTGTTTGGTCATTCTTCCCCATCTTTTTTGTTTTTTTTGTGTTGATCATAGTTGGCATGGACATGTACGTGTCCAGCTGTTGTGCTCCCACAAAGCACTCGAACCCAAAAATACTAAACTTGTTAAATGTTATAGCTATATATACATGTATGTATAGTATATATATGTATATTCTGTCTGTGTGTGTGTGTGTGTGTTTGTGTAGGTGTCGTCGATGTCTCATATAAAATAGCTACTGATGCGGCGGCTGCTGCTACTTTGATGTAGTTAAATTTTAATTGGACTTTGGGTTTTTATTCCCCGTCTGTGGTATTCCATGAATGTGTGTGTCCAGCTGTCTGTGTGTGTGAGTGAGTGTGTGTGTATGTGCTTGTGTGTATGCAAGCAGTTATATTATTTCAATTTGAACTTTTTATGCTAACGCATTCTAAGCACAAAACGAAGAAATTTGGCTAAATTCCTTAACAACTGCCAATTCCCAAAGGGTCAAGAAAATTGCTTAGCCTGAAATTGATTGAACGCTGATTAATACCAGTTTGAAAGTTACGCAAGCTGAAACTGAGAATACTTTTGAAGATAAGCAGAGCTTAGCTCACTCACTACAAACATTGAGTTATTAAAATACCTGATGGTATTTGTGGAGTTTCTCTCGTAAAATATTGCACAGTAGTGTGCGTATTTTGAGCTCGCTTTCGATGAGAGGAGAACGTGTGTTTTTATTGCACTTTATAGCCTGAAAATGTTGGGCTCTTTGTTGTTTTTGGCATTAGCATGATCTTAACTTGCATCCATGTTGGAACATTAAGCAATCTGTATATGTTGACTTCTGCTTACGGCCTCTAAATTAACAACATTTGCTACTAACTAACAGCAAATTAAGCCATACATTGTTTATAAACGCTCAAGAGTCTTCCGTGCTGAACGAGCCAGGACGAGGCAGGACGAGGCAGGACGGAGGAGGCTGTCTGCTGGCTGGAGAGCATTGGATTCACTTTAATGCCTAAATCAACTAACTTTGCGGGCGGCAAACTTATTTCCGGCATGCCGAGAACACTTCCCAGGCTGCCATACATCCAATCCAATGGCACACACTCACACACACACGCAGATACAAGGTCTGGGCAGAAATCAACAGCCAAAGAGAAGACACCAAATTCAACCATAAATTGATACAGTAACACGCCTCTGAGTGACGCCCCTGCTCCGGTCCCTCTGCCTGTCTCCGTTCCAAAATGCAGCAAAACCCAATTGCAGCATTTGAGGACGATGCAGTGCAATGCAATCCTTCCGGCTGGCCCCCCTTTACTGGTCGACTGCCTGGCTTGCTGGCTGGCCAGAGAATCAAAAACGAGCAAACCAACAATCCCAAGTTTTCGGTCAACTTTGGGCCAAAACAATGCTCCCAGGCAATGCAGCAGGCGCCAACCACCAGTCACCAGTCAACAGCCAACAGCCAGCACCGAGGGATAAGGGAGCAAGCCGAAAAACAAAAACTGAAAGGCACGAGGCACGCATCTTGTGCGACTCGTTCTCCTCCTCCTCCTCCTCGTCCTCGTCCTCGTCCTCGTCCTCGTCCTCGTCCTCGTCTTTGTACTCGTCCTCGCACTCGTCTGCAGACTGCATTAATAACGTGCAGCGGCACACGTCCTGTCTAGCTGCATGTGCATGTGTCCTTTAGCCCATTGCCTCTGCTCTATGCCTTGTGTGTCCTTGGTGTCCTTCGTGTGCTTGGTGTGCTTGGTGTCTGGTGTGTGTGTGCACGCGTGTTGTGCCCCAAAAAAAAAAGGCAACGGCTGCAACTGCAACTGGAGTTGGACTTTCTCTGGTCAATTCGCGGTTTTGCTTGTCACTTAGCCGACGCGCTGCCCAGCAGCGTCACCCGTTGGCCATTTGATAAACGACGAAGAAACAAAACGATGCCAAACGAGATGCCGTCACACGAGGCACACAACGAAGTGCTGCCACAGCCAAAGCCAAAACCACAGCCAGTTGCAACCGCTGCTTGTTGTTGCTGTTGCTGTTGCTGTTGCTGTTGGTGTTGGTGGCCTCTAGGCGACAATGTGACGACATTTTATGTCCATTGAATTATCTGGTATCCGAGGGCTGTCAACTCAGAGTGAATGACTGACTGACTGACTGACTGACTGACTGAATGACTGACTGAGGTAGCAACTGCTTCCCCTAACCAACGTTAAGCCTAATGAACCTGTGATATTGCATGCATTGAATTCAATCCAAAATATAATTAAAAAGATTTGATTAGTCAAAGTTTATAATTATGCTGGAGACCCATCAAGAGCTATTCTTTCTATGACTTACAGTTGTCGACTCGAGCTGCATAAATCGGCCAAGGATGCGAGCTAACACTAACAATCCTTATTTAGTACTGTTAACATCACTGATAAATGTGCAGATATCTGAAAAGGGTATGTGAAGTGCATTGTGTCAAATGGGAGCATTGCGTAGTTGTCTGTGACATTTTCAAGCTTTAAGTGGCGTAATAAGTCCGGATTGCTGTCGTTGAGAGCTGCCTGGGCCGGAGTTCGAGTTCGAGGTGGTGTTAGAGTAGGAGTTATAGTTGGAGTGGAAGTCCTTGTTTGTTTGCGCCTGCCCGCAGCTTGCTTTGGCTTTTGCTTTTAAGCCGCCTCCTTCCCCAGGACCGGGGGCAGCAGCCGGAGCAGTTCGAGCACCAAGTGGAGCAGCACTAGGAGCCAGCAATTGCAGCTGGTTTGCCGAAGCAGGCTTTTAGCATTTTTGAGGCTTGATTGGATTTTACACAGGCCTCTGCGTAAAGTGAAAAATTGCATTTTGAGCAGCTGCTGTTGTTGTTGTAGTTGTTGCAATTGTAGTTTGCAGCTTGCAACTAAACTTGTTGATGTTGTTTTTGTAACAAGTGCTGCTGCTATTGTTGTTATTATTACTGTTGTTACTGTTGATGAAGTCGGCTTTGGTTTGGTTTGGTTTGGTTTGGTTTGGTTTCATTTGGTTTTACTGGTCAGCCAGCCTGCGGCTGTCTGTTATTTTGAAATACTCGTTGAGTGGCTCGTTTGCGGTGAGCATGCATGTGGCTGGGCCCTCATTTCATATGCCACAACTCACCCGCCCCCGAGAAACACCCACCTGCGCAAAACTACACAGAATACCTCCGTACCCAAAAAAAAATAAAACTTAATTTTACGAACGCATTTCCAGAGATTTATTCAATGGAAAGAGCCGGCAACACACCCATTAACAGTTTATTAGCACCTCAAGCAGCCTCCGCCTCCACCTTATCCTCCCATCCCGCCCATCGCACTGCCGTTAAGTGTGAAATGCCACGCCCCTACCTGTGGACGTAAATGCAATTAAAATGAATTTTCCGACTGCTTGACACATAACATAATTTGCATATCCGGCGGCTTGCACAATCCCACACCACCCCACCACTTCCCTTGCATCACTTGAAGGGTCGCCCTGGGGCCTTAGGTTGTTAAAATGCATAAATGATGCATTGAATGCAGCTTCAACTGCAGTTGCAACAGCAACAGCAGCAACAGAAGCAGAAGCAGCAAACGCAACAACAATGACAACAGTAACGACAACGACAACGACAACGACAAAGGCAACGTGCAACCGCAGACGCATACAACACTTGAAGGCGCCACGCCCCTTCTACACACGACCCTCCCACATGCCACTAAGTGTGTCTCCTTTAGATTACACTGGTCAGCCGACTGCTGTGAAATTTATTTACCCAAAAATAACTGAGTGCTATAAGAATTTCAGATATTTCCTAATCTTTGGCAATTGCTTCTGAATATTTATATTTATATAGATTTATTATTTATCTTGATTTATATTTATCGACATCTGGTCAAACTATAGAGTAGTAGAGTAGATATATATATATATTCAACATTTTCATATTCATATTCTATATAAACTTGCTGAGCTCTGCTTCTGCTGTGCAGTGTGGACACTTGACGATGCATGTTGCCACCGTTGTCGTTGCAACTCACATAGCACATATCCTGCTTGATACTTTTGGTCTCAAGCTGCCCATCCGCAATCCCAACCAACAGAACTGGCACACACGCACACACACGCACACACACATACTTGGTGAGTTTGTCGAAATCACCGAGTTTAACAAATTAAATGACTTCTAGTGCGTACATTGTTTTGACACGGATGTCCCCACAAATCCAGTGCATGTCCTTACACTGCTTGGGTTTGGGCAGCGTCTGGGTTTTGCCAAATTGCTGTTGATTGCTCTCGGCCACCACACTTGCAGCTGGGCGCCCACCTGCAATGTGCAGCATTTGACAGACAGCAATTCCTGCCGAATCCCCGATCCCAGTGTGCAACAACCCCATATAGACCATCAGCATGCAGCTTGACATTGGGGCCGAGGAAGTGGTGCTGGGGCTGGGCATTGTTGTTGTGGTTGGCGTGAGGAGGGGTGTGGCAAGAGAAGCCCTGCACTTTACACGACATGTTGTCAAATACATTCCACACAGCACGACTTTAATCATAAAACTAAAAGACGTTTTTATGCAGCCATCTGCCATGGAGTTAAGCGGATTAACAGCACACTGGCTCCCTGCAACGAAACGAACCAAACCGAACCGTTCCGTTCGGCACTGAACTGAATAGAACCGCTGGACCACCCAGCAATCCAGCGGCCACCTTTGATACGCATCATATTTAATTTTTATGGCGTTTGTCTTGCGCCGTTTTTTTTTTCTTCAGTTTTTATGTCTTTATAAATACACAACGGGGGCAACAAGTCAACAACAAAAACAAAAACAAAAAAAATATGAGAGATGCAACTGAGTCGTGTGACGGGAGCCGTGTATACGGCAAGACGTCCTCTATTGTTTATGGCAATTAAATTCCATTCAATATTAATAAAAAAATGCAAACAAACACAGAAAATACAAATGAAAACTGATATCTATGGCAACCAGGCGCATTCAAGAGTGACAACATCGGGTTGCAGCAACAGCAACTAAGAAATCTAATTAAAAACTGCTCTTAGACTTGTGCAGCAAGGTGGTGGACTCTGCGGTGTCCCTACATTTATTTGAAAGTCAAGGAACAAAGGTTATTCCAAAGCTTAAGTTTATATCAATCAGTTCTTGGCACTTCTATTTGTAGATCACGTAACTAAAATCGCAATCGAAAATGATCAGAAAACAATTAAAATATGTATTTTTGTATTAAAGCATGCTGGAAATCACCTTAAATCTGATTCTTAATCACTTCACTTGACTTCTTCACTTTTAGCAGTTTTTATGCTGGTAATTGCAATTGAGGTGCTTCACAAGTTAAACTTGCATTATGCAGCAACATATTTGTTAGTTACACACGCGTTTTTCCTTTATTATTTTTTATTAGGATTTTTTGCTTCTTTTTGTGTCTTGTTTTTTGTTATAGTTTTGTTTTTATTTGCATTTTTTATGGTTTTCTCATTGTTTGGGCTCCACCGCAGCTGCGAACGCGACGCGCGTGTCTAAAACTGTGTTTGGGTTCGAGTGTATGAATGACTGTCAGTGCGTGAGTGTGTGAGTGTGTGAGTGTGTGTGTGTGTTTTGACTGTCCAGCCACATGTGTGTGTGTGTGTGGGTATGTGTGTGGTTCTATTGTTATTGTTGCCATTTGAGTCGCCGCGTTAACTTGCCGCGCCTTGTGTGTTTGTGAGTGTGAAGTCTCTGACATTCAGCTAACCAAAATTTCATTGGATCTCGGTGTAAATTACACACATGCCATTGGATGTGCGTGTGTGCTTGTGTTTCTGAGTGTGTTTGTGTGTGCGTGTGTGTGTGTGTGTCTGCGTGCTGCCAAAGCATCGTTTACATTTCTGCTTGGGCATCTACTTTACTATATAGCCACATTTGAGTCGTTTGCCGCCTTTGATGATGAGTGTTAAATATTTTAACGGCGTATTCTATTTATTTTATTTTCACTTTTTTTTTTTACTTTTTTATGTTGTGCTCCTGCGAGTGAGCAGGTCTCAAGAGAGTATGTGTGTGTGTGTGTGTGTGTGTGTGTGATCTACATGTGAGTTGGCTGCTTTGTAATTTGCCGTCAGCTCACTCAACTCACATAGTAACTCACTCGACAGCAATTCGACTCGACTCAACGTCTCTCAATTAGCAAATTAAGCATTCCCCTCCTCTAACCGCCCCAACACACTCAGACACACACACACACACACACATATATACATATACATATACATATGCAGTAGCAGCAGCAGCAGCAGCAGCAGCAACAGCAGCAGCACCAACAGCAGCAAATGTCACTCTTGGCAAGGGTTGCAAAGTTGGAGCAGTTTGGCTCCGGCTCTCAATTTGCTCCCATTTTACACTCGACTCAATTGTTGGCGCTCGTTGGACTCCGCCCCCGTCGCTCACGATCCCAGTGCAGCTTTGCATACGTGCAGTTTGTGTGTGTGTGTGTGTGTGTGTGCGGTCAGTTTTGTGTTCTGCTGTTTTATTTATTTATTTGATTTTTTTTTGTATTTCTATTTGTATATTTTGGGGATGGTTTTTGTTATTATTGTTGCTGCTGCTGGTTGACTCGCTTTATATTTTTGCAGTAGTGATTTTATTATTTTGCGTATGTTTTGTGCAGCATTTCGTTTCGTATTTGCAAATCACGCCGTTTCCGCCCCTTACCAGATATGAGTGCACCCTCGCCTCCGCCCACCACATTATGCAGCACCAACTGTGCCACAAATGCCGCCCACAGCATTTTGCGGTATGTGTGCCCCAGAGAGGAGTCGCAACAGGCTAAATAAAAATTGAAAAAAAAAAAAGGCGAACAACAACAAGAAACCAACAGCAAACTTGGAGGCTGGACATTGTGGGATGGGAGAGAGGTGCGGTGGTGCGTTGTGGTGGTGTGTGGATTGTGTGGTGCGGTGCACCGGCCGAGCCAAACCGGTGCCAACATTTTTGTGTGCAATTTTTAGTTAAATTATTTTTACACTCCCACACACACACACGCACACCCCCAACAAAAATGTGGGCACGCAAATTCGATATAATTTCTACTCTAGGCACATCCATGACTGAGTGCGTGTGTGTGCTTTTGACTGTATGTGTGCGTGTGTGCGTGTGTGTGTGTTTGTTGTGTTTGTTTTTATGCATGCACTTTTTGCCAACTGCAGTTGGGTTATTGGTTTTTTGTTCTTGTTTTTGTTTTTGCTGTTGCTGTTGCTGTTGCTGTTTCAGCAACAAAGTGGCAAGTGCAGATTTGAAGTTATTACCAAAAACTAACCAACGTTTTGTGGGTTTGAAGTTGTGTGGAATAATATTGGTAGACCTAAAACGCCTTTGGCTTTTCTGTTATTGTTGTTGCTGTTGTTGTTGTGACTGCTGCAGCATTGCTCTTGTCGTAAATATTATGTCCATTTTTGGCACACACAACACACAACACACACACACACACACACACATTTTTAATTTCATTTTGCATTCAAGGTCCAAATATTTATTTTTAATTGCATGATAAAATGCAACAGTTTTACAATCAGCATTTAGTTTAAGCAATTCCTTTGCAAATCAGTTGCTTATTGCATCTGGATTGGAGAATAGTTGCGCAAAATGGGGCAGCTTCAATTTTGCATTGTTATTTTCATTCATTTGATCTTGACAAACATTGTGGAATAAGTTTCCTTTGTCGTACACCAACTTCATTCTCAATTGATGGTTTTTTTTAGCAGCTTAATATATTATTTAGTTGTTTGTTTCATGGAACTACAACTAAAATACTAGCTTACATATCATTTATAGATAAATATGTAAATATTTTTCTATTCAATTCGAAATTTGTTTGTGCCACATAACTATAATTCAATTGTGCAAATTACAATTGTTTTAGCGTTGCATTCCGTTGTGGACACACTCACTACTTAGGATCAGTACACACTTGCTTGTCAATATTAATATATGTTTTAACTTTGCCGCACAGTTCTGGGTATTAACTTCAACTTAAAAGGATCTGTTTCCTGAGACTCGTCATTCTCTTCAGCATGAATTTGAATATTTCGCACATATTATGTTGCAACAAAAATTGATTGAACTGGGGTACATGGAAATAATTGACCTACCACTTAATAAGAGTCTTGGTTAAGGGATTTCCCACAAATAAATAAGTAATTTTTACAATTTGGTCAAAAAGGACTAAAGAAATTGCAGCTGGAATTTGCAATTTGCATTGTTATTTTTCCATAAGATGCAGCACAAGCACTGTGTGCTGAACACGTTTATAATTTGTAGACACCGAAAAAAATATAATGGGTTAACCGCCAAACACACACACACACACACATACACACACACACGCAAACAAAAACAAACACAGAAACAACGGCAAACAAATGCAGGAACAGCAGCAGCAACAATAAAAACATCAACAACAAGAACAACAGGCACAGCGACAAAGTTGCGTTGTTGGTACAAAAAATTACGAAACCAAAAATCAGCAACCAAATATGTGGTTGCCACCAACAAAAGGTCTAACAAAAGGCAACTGAGAATGCGCACGTGGAGCGTGCACAACGGACAGATATCCTGTAACAGGAATAAGCCCCGAATCAGACACATGGAATCATATAAAGCACTTTTACAGTCAACTCAGCTTGCACACGCCCGTGCGGGAATAATAATAAATATGCAATTCCTGTTACTGCTACAGGGTATAGCACAGCACACACTCACATGCGATCCACCTGGGAGGACTGGGACTGGAAGGACTGAGAATGGAACTGGGACTGGGAGGCTCTGTGAGCGATGGGCAGCTGAGATGCTTGGCGGCGGCCATCGTCAAAGGTCGCGCTGAAAAAAAAAACAGGACAACAACGAAAAAGGAAAAAAAATTGCATTGCAGCCGTAGCAACAGCAACAACAGCAGCAGCAGCAGCAGCAACATCAGCAGCAGCAAACGGCCAGTGCAGAGTCCCGGTCCGCAATACACGGGCCGTGGCATAATAAACACTCTGGCAACACGCGTGTCCAGCATTGGTGGCTAGAACAATAAACGAAGCGGGTGTTCTTCCTGTTGCTGTTGTTGTTCCTTTTGTTCATCAGCATCGGCAACAGCAACGGCAACAACAACAACAACCTGGGCAACAGGCAAAGATAAAGGTGTGAGAGCAAACGAGGGGCTGACAGCTGTACAAACGCAGGGCTCTGCAAACAAGTCGGACACAGGGACGTGGATGTCGGACAGGAGAGGCCGGGTGCAAGCAGGACGCGTTTGGTCAGTCGCCTGGTTTCCGTTGCACACGCCGCGTATGCGTAATGTGCGAAAAGCGCAGCAAAATGAAAACGAAAAATCAATAAAAAAAAAACAAGCAGAGAAACTGCAGGAAAAATAACAACAAAAAAACGCATTAATAAAAAATAGACGGAAGAAAACGCAGTGCAATGCATAAAAATGCAAGCTCTTGCTGGCAGGACACGCATCCGGATTCAGGCAACGTGGCGTACTCCCCACTCCCCGTTCGACTCATCAGCCTCAGGCTCAACCTATGGCACCTTTTTGCTGTTTGCAACATTCAACGTGCTCATTGCAGTCAAACTTGTTGACAATGCTCGCATGCAAGAAGGCGCACGTCCTGGCTCCCCATTTGCAACACCCTCCCACCAGCCCTGCTCTTGGTCTTGTTCCTTTTTAAGGTTTTGCATTTTGAGGCCAACATTGAGGCCACGAACGGCGCTGCCTTCCAGCGCTGACAACACGAGCAACAACGCAGCCCACAGAAGCTGTTCCTGTTCCTGGTTGTTCTGGTTGTTCTGGTTGTTGTTTCACTCTTTTATCTCCATTTTTCGTCCATTTTTTTTTGTTCATTTTCTTTTTTTGTCGGCTTCTTTGTTTGGCCAGCATGTAAATTTATGACGCTGGTCAAGTAGTTGTGCCAGTTGGCTGTTTATACCCTGCACTCAACCAATTGCTATGCACATGCACAATCAGTCAACTTCTATCGTCATTGATCACATATTTTGCCCAAACATTTATTATATTAAATTCATCGCCTCGAAATACACTCAATCTAAGAAGTTTTTTTCAAATTCACATTTGTATTTCGAAACATAGTAATTTCCCAAATAATAAAAATGAAAATTGTACTTCAAATCGAATCCCCTATTTAGGAACACATTTACCACATTACTGCTGCAATTGAAATGCATTATCTTGCTTATAGCTTGAGTTGTATTTTATATAGAAATCAGCATTAATCTTAAGGATTTGACAGCGTATTCAAAAGTCTAACACAATTCATGGGTAGTTATATTTATTTTTTTATGCCTGGATTGCTGTGTGCGCTGTGTGATTTTTGTTGGCCAGTTTGCCAATTTTTTAACAGCTTGTTAACATTTTGTCGCCTATCAATGCGCAGAGTACGGACGGAGCAGCCAAAAGCCCGACAGTTATCGTTGGGCAGCTGATCTGTTTGCGGTTATTCGATGGGGGACAGGTGTCCTTCAATTGGGCATGTGTGTGGGTGTGGGTGTGTGTGTGTGTGTGTTTGGGTCAACACAGTGATTCCCGTGTGTTGTTTGGCTTGTTCCCTGTGATTCGCAGGATTCCCTGGTTGCCGGGTTGCCTGGTTGGCTGGTTGGCTGGTTGGCTGGTTGACTGTTTGCCGTAGTGTCCGATTTCCCATATTTAGCGTGCAAGGAAAATGCGTTAATGAAGTGCTGCTGGAGAACTCATTATGCATTTTGCTCACGTTTTACATTTTTAATTGCATTCTGTGCCCATTGCCAGTTGCTGATGAATGCCGACTCTTATTTGCCACCTGCTGTCCAACTCCACTGTCTACGAGTTACCTCCGCGCATCTGAGGCCTTTCATTAAACGTGGCGCACGGTGAGCGATTAAAACGACCGCCGAGGCAGCAAATCGAATTAATTTTTGTAACGTGAAAATGACCGCATCAAGCAGCAACAGCAATAGCAACAGCAACATCAGCAGCAACATCAGCAGCAACAGCAACATTAAAAGCAGTTTGCCAGGAAAACAGGAATCCGCATTAAATCCTTTGCCGCACAACACATTTAAGTTGATGATTAAGCTGGCCGCTTTATACAGTATATATATATATATATATGTTTGTATACATATATATCTGTATAATAGGCGACATTGCATCGCTCTATGTAAGCAGGAGTATGTGTACATTATGTGCTTAAGCACATAAAGATGTAATGACCTGTATACATGACCACCATCACCATCACCATGACCATCAACACCATCAACACCAGCAGCAGCAGCAGCAGCAGCAGCACCATCAACATCAGCTGATCTTTTGGAGCGCGCTTTTGGTTGCCGCTTAATAAACTACACGAGTCAGTGGGGGCGTTGTGGGTGTGGCATGGTGCATTTATTTTTTTGTATATATTTTAAATGGTTTTAATTGAAACTGCGCAAAGCGCGAAAAGGATGCAACTGCAGCAGCGGATGCTGCAGCAGGCCGAATCACAGTGCTCGTCGCCAGCCAACAGGCATATTTTAATGAATATTGAGGATTAAAGGAATTTGCGGATTTTCATTGAATTATGCATTTTGGCCGCTCGTCCCGGCTGCGGTCTCCAGCACCAACTGCACTAGCAGCACCGGCAGCAGCGGCCTCGACCATCGTATATTTCTTTGTCGCACGCGATGATTTATTAAGTCATTAGCACTTGTGCGGCTGCTGCTGGCGGCTGCCCACGCAAAGCCTGCACAAGGATGCAGCAGGATGCGACCATGTCTGTGTGCGTGTGTATCTGTGTATCGCATAACTTGTAATTCTTATTAATTGTGTGTTGTTGCTACTGCTGCTGCTGCTGCTGCTGCTGCTGCTGAATATGTGTATGTGTATGTGGTCGCATATTGTTCAATGCTGTTCACGGCCTGGCCTCCCAACGTCTGCTCATTAAGGCACAGGACATTAACTGCTTAACCAAAATTCATAGTCATCTGTATGCACACACCATTCGAAGTTATGAAACTACTTTTATGCATCTGCAGCATGTGCAATTCTTATTGCATTGTTGACTAAACAACAGAAGCATTAAATAGAAACAAAATGACAAAAACGACTTAAGGAAAAATGCCTTGGAAAATTAAAATAGAAACTTAAAAAAAAAAGAAAACATGAAAAATATTCTAACTTTTATATTGCTGAACAGCATTTAAACTTGAAATTATAATAACACAAGCTGCAAAACAAGATTACTACAGGCGCCGCACAAAGCTGGCCAATTCTGCAAACTTGTGCTTCAATTTAATAAGTTATCCTAGCTTACAAAATTATGGCTTATATATATATATATCAATATATATCAATAATCCAATTTTGTTAAAACTAAACCAAAAATATTTGTTTTGTTTTTTTCTAGATAAATGTCAAATCATTTTTTTATTCATTTCTGCAAACCGTAAACAAAATAACTACTTTTATTTAAGTTAACTTTTGACTATAGTTTGTAATTCACACTCATTTTGGCAAAGCTCATCTTAAGAAACTTAATACAATTGAATAATAATAATCGCAGATTGTACTTTGAAGTTTGTTTCATTTATTCCTCAGGTATATTTGAATTCACTTCTGTCATCTGTCATCTGTTCACTTTCCTTTGGATTTGAATGCCAAGTATCGCACGAGAATCGGAAAGAGTTTGCGTAAGCTTCAAGCCAATCTTGAAGACCATTTAAGAATGTTCCGGTCACATTTCCAATTCGGTTAAAGCTTGGTCTGCGTCTCGGGAATTGAGCTCATTGAATGCGAAGCGTGTTGTGGGGCGCCTGTGTGTGTGTTGTGTGTGTGTTGTGGGCAATGGGCAGTGAGGAAGTGTCTGCTCTACTCCAGAGAATGTCAGAAATGCGTGTGAAAAATAAACGAGATTTTCGCAACGCGCTTTTGATATTTTTGCATGACAGAAGCCAAATGAGAAAATGCGATTTTCCGCATTGCTCCGGCCAATGACATGAGCATGAACATGGCGGCAATGGCCACCGACAGCCGCCAGGCGATGTCCAATGGCCTACCAACTTAATGTGTTGGCGTTTCCTGACACACACGCACACACACACACGCACACGCACACCAGCATTCATACACATGATGAGCACACTCACAAAGCCAGGCGCAGAGATAATTTATACAATTTGCAGCAATGCGTTTTTAATTTAAATCGATAAAAGTTTCATTCGCACAAAAACAAACCAGACGAAGACAACAACAATAACAATACAAAGCAAAATAAATTGCAAGCAACCCCAACACAGTTCAAGCTGCAGTTGCAATCCCAGTCCCAGTCCCAGTCCCAGTCCCAGTCCCAATCCCAATCCCAATCCCAACTCTATTCAACATTCATTCCCCAACTGAGTCCTGGTCTCCATTTAATTTCCATTCATAGGCAACCACTTTTAATAATGACAGGCATTAACCTTTAAGAAATGTTGTTTAAAAATGAAATATTTCATTGGAAAAACTTGTTTAACAATTATATGAATTACATAATTGCTTTGGTTTTAACATGTGATTATCCACAATAAAACAAATAAAAAGTTTTTCATTTCAAATAACTTTTTTTTTAATAAAAAAATATAAAAAAAATATTGCAGCGGAGAAATAGAATAAATAGAAAACTCAGAATGTGTGTTAAAAAATGCCGCATAAGTGAATGAAATAAAAAAATAAATAAATATAACAACAAATGAAATATTTTTTATTTATTTTGTTTAAGTTTGGCTTATCGAGAACCAGATATTAATCTTTAATCAATGCATTCTTACTTCCAGACTTTTGTATTTTTGCATTTTTTCAAACTATTTCCAACTTTAAAAAAACTGCAAAACTCTTTTCAAGATAAGTTTTAATTGAGTTTATTTTAGGATATATATATATATATATATACATATATTTATATTTATATATATATATATTTATTTATCATATTGATGACGAGCATATTGGTTGGCCTTTCAAATGGGGCTTTTTTGTGTTGTTGCCTGCTCTTTTTTTGAAAATTAAATAATTGGCCAGCATGTGGCAGTTGCAACAAAACAGCGCAATTGCAATAAATACATTTAAATACATTTACATATATATACATATATACATATACATCAAATTAAATCTAATTTAATTAAATGTTTGGTGTAAAACAAGCCGAACGTGCAACTGACGCCGACGGGTACAACAAAATATGTTGCCTACATTTGAGCGTCGGCTTGTGCTAAAATTGTTATCCTTTGTTGTTGCAGTGCAGTTGCAGTTGCAATTAGTTTTGCTTTTGATTTGACTGCCTTGTCTCACACACACACGCACAGACACACACACACACACACACACACACACATATGTGTGCGTATGTGCTCTTGTGCATTCACATTTGTGTTTGTGTTTATTTTATTTTATTATTTTTTCTCTTTTGCGGTCAACGAGTTGGTTGACCACTTTCAAATACAGCTAAAGCCAGACCCAGAGCCACGCCTATGGCGATGCCAAAAATACATTCATAAAAAAAAATAATACAAAAACAAAAAAAAACAAACAACTTGAGTGGTGAGCCCGTCTGATCCCCTCTCATCGCTTGTCGTTGTTGCCGGAGTATTTGTGTTGATTATATGCACAATATTTGTTGCCTACTTTTATTTGCATTTTATTTTTATTTATTTTCCACTTTTTTCTTGATGCTCTTTTTTGTTTGTTTTAAAATTTCACATGGCTGTGGTGGTTTTTTATTTTTTTTTCTTGTGCGTTGATCTGTTTGTAGTTGTTGTTGTTGTTGTTGAATGCCTACAAAGTTGATTTAAACGTTTTACACCCGCTTGCCAATTTTTTGCCTTCTCACGCGGTTTGTTCTCTGTTTTATTGTTGCTGTGTTTTTGTTTTTTCCGTTTTATTCATTTTTTTCATTTTTTTAGTTGGTTGACCGTTGGGTTAACCGTTGAATTATCAATTTCGCGGTAGAACTTGCGGTGCATAAGTGCGGTTCACCGATGAGTTTTCGAAGGTATCATATTATGCACACACTTTTGTTCTGTTGTTGTTGCCAGTATTGTTGTTGGCCATTTGTCAGACCGAAATGAATACGTTAAATTTTAATTAATTGCTTTAAGTAAAAATTGTGCATTGCGAGCATTTTGCGTTTGCATTTTGACATGTGAAAGTGGATCATTAAATGCTCATCTTAATCGCTTGAAGTGCCTCAATGACGAGACAACACACACACATTACTATTCAATATTTTGTATCAAGTTGTGCAACCAATTGACGGGTCTCCTCATGTAATTCCATACAACAACAGCTCGTACAGTAATTTATGTATTATTTATTGCATATGCAGCTCAACATGCTCATGCCTGCTAATTTACACATTACTTTTACGTGCAGTATCTATTTCTGTACACATTTGACTTTTCTATGCACTTTCTCCAGCATCAACAAAATGATCCGAAAATAATAATCGCCGTATTGAAATTGCTGCACAGAGGTTAAGGCACACAATATGGCAGCCATATGCTGCATAAGACATTAGACATTAATAGTCAAGTACGAATTATTTGTCCACAAAGACTTTGCTCCAGATTTATAACAAAAAATGCTGAAATTCGCATGCATAAATTCGCTTGGATCATAAGTGAATTTATGGCTGTCATTTTATTGCATGAATTTATCAAATGGATTCCAAACACACAATGGAAATGTTTATCAAAATAAAATCCACATAATTGTCTCACATATATATAAGGATTCATTTATAAATGTGTATTCACAAATATGCAAAAATGAGGTTGATTGATGAACGATCTTCAGATCAAATAAGTTGTTGCTTACAAAATAAAGTATATAACTAACACTGCTTGTAAATATTTAAAATATAAAATAGGTGATATAAAACTGAAATAGATAAATTGTTAAGTTGAAGCCAAAAACTGGCAAATATTGTATTTATTTTGTAATATTTGAAATATGTTCGTCAGGGTTAAGTTGAACTCTGATAAACACGCAAAACAATATCATTAAATTTATACAAATAAATTCGCAGAATATTTTTGTTTACTAAAATTTCATTTGAATTACTTAGTTGACTTATTGATGGAAAATGTATGAAAATGGTCAAACTTACCTCTTGACAGGATTTTGCAAATGTATATTGCTGGTGGCGCGGCAGATGCTTACGATATTGTTTATTGTATATTTGATAAGATTTGTTTTTTGTTTGATTGCTTTGCAATTCTGAGCAAGAGCTGCCGATGGTGGCAGGCACTGTGGTTGTTGCAGTTGCTTTGATAAACTTGCCTGGCTGATCAGAGGACGCACTTGATGCAGGCCATAAGGGAACCGTTCAACTTTATGAATAAGACACCAACACAAAAAACCACACACAATTGCGTTTGTATTGGCAAAAAAAATAAACAATATTGAAACTGACGTTGGTAATTGTTATCGAAATTGAAATTGCAATATCAATCGTATTGACAACCGCTTTATCTTGTTGCGCATAATACGAATACGAATACGACGTATCAAATCGAATCGAATCGAATCAAAATGAGCGCCCGGAGCGGAACGGAAACGCGGCCGCCAAGTTAGTGGTCAGAATGCAAAGTGACACATGGAGCTCCAGCTCCAGTTGGTGTTGATGATGTTGCTGATGCTGCTGCTGCTGCTGCTGCTGCTTTCGTTGATGCTGCTGCCGATGCTGTTGATGCTGCCGATGCGGATGCGGCCAATGCTGCCCCGTGCTGGCTCCAACTGCATTCGGCAATACCGAAGCCGCTTTGAGCGCGCCCGATTTGTGTGTCGCCACGCAATCGTTGCACTTGCCGAACGTACTCAAACTCCAATGCCCCAACACAACAAACGGTAAACGCGACCAACGAGAACCGCACGAACGAGAGCCACGACGAACTCTAACCGACAGACGAAGCTGTGATTGCCACACGACCAGTTCAAGTCCGTGTCCGTTAAATGTTGTTGCTGTTGCTGTTGCTCTTATTGTTGTATAGTTGCTGCTGTAGCTGTTGCTATTGCTGTTGCTGTTGCTGTTGCTGGCTGTGGAGTTGTTGCTGCTACTGCGTGCGTGCGCTTTGAACCGGTTAACAGCACAATTGCAAATGATAACACGCACACAAAATGCCCGATGAAAATTTTCGAAATTTTCACACAAAAAACTTTTCAAATTTTCAAAGCAGCGGCGACGCCGTCAACGTCGCTCTGTCTGTCTATCTGTCCGTGTGAATGTCTATGTGTGTGTGTGGGCGTACATACAACAGACCACACACACACACGCACACATGTATAGACTCATGCATGCCGAGCAAAATACACACACACACACACACACACAACACACACATGTGTGTCTGTTTTTTTTGGTTTAAATAACTCAAAAGGGAAATTGAGTTTGAGCGCAAAATTTTGAGCGAGCGCCCCCAAAACGGATTACGTGTGTGTTTCCAGATTTATGCAACAATTAAAAGCGACGATATATATGTGTGTGTGTGTGTGTGTGTGTGCGCGCGCGCCCCAACGGTAAGCGGAAACGGAAACGCGACCAAATGCTCAGCCATAAGCTGGACTCGACTACGAACTTTGGTCACTTGTGCACCAGAAAAAAAAGAAGAAAACAACGCGAAGAAATCAAATTTGGAACATGCAAATGGGCACTTTGGGGCGCCAGAAGTGGGAGATCAGTGTCAGGAGCAGAAAAAGAGAGGGAACTTGGAGGTCAACCCCTTTAGCATTTAGCTGGTCACTTGGTCAAGGGTTGGCGCCATTCGCCACTTGCCACTTGCCACTCACTCGGCTTCGTCTTCTGCTGCCTCATCCTCATCCTCATCCTCTGTTTTGGCCCGTTTTCACTCATTTGGATGGTCTGAAAATCAGGTTTCATTTCTACACAAAATACATAAATTTTGCATTATTATCAAACGGGTTTTGTGCGAGCGCACAACTAGAGATGAGAAAACCACCCAAAAAACCATCCACTGTGGGTGGAAGTGGTACGGTGGTGCGGTGTGGGGGGTGGGGCATGGGGCAACTGTTTGGCAAATGAAGCGAGATGGCTATATTAATGAGTGTGTATATACGTGTGTGTGTCTGTGTGTATGTGTGTGTGTGAATGTATGTGGCCCACATGAGCGAAATGCTCATTATCATAAACAACAACAACAACAACAGAACAGTAGCAACAGCAGCAGCAGCAACAACAATGACAACCATCCACCAACAAATTGTTCGCTGCAACATTTTACATAATATACAAGAAACATTCAGAGCTTAAATAGACATGCTCGCATATATGTACATGCAGATAGTATATCGTCAGTAGTTGGTCGCTTTAAACACACACACACACACACATCTATATATATATATATATATGTATATATTTATATATATATACATAGTCGCATGCTTATTTAGAGAATACAAAACGCCGCTCAAATTATATACAACTCAAAAACCTGAGCCAAGAGTTGAGAGCGAGTAGTGTGCGAGTGTGTGCGAGTGTGTGTGTGTGTGCTAGTGTGTGTGTGCGTATGTGTGTGTGTGTGTGATAGAGTGTGTGTTGTAGTTTTGCATATAAAATGGATTTTAAACTATTGGGAAAACTATCGCAAAGCCAGCGCCATTTGCCGCATTAGTTTGTAGTTGCGTTTCGACTAGAAACATTGCGGGTAGTAAAAGTTGCAAACGTTAGCTCGACACCCCCCCCCCCCTCCCACACACACACACACACGCACCCACACACACCTACAAGGCATGCTTAACTTTGTACTCCTTAGCCAGCGATAGTTTGTGAGCGTTTGTGGGTGGAGTGGAATGAGCGGGCATTTGTGAATGTGAATGTGAATGTGAATGTGAATGCAAATGTGAATGTGAATGTGAATGTTGGTGTGAGTATGAGTGTGAGTGTGCGAGAACGAGAGTAGACGAGACTGTACTTAAATATGCAAGTGCCGAGCACATCTCTATCTCTATTTAAATTGATTGTTCTTTATTTTCTATATATATTTGCAGGACATACATTTATATTATTTTTTAAAGAAGCGCCGCACAGTGTGCAACTGCACTTGAAAACTGTCATTAAGTGGGCGATAACTTAATTTAGTTACTGTAGAATCTGTGCACAACCATCAAAATGGCAAACTGCATGTTGAAGTGAAACAATTGCTGATAAGTGCTTGACATAAAAATCTTACTTGAATAAAAGATCATATTAAAATAATAACCATGGCTGATATAATTTCAATTTTGAGATAATATGTATTGCCCATATAAACACAATATTCAATTAAAGTCGTATTCCTATCTAAGTAGTACAAGCCTTGTTCCAAATTCCGATTCTAAATACTCAGTTTAACTGTGTGCTCAATCAATGTTTACAATAATCTGCTGAAATACTTTGTAGTTTATAGATAATAAAATATACATTTATTATAACGCTTATATATATATAAATTTGGACCTGGAACTGATATTTGTAACTTAGGGATTTATAGTGCATGGGATTCAGATTAGTCGATATTATTTCATATTGTGCACACAGCAAACATCGGCAGTAAAGTTCAACGTGTGTTGAACCACTGTGCTGTTATGAGGCCACGAGTGTGGCAACAACAGCGGGATTGTTTTCACATGTGCTGCAAGCATCAAGCAAGCATGGCCTCACTGCAACCCACCTTGCCCCCAGACGCTCGAGCTTTGTATTGAGATACAGTTTTAGCTTCAGCCTCAGCTATGGCTTCAATGAGCATCCCAGCTCGGCCAAAGGCAGACCAACAGAGCATCATCAGCATTATCCTTGCACACACACACACACACACACACATAACGGGCGCTGTGTCAATGCGACCTTTTCTATCTTTAGTAGTCCAAAGGGTGGAGCGGATTGTGGGCGAGGCCGGGGCGGGTTGGGTCAGGTGGCATTTGGGCCACATACGCCGCGTATTTCTGATGGGCATTTCTAATTTTCAAAGTTTCAAGCATGTGTGTGAATGGGTGTATGCATGGGTGTAAGGGTGTATGGGTGTGTGTGTGTGTGTGTGTCTGTGTGTGTGACTTGACTCGACTCGACTCGACTGTGTTAATGATTAGAAAAAGCTTTGGCCGGCTCTCGCCTTGCATTGTTGTTATTGTATTTACTTCCCGGCAATTAATGTGTGCAACATGCGCGTTTTAATTTAACGCGAGTCCTGCGTGCCCCTTATGCATGTGTGCATGTGTGTGTGTGTGTGTGTGTGTGTGCCTGTGTGTGTCCATTCCCTTGCCGTGCCACAAACCCTTCCGCCACTCTCAGCCGCAACTTTTGTTGCTTTTCTGCAGCAAATTTTAAATGGTTTTCCACGCACACTCTCGTTTCCGTGGCCGTGGAAAACTAAATGAAACGCAACCAGTCAAGCAGGTTTCACGCAAAAGGACTCTGCTAGATGGCGAGGTGAGGCACGACATGTGGAGCGATATGTGGTGCAGTGCTGCACTTAAAGGGCGCTTGCTGCGTGCCCAGGTGCACGCACATCAAATTGCCAAGTTCCGCTCGATGCCGTGCTCGATTCAATAGCCAACAGCGCGGGGCAGGGGGGGCGGCGCCGCCCTCTGCTCGGACCGAAACACAACCCCAAAGTGCGTGAATGGAACTGCAACTGGAACTGTGATATGCGATACGCACAGCATACGCATAACTCCACTCCATGCTCGACGATATAGTCGCAATCAGTGGCGAAGCAGTTCTGATTATGTGCAGACCTCAAACAGGACTTTAACAAATTACTTAGCATAGTTGCTTGAAGGCTGTTTGTGGGCGGACTTAGCATTGTTGCATGCACTGCAATCCAATTTCATTCATCTGCTAGGTTTTTCTGGAAGAGACGCCTTTGGCCATCAATCCATCTGCAGCTTCCCCTCGGAGAATTTTCAGTTTTGTGGCTTGTTTACATTTTGTGCCACGTGGCTGTTAACAGCAACAATAACGGATTAACTCGACTAACTTGGCGAGTGATCGACCTTGAAACTACCCTGTACCCAAGCAATTGAACTGCCTTAAGGCACAAAAGTGTGGCTTGGGTTTTACTTAATAAGGAATTTAAATATTATATTTAATTTATTTATTTAGTTCAAGCAATTAATTATTATAATTAATGTGCCAGCTATGGGAAACTGTTGGGCGCTGCCATCATTTGGGTACAGGGTATTGGAAATCAGAACAACAGTTGAGTGCGCAAAACGGGAGCAACTGAGCATTTGCACTCAATTTTGCATGTGGCATCAACTCAGCGGAATAGAGTTGTCAACGTTTCGATTGTTGCCTAAGCGCAGCAGTCATCCACTTTTTTTGTATTTTGATTTCTATTTTTCTGCCTATTTTTATTTTAATCAATTGGAAAAGAAAACAATAAATCATCAATAATTTTGTTAGTTATTCATTCTGTGAGTGCTTTGGCAACCCTAGAACAGATGAGATACTGTCGGAGCAATTGCTCCGAGTAAATTGTACAACGCGCTCATTCCGCCTGCTTATGCACAGTTTACACTCACTCGAATCGAGTGGGGCACACACACAACTATACACACACACACACACACACGGAGCGAAGCGGAGCTGAGCATCCCCTGACGCCGCTTTGGCTGTGCAGCAGCGGGCGGAGCAGTCGTTTTTCTAGTTTATTTGTGTGCCTTTTTCTACTCTGTGCTCCGCTGGGGCAAGAGAAAAATGGGATCCGCTGATTGGAAGAGGGCCGCCAACGATGTGCGGCGATGCTTTTATAGTTTTTTTCTTTCATTTTTTTTTTTGTATTATTTTTCTTTTTGTTGGGTAAGCGCTGCAAGCTGTATGTGAGTGGCAATGTCACCGACCCACCAACCTCACGCCAGCAGCAGCAGCTGCACTTTGCGGGCGTATGCCACTGGCTGGCTGACTGCCGGCCTCGGTGGCGCCTCCGCGCGGCGTGCGGCATTTGTGGGACTCTTGTGCGCATACTTGCGGGTGACAATTTTTCTTATTTTATGCAGCATCAGCTACACTTTGGGCTGATTTAGTTTGGCGTATCTTTTTGTCGCACCCAGCATAAAATACCATTGAAATCGGACTCAGCAAAGCTCAACTAAGTGGAAAATAATAACGGTTTAGATATCTGAGCTGCGTACTCATATTGAGTATATGTTAGACACGATTTTGATAAACATCAGCCAAAAGATGAGTCAACATTTTTGACTATTAAGATAAAGATATTGAGAGATATGATACTATATATCACAGTCTATAGCAGCATATTAAAGGAACTTAATCTAAGTTGATTACTGGGTGGAAACAAGGTTAGTTATATACTATATGACACAATATAGATAGAAGATATATTCTTTCTTCTAGAGTATCAATTGAGATGAAGCTTTCATTTTGAGTTGAGCCAACGTATACGTAATCTTTCACTTTTTTATTGAAGCATTTGTATTTTATTTTATTTAACATTTGAATTGATTTAATTTGTTTACTTTTTGTATTTTTTGTGTCAACTGACATTAAATAAATATATAATCGAATGTGTAATATATTTATATGAGTCTCTTTCGAAGTCCACTCGGTTTTTGTCAGTAATTGCAGCGTCCTTGGCGGGCGTTGCAATCGATTCATTTTGTTGCCGTCTGCCGCCATTTTTGCTGCTCTAGTCTAGCAGCGTGTGATACCCCTAACTCCGCCCGCCCCGTGCACCCCAGCTTGCCCCTTGATGCGGCAGGCGTGCAGGCGTGTAGGCATGCAGGCAGTTTGCCGTCGCTTCATTCGCTTTATCGCTCGTCTAGTTTTTGTTTCATTTTTACGTGCATTGAATTCGGTAGGGAACATGCGCAGACTTTTTTAGCCACTCCTCCCCCATCAGCCCGCAGCAAAAACTGCAAGTGGAAAAGCAGCACTGACTTCCTACTTCAACTCGTTCTCGTGGTCGTCCTTGTCCCAATCCTCATCCTCATCCTCAGCCTCATCCCCATCCGCATCCACAGCCCCAGCCTGCCTCGTCGCTTTCTCTACATAGACGAGATTCTCGTTTGTGGCGTAGGTCGGGCATGGCATAGCTGCTGCTGGGCGGGGTAGCTGGGAGGGGGGAACGAAAATAAATGCAATGCAATGAAAATTGTGAAAAATAGAAAAACGAAAGTATTCGTGCTTTTCATTTGCTGCTGCCCGTTTCGCAGCTAGGTCGGGGCACGTCTCTAAGTGGAGCCCCCTAGTGGCGGTTCGGTTTGATGCGATGGTGGTGCGGCCTCCAGCGTGGCTGTGGTTGGCTGCCTCAGCTTTTGGGGGCGTCTAACAAATAAAACAAAAAATAACAAATGTAGCTCTAACATTTTAGGTAGACGGACGAGCAAGGCGGGTGGGCGGGGGCCGGAGTGGCATCACTATTAGTGTAGCATTAATTAGTTATGGCAGACGATTTTGAGGTTGCGTTTTGTGCTGAAAGCTTTTTACTGTACGTGAACAGAGCGCAAAGATAAAGCACATGTGTCGCTGTGTGTGTGTGTGTGTGTGTGTACATAATGTGTCATAAATTAAAAAAAAATATACCAAGCAAAAGCCAGCGAATTCGCTGAACAGCGAAAGTTTCCACAAAATGTTGCTTGATTAGCAACCCCAATTTTGAGTATGAGTATCTGTGTGTGTGTGTGTTCGCTTTCACATCTTTCAATAGATATTTTAATTAAATATTTATTTTCATTCTTTCAACCAGGCAGAACAAAGCATACCACCTCCCCGCACTCCTTTGCGCCTGACTAAAGGATTCGCTTAGTGCGGCACACACTTGAGTGGCTTTCAATTAGTTGCGCCACAACTACAACAGGCGTCTCGTCTTTATGAAATGTACCCCGACGCACACTCACACTCACACACACACACAAATTTCTCCACTTTATTTGGTCATTTATTTATTTAAAAAGCAATAAATTCATGGCAAGTTTTATGCGAAAGTATCTGGAAAATTAAATGAGCAGCGCTCCCAGCTCTCAACTTAGCTCTTTGGGGTTGGTCAGCTCGCCTCCCACACCACACCACACCATACCACACCACACCACTCCACCCGCATGCAGTCGCTAACTAAACCCTTTCCCTAAGGGTGGCTGGCCAACATGTAAAAGTCAATGGTGGTCAGCAGTCGACGGCAATGAAAAACAGTCTCGTGTCCAGCCTCAAATGAAAGTCCTAAGCTCAAGGCAAGTAAAAGCAAAGCAGAGCAAAGCAGAGCAAAGCAAAGCAAAGCAGAGCAAAGCAAGGCAAGCTTTCAACCCTTTCAAAGGCACCGCACATGCTTAAGAGAGAAGGAGCGAGGGGCGAGGGGCAGGTTTGGGAAGTTTGGGTTGGCCTTCGGTCCGTCTGCTTTTTTGACCATTCGTTCATTATCAACACCAAAAACTAAACAAAATTATTTGCCTTGGCGGAAGTTGGCAATAAATTAGTTGGGTTACACAAAGAGAGAGAAAAGGGCACTAAGTGAGAGAGAGAGAGAGAGAGAGAGAGAGAGAGTGAGAGAGAGAAGGGCGCCCAACCGACCTTCTTCACACAGACCGTGTCCAGACATCCGCCATAAAGCATTCATAAATCCCAAAGTAAACTAGAGTGAATACACACACACATACACACAGACACAAACGCACACACACACGCACACACACACATAATGGGAGTGAGTATTCGCCGACTCTTGTGTAACATGCGGTGGGGTCTACTCATTCATCCGTTCATTCATTTAACTCCTGACCATATTCTGCCTCCGCTTTTGTGTGTTGCTGCCATCGCACTTTATGTGTGTTCCACTTGGCCACCAACAACGCGACGCACCCAACCCCCTGGCCCTCCCACTCCGCCCCTGCCCCAGCCACTGGCTGCGCATAGTTTCACTTTTGCTTTCAGTTCGAGCCCCTCGGCACTTTGCATATGGCTCTAGCAACGGCAAACGGAGTCCAAAACTCCTCACTGGAGTGCAGCATGGATGCCATCGCCATCGCCATCGTCGTCGTAGTATTGTGTGGTGGTACTGTGTTCAGTGGGGCCACTGGCAGTGTCCACTTCGTTAGTTGTATTAGTGTGGCGATTGTTTGAATTATCTCTGTGAGTGCTCATGTGGCTGTTTTCCTGTCTCTCCAAAATTTTCATTCTTTCAGACTTTAATTAACCGCTTTGAAAAACAATAGGCAATTTTGTACACAAACATTGCCGAAATCTGGACAAGTTCGAAAGTTTGCAGTGAGAAACGTTATATATCAGATTATTTGGCAAGATTTGTGACAGAATTAGCCGACATTTGAAGCAAGTGAGCTCTGATCGTGTCAGCTTGAAACAGTGTCGAGCATCGCCATCTACAGTTCATTTTCATTCGCAGTGGATTTGTTAATTAACAAATAGCTTAAAAGTATGCAACACCTTTTGCTCAGAGCGTTGCACCTAAATTTAGGCAGCAGAAGAATTCATTGGAAATAAACGCATTTTTTGTAGGGTATACATTAATGGGAATGCGTGGACTAAAATTAACTACCAAACTTGACTTCCCTCAAACACACTTATATCATTGCCAAGAAATGTGTAAGCCTTATATTCTGAAAGCTGACGATGAGTGTCAGCAGCTTGTGAATATAAATTATGTATATTTTTGTATTGTATATATATATATATATATATATATATATATATATGTTTGTGTAGATGCTTTGCTGTCTTGCAGAAGCCGCTTGAAGTCTTATGTGCTCAGTTGAAAGAGGGCCGTGCTTAAATTACAAATTAAACTAAAACTAACGAAAGAAAACTAAATAAATAACTAGCTCTAATAGTCCCAGAGTTCCACGTGTTCACACAGACGGACATGGCTGCTCATCCTGATTAGGAACATATACACTCTATGGGTTCGCAATTGCTTCCTTCTACCTGTTACGTACTTTTGGGCAAAACCACATACGCTGTGAACCAATTTCAACGAGTTCAAAGCATAATAATAAAAATTCCTTCTTTCAGGACTAATCAAGTATAAAAACAGTTGAAAACCGTAAATTAATTTAATCATATTACGTTTGCAAATTGAAAAATATGACAACAAGCGGCAAAAATTGTGGTTCGTTAAATCAAACATTTTTAAGAATTTGACTGTGCAAGTTTTGGTTGTGCTCAAGTTTGTGTATGAGGAACAGAATGTGGCAAATGTATTTAATTGAAATACGAAATAAATTCAAATAGTGAATTTGATTTTAGTTTTGATTGATGATTGATGATTAACGCTTAACCCTATTTATATATATATACATATGTATTATAGATATCATTAATTTAAAAAGGATTTGAATGTGCCATCATCTCCACCTCATTTCGATGTTCATTCCTTTATGCATATTTATATTACTTTGTCTATATTTCATGTATCTTATGGGGAAACTACTCAAGAATGTTAATCCAGCACATTAAGATTAAGAAGCAAAATATCTGCTGAATATTCAAATTGATTTTGAAGATAGGACCAGTCATTATATCGATCTCTTGCTTGTTGTTCCTGGCAAGTGCAACAATGAATTATCTTTGTGCATTTGTTAAATGCAATTATTGTACACGAAAACCTGCAAATCGTTTAGCCCAAGGCAACTGAAATACAGGGATAAATGTTGGTAATGCAACAATATCCATAAACTGGCACAGCATAATAGCATAATAAAGATGAAAAGAAATAATATTGCATACGAGTATAAAACAGTTTAGAACTTAACCATTTAGCCTTTAGGCTTAACAGACAATTAGCAGGGCTCGAGGCACGTTTGCCGCTTGCGTCGTGTGTGGGTGCCACAGGATACATGTGTGCAGGCATGCGCCAGATGTTGTTGCACCAAAAAGGGATCGACAAAGGAGTAAGCTGAGACGGGGGCGCTAATTTAAACTCATCGGAAAGCGTGCGCAACAGCGTTTGGCGCATGCCATTTCCTCTGCGAGAGCCCCACTCACACACACACACACACACACACACATATACACGCTGATCTACCCTATAATCCTTAGAGTCTGCCCCCCTCTCTCTCTCCCTCTCCTGTGTCTGTTTCTCTTTCCTTTTGGCTCAGCCTGTCTGTCACGGTTCATTCGCGGCGTTGCGCATCCTTTGCACGCTCGTCCAGCCGGAACTGTAAACAATAAATACCAGCGCTGCTCAGCCTCGGACTGAGCCCCTTGCTCCCTACTAATCTAACAGTTAATACTGTTGTTGTTGTTGTTGTTGTCGGAATGCCCATTGATTGCACGTTAATTGATTTATTATAGGCCTGCGCCAAAACGTCTTGTTGTTGGCCCGTGTTTTGGGCTCATAGCTTTATTAGTGTTATTAAATTTCATCTGTCTTTGTTGGCACTCTCTCGGGCTAGGGGTAGTGCCAGTGGTAGTGGTAGTGGTAGTGTCCTGCTGTACCTTTTCTGTTTCCTGTGCAGTTGCTGTTTAAACAAGATGTTGGCTGATCGGCAGTTGTTACAATTTGGCACATGGAATACGTGGAAATTCTTCAATTGAACTGTTAGTTGAAAACAAATAGCCAAGCAATATGTTTGCTTCATAAAAAATGAAATAAAACGTTTGCTGTCAGGATATTTCTTCTGGTCCTTATTGTTACCTCTAATGCCATTATCGACTCCTCAGCTGAGACCCAGTTCAGTTTTGGCCCGCGTCACGTGTTTCGTTGCGGGCGAAGTTGTTGTTGTTGTTGTTGTTATTTTTGTTTTGATATGTTTTGGGTTGCTTGAAAATATTTTTAATTAATTTCACGCCACAAGCTGAAGAGGCTTTCTGGGCAAACTATCGCATTAATCAGGCGGGTTAACTTTCAAATTCAGCACACAGCCAACAACCCATCAAAGTCGATGCCAATGACGCTGATAATTTGTCAAAAGTGACAGGGCGCGAGACAACTCCTCTTGCCGAGTTGTCTCACTTGTCACTCACCCCCCTCCCGTACCCCCTCCCTACATCTATCTGTCTCCTCCCACCCTGGTTGCCCTACTCCACTCTAAGCCCACCCAAAAAGTCCATCGATGTGTGTTGCATGTGTGAATGTGTGTCTGCATGTTTGTATGTATGTTTGCACGGAGCACTAAACTATGAGGCTTTTAATCTAAACAATTTAAAATTAAGTTTTTCAGCGAAAGGGGGGAAATTGTCAGCATGTATGCATAAGTGTGTGTGCGTGTGTGTGTGTGTGTGCTTTGTCTGTTTGCTCATTAATTATGTTTGTGCAGATGCTTTGCTGTCTTGCAGAAGCCGCTTGAAGTTTTATGTGCTCAGTTGAAAGAGGGCCGTGCTTAAATTACAAATTAAACTAAAACTAACGAAAGAAAACTAAATAAATAACTAGCTCTAATAGTCCCAGAGTTCCACGTGTTCACACAGACGGACATGGCTGCTCATCCTGATTGGGAATATATACACTCTATGGGTTCGCAATTGCTTCATTCTACCTGTTACCTACTTTTGCGCAAAACCACATACGCTGTGTACCAATTTCAACGAGTTCAAAGCATAATAATACAAATTCCTGCTTTTAGGACTAATCAAGTATAAAAACAGTTGAAAACCGTAAATTAATTTAATCATATTACGTTTGCAAATTGAAAAATGTGACAACAAGCGGCAAAAATTGTGGTTTGTTAAATCAAACATTTTTAAGAATTTGACTGTGCAAGTTTTGGTTGTGCTCAAGTTTGTGTATGAGGAACAGAATGTGGCAAATGTATTTAATTGAAATACGAAATAAATTTGAATTGTGAATTTGATTTTAGGTTTGATTTACTTTTCTCGGCATAGTTCGAGTGTGATGAGTTGACAGCCGGTGCCACGATTGATTGATGATTAACGTTTAACCCTATTTGAACTTGGTCTTTAAATAAGATTGACATGTAAAACCATATAGGAAAAATGTGGACACTTCATTCCGTGTGAGTGAATTTAAACTGGGCTAGACTGGCTCCACAATTATCCCAATGAGTTGAGATGGGTATGTTGGGATTAAGAGTATACAAATCAATGATCAATTTTAGACGCTTAAGTGCCTAAAACGCATACGCTCTCATTTGTCTCCACGCTCACCTCGTGTCCTTGAGCAAAGTCGAAATCATTAGTTAGCTAACTCCATTAGACAAGCCCCTAATCCCTCTCTGCTGTCACTCGCCTTCGGTACATAAATCATAGTGCAGATCTATCAGCAGTCGGCAACTTTGACATTTACAGCTCGGTCACAATATAGGACACCCCGGCCAAAAACAACGGATAAGCGAGAGGATCTCCATCATCAGATTTGAAATTGGATAGGCAAAGTTCCTATGCCGCCAGCGAGTCTGGCGTGAGACCCGCATCATTCGCAGTAGCCGGATCCGTTGTGATCCTGCTCCTGGTCCTGGTCAAGTGGGCGGCCAATGTTTGTTGGTTGACCGCCACTTCCAAGGGCCGGAAGCAGATTGATGCACATTTGCTTCAAGAGATCGACTGCCAGCTGACATGCGTGCACCGGGCCAGACAGCTTGGCGGCTTCAAGTGGCCACTTGACTGCAAATGCCTGCAACAACAACAAATACAGTGGCCATCGAGCCATCAATATCCTTGCCCGATCCTGCCACACTGGCAATAGCAGCCGATGCCAATAGCGACCACACATGGCGCACGTGGGGTCCAGTCTTAAATTTCAGAACTGCCTGCGGAAGCGGAACTCCGTTTGGGATTCCTTTGAAGTTGCCGGCCCCACAAGTTGCTCAACTAATTTCAAAACTTTGCAATCCGAACGCAACACAACAAATGTACCTCGGACCAAAGTCTTTTGGCTACATCGCGCAGTTGGCCACCACTCAGGTCAGACTCTGTGGGTATAGTTTACCTGTATATATAAAGTATTTCAGGTCATATTATTTTTAACACGAATACTAAGAAACAATAAAAATAATTTTCAAATATTTTAATGTGGTTGACATAAAAAACTCAAATAAATAAAAATGCTTTTGAGTCACGAAGAAATTGTCGCGAAAAGGTCAATTATCAATATGCATTTGTAAAATATGTGTAAAATTGGTATTATAATTTACTCAAATTCAAGATTGCAACTTAGAAAGTGCTTAGCAAAACTACAATTTTTTTGGATAATCTGATCTAAAAATAAAATAAGAATCATATTTTAAGCAGGAGAAATGTGAATATGACTTTGAACTCAAGCTCAAATCGAATCAAAGCAAGAGTATCCCAAGCTGCGCCAATTAAAGCCATTTTTCAGTCAGTCATTTTTTTTCTTCTATTTTTTTATTTTTTTCTTTTTGCTAAATTTATTTGAAACTCTTGCAATTAAAAAACGGCGCTGAACAATATCGACATAATGAGCAGACAAAGCAGCGCACTTTGTTGCTATTATTGCTGTTCGAAACATGTGTAACAATTCATTAAATAGTCTCACACACACACATGCTGACATAGCACACACACACGCACGCACACACACACACACACACGCACAACATATGCTAAATACAAAGAAGGGTTACAAAAGAAAATTAATGCATGTAATTCGCAAATGCGCAAAAAACGTCTGGTGGATTGAGAAAGAGAGAGAGAGAGAGAGAGTGAGTGAGTGAGAGGGTGGCAGGGTGGTAGAGAGAGAAAGAGAGTCGAGACAAGCGGAAGGGGCGGTCTACGTAAGTGAGTGGCTTGTGTTCATTTTTTGGGTGGCTCACTGTCTGCTCCTTGCAGGCAGTAGGCAGCAGGCAGCAGGCAGCAGGCAACTGACAGCAACCAAGGCAAAAAACCAAGTGGCATTAAAAAGCCAATCCCTGCGTTCGCTTCTTTTTTAAATCCCGCTGCAAGGGTCTCTGCTTTTATTTAATGAGCAAACCAACGCGCACATGTATATATATATATATATATGGACACATACACGTACATCAGAAATGCACAAGCAAGCAACCTTGCCCCAAACCCAACGTCCTTTGCGTCCTGCTGTAAAAGTTGCTAAAGTATTTTCCCTACACACATGAGCTTGCTGTTGTATACAAATCGATTGTAAACTCAGCCAACAAAGACTTCAGAACGGACTAACTGACGATTGGCCTTTCTGCAGACCTTACAGCCAATTCTATCCCTTAACTAAGGCACTCCACTAAATCCTTGCCCCTTGCCACGAGTAGTTTCATTAAAGCGCAAAAACCAGGGGAAGTTATTGAGCCTTGCAAATTCTTTCAAATGATTCCTCAAGATGCTTAACTATCTATATATATTACTCGCTTTTAATTGTATATCATTTAATTTGTAAATTGAATTCTAAATTTGATTTCTTTTAACTCATTTAAAAATTGTATTTGATTAGTCAAGATTAAAACAAAAAATGATGTACATAAGATTTGCTAGTAAAAATTAATTGAAGCAGCACTTTTATGTATACAAAATTAACTTTTGAGCTGTGTAATATATACATATATATGTATATATGGATATAGTTTAAATCGGGCAAAATATTTGATTGTAGCGGATCTAAGAATTCTACAAATATATTAAGACCATAAAATGTTGAAGCTTCTCTTTTCATAGCACAAAAAATAATGCTCAATAGCGAAGAATTATATGATTATATATACCCCCCGAAAGATTGACTAATTATAATGCTATATATTCTTTAGCTTGGGGAGAACGAAGGCAGCATTGACAATAAGTAGGATACGGTGCAAGACTTTTGGGGCACTCAACTGTTGCTCATTCACACCACATATTGGCTTCACAAATTGTGCTGATAGAAACTATTAAGATGCAGAATATTGGCAAATGGATACTATGTTTATTGCATTGCAGTTGCCACTGTTGTTGAGGCTGTTTTGTTGCAAATTCATTAATTATCCATTTCTATTCATAATTTCAATTCAATAATGTTCAATTTTGATCATCACAATCCAAATAATAAACAATTTAGTAACTCGCACAAAAAACTGCAACGTAAACATTGAGTGCCACCCGCAGCGGCAATCCCCCGTCCAACTGGCAGCCAGTGCCAGTGCCTTGAAACTTTTCAGTTTGAGCAGCGGGCAACAAAATACAAAGGCGACACCAAACTGGCAGCAGCAACCCTTTCGCTTTTTAAGCCAAGCGGTGAGCGCCATGGCGCCAAAGCTTTCGCCATTTTAAATAAAAATGCTTGTGCTTGATGGCAACTGCCGCCAGATGGCGTTACCGGCGCCTTTTTTCAGCGCCTTTTAACGCAATATTAAATGCAATTTAATTATTAAAATGCATTGTTTGTCCAAAAATGTAATACATATATTAAAATCAGTTGCTGAAAGTGCTTTAAGACGACCACAGCTTAGAGTGTAACTTGGCGCTTTTTGTTGTCAGCTGCCAGCATAAAAAACAGCTTGAAATGTGTTACAAGTGTACCGCACCAGATGGCGCCAGTGGTCACTGAATCAAGTTTTTTGAGGAACTCAAGCATATAACAAATCTTTTCGAACATGCATTTCAATAAAGTATCAACGATATGATTTGAATTGTGGTATGTGCTTGAAACCGAGTCTTAAATACGAACTCTTCTTTTTGTTAAGCTGCTTCTTGCAACAGCACTTGCAAAACTTGCCACTTCCAAATGCTGTTGCACGCCCAAAAACTGAAACTGTGGCAGTGAGAGGGGAGGAGGGGTCGGTCCCAATCAGACAACGGCTACACCACAAAGCGTGGTGTCCATGCGTCTGTCGCTATGCATCCGCAAAACGACCAGAAATGCTAACCAATAGACCAACCTACCAAAACCGAGCAGCCCAGAGACCATCGGCATGACCGGGTTGGGGCAGCGACTAAGTACAGCAGAGAGACACGAGTTTCACTTTTGTGCGTGCGTGCGTGCAAATTTTTGATTGCAATGCAGTTGCAGTTGCAGCTGCAGTTGCAGTTGCATTTGCAGTTGCATTTGGAGCTGCAGTTGCTGGGTGTTGGAGGGGAGCTGGCAGAGTTTGGGTTAACTGCTCACCCACGCAACGCTGGTCTGGCTGGCTGGCAACGGCAACAGCAACAGCAACAGCAACAGCAATAGCAATGGCAACACCAACGGCAACAGCAACGGCGGCAGCTCACTCAACCGGAAATTGGAGGTGTGCGGCAAAACACGACGTGACGTAACATTTCCTCTTCGTCAAAATGTCAAAATGCAGTTACAGCAGCAGCGGAACGCGACATGAAGCCAAACAAAGGGCAACACTTAACTCAGCAGAAACAACAACAACAGCAACAACAATAACAAACACAACAAACTTGCTGCATTTTATCTTATTAATGAGCGTCGCTATAAAGCGTTCTATTCAACATGATATATGAAGTCAAAGTTGTCTTACGTTTAAGTGGAAAAGAACCACAACTGAGAGCCAAAGATATGCGATTTCCATCAAGATAAGGATTCATTATATTTGGTCCACGAATGGCTTATAGAGCACTGAAAACAGCTTTGAAGGCCATCCCAGTCCCAGGACATGCTGAAGAAAAGCATAGGCAAACCAAGGGAATACTGGCTGAATGGGATGAAATTAGTGAGAACGATATATGTGTGTATATATAATGCATATTCCGACGTCTAAAAGGCGTCATAAAGCTACAAGAAGGCCCCACAAAATTTAGGAACCACATTCGACGATTAAGTTCTAAATACTGAAGCTAACAGCCGAGGGCCTAAGCTATAAAATTTATGCCATAAGTTAGCTCTATATTAAGGTATATAAATAATTTTTACTATTATTATTCCAATAATGATTTATGGGGACAAAAATTGCTACTTATTCTATCGCGTGTATGTGCAAATGTATATATTATATATCTTATCACATTATAAAGATAATTAGCTCTTAAATATTCTGCTGAAATTTATGCTGCATAATTGAGCATTTTATGGTAGCAGACATTTAATGGTTAGCTGATACCAATTATGTTTTCAGCAGATATTCATCAGTTAACGGAGACCATTTAATTGTCGAATATCATAAATTTGCAATCAACAGCAAAAAAGTGTTTGTTGTGAAAATGATATCTAATATTGATTGGGCATATCATGTGATAAGCACTTGCCAAGATATATATAGTTAGCTTAATGCGTTTAGCTGGGACTGCTCAATTACGACAGCTGTTTGTCAGCTCTTTTAAGCTCGGTCACGCCACGCCCCTTTCTTTTCTTTTGTTTTTAATGTGCTTTAGGGTGCGCTATGCCGGGCTTGCTGCATGCTTCGCTGCATGCTTCTCGCTTCTCACAGGATGCCGCGAACTTCGGCCCCACTAAAGACGTCGAGTTCCAAGTGAATGGCCAGCGAGTTGGTCAACCGCAACGGGAGACCAGAGACCGGACAGTGGAGAGCGGAGAGTGGAGAGTGGAGAGTGGAGAGGTGTTTGCGAACAACAACAAAAAAAAACATAGAACATAAAATTGATTAGCCAGTTCCGAAGTGGCGGGAACGACGCGGCCAAAAATGCCGGCGATTTTCGTGACAACATAATTACATAATTAGCTGCTTCCAAAGCGGTCAGAGTGGTTAACAAAACGGAAGAGCCACACGAGTAGTGGCAGTGGCAGTTGCACTGCCAGTGCCAGTGGCAGGGGAAGCATTGAGTAAGAGAGTTGTGCGCTTGTCAGCTGTTTGAGAACCCAAATGCAGCGAAACTAGTCAAAGATGATTGAATGCTGACATTGAGCCGGCCTCAGCTGTCAAGCGCATTTGCTAAAATGCATTAAACCAACACACAAAAACACACACACACAGAAACACACACCAACACAAACACACACACACACACAGAGTGAAACTACAAAGCAAATGTCAAACTCAAATGGAACCTGGCCAAGACAATAGGCATATACAGGAGCCATCTATCAGTACACTCAAAAAAAAAATGTGCCCAATGTTTTAATTTGCAGACAGTGAATTTGTGAATTTCTCTATTCACAGATTTACATAACTTAATTGAACAATATTTTCCAATATTTTGTGGTCTGAAAAATGCTTTTTAATTCTTAATATTTTTTCCATTGATTTTCCACTTTTCTCAAATTTATGGAAAGGCTCTTTTCAAGAAACAAACTTAAATATTTGAAAGCATTTATTTTGTGAGTGTAGCATCTAAGCAAAGACACTTGGCTAAGCGGATTACTGCAATGAAATGAGAATCGATGTCGACGTCGACGACGATGTCGAAGTCGGCAGTTGGAAGTCGGAAGTGCATAATGCATCATCTTGCATGCGTAGCTCAAGGAATCAGTTTGGAGAAGGACAATACGGCTAACCGTGCGCAAGCGGCTCAGCTCTGTTTCGCACAGATAACGGCGGCAAAAAGGACACTGGCACCAGCACTAGCACAACATCATCTTCATGGGAAAGTCGCTTGGTGACACAACCTGTGGCAATGCAGCGGAGGCAAGTTGCAAGCAAGTAGCACTGAGGCAGATTGATTACCCAGCCGATTACGATGCGATTAGGCAGTGACGACACTGATTTCCCATGAATGAATAGCGGCCAGCAGGCATTTAAGCATTTAGGCGGCATAGATGACAAGCAGCAGGACGAGCCAGACCAGAGGGAGCAACTGATCCTGGGGGACATTTCATTTAGGCCGCTTATGCGTCTTAGCCTGCCTGCGGCTTAACTGCGCTAATCCTGCCGCAACAACATGTTGCTAAGCAAACTCTCGCACACAAATGCAGCATGCCCCAACCACTCTCAAACGTGCCACGCCCCTCAAACATCGTGCCACTTGCTGCGATAATTTACGAGAATGCACGTTTCACGATGTGAATAACCCTTTAAAAACGATGCGCGTAAATTGTGATTAAAATCGCTGGAGCGCCATTTAACCGCGGCGGCCATTACCAAAACCCCCAACCCCTAGCAACCTACCCCCTCCCCCCCTCCCTTCAACCACCCTTCCCAGCTTCCCCTATCGCTCAGTGGGCCCATTGTGCGTTCGGGCACTTTATCAACATTTCCGGCAACGTTTTATGGCCTCCAAGGAAATTCACTTGACAAAAGGCAAAAGGAAGGGCATTCCAAATTGAAAGAAAAGTTTTAATTATTTTTAATTTTCATGATTAGTACTTTGCGTTTACAACAATCTCCAACCCCAGATCCCAGATCCCACAGCCCCAGATACCAGACCATGAAGCCCAGCCACGCATCCCCAACCCCACCACCACCACCACCACCACCCAGCATCCATAGGCCCACAGGCCCACAAGCCGGCTTGTTAATTAAGCGCAACAATGGTGGGCGGGTTGCTTTCTCGCTACTACAACTGCTTGTTTTAGCCGGATTGGTGATAATGATAATTTTCGCACTTTTCCTTCAAGGCTGGAGGGGTGGCATCAATGCCATTTCTTGGGGAGCTCTGCTGCGCCTGACACAAGTTAATGAGTTTCGCGCTTTTGCGCCTGGCAAATGCCACCATCGGGTGCACTTAATTCCCAGCAACTTCAACTCATTCCCTCTCTCTCTCTCTCTCTCGCTCTCTTTCTCTCTCTCTCTCTATCACTTTCCGTCTGTATCTTTCTTCATCTGTCGCTCGTATCTGGCTGCTATGCGGCTACCCCCAAAAGCATTTTGGCTTTTGGGCAATTTTTTAATTGTTTCTTTATGCTAAGTGACAACTGGTGGGTGGCGAGCTGGCAGTTAACAGTTATCGGGTGACGGATGGTGGGTGGCGGGTGGCGGACATTGGACGGCAGTCGCCTCATTAATACAACTTCACAAATACCTGGCAGCGAGCCCATAAATCAGCTGCCGCTTTAAGCCTTTTTCCCGACAAATTCTTAACGCTTGCCCAGTTTTCCATGACAGGCGCCGTAAATAGAAAGAAAAGCCAGAATCTGGTAAATGTGTCATTGAGCAAAAGTGATTCCAAGCATTTGCAGCGATTGTTTGAAACTAATTTTACATATTTATAAATTGATTGCTTTTCAAATTCGTTTCAATGTCCACAATTTTGAAAGTTTTTGATTTATTTTTCGAGCCTGCTTCGCATCGATTCTGTAGTAGCTGACAACAACAGCTACAACAGCATTTGTAGTAGAAAAATATGGCTACAATTGAAATACCAAATCAGTTTATACACAACTCGCCTCCATTAGGACTTTCTGTTGTGACTTTCTGTCGATTCCTGATAAAAAAAAACCAACTAACTAATTTAATGAAAGAACCCAAGAAAAAGAAGGAGAAATGCCATGTGGAACATGTGTTGACCTTTCTTTCAATTGTGCAACACAATTTGTTGCACGCCCGAATGAAAGCAAGTACAGAGAGAGTTGCCGCCACAATAAATTAGCTGCCTTTTCTCCACCTGCGACACCGCCACAACTTCTGGTGCTGCTGCTCCTGGCCAAGGTGTGATTCCGTTGAAATTGAGCTCCCGGCGCAGACATTGAGACACCAGCAACAAAATTGTAGCAAGTCAATTTGAGTTTCATGTGTGCCGCCGCCAAAAAAGAATGAGGAAAAAACATAATGGCAAGCGGGTCAGACAAAGCGGCAGGTCAACTGTCCAGGACCCGGGTCAACAATGGGTTGGGCTGCCCATGGGTCAGCCATTGACATGTTTTTGGAAAAATGTTTACAAAACATTTGGCATTTGGTAGTCGACTCAATTTAAAGCAAATCAAAGTCCCATTGTCTGCCAGTGCAAAACCGATCTGGCAAATGGGGCGTGGGAATCGCAATCCAAATCGGATTCGGATTTGGATTTGGATTTGTATTGTCAAAAACCAGAAACGAAAAAAACTTTGGCAAGTGAATTAGTCAAGAATACAAAATTGTGAATGATTTGTTTGCTCATTAATTTCAACTTGCTCCCCTTTGCGCAACTATATATATACATATACATATATATATATAGATATATATAAAGTATGACATGATTTAGTGTTAGATAGCACGCATCTACATCTATATATTATTATTCAATATTTGTGGCTCGCCAAAATGCGGCCACAATTTAAAGCGCCGCCCCGCAGAATGGCCACGCTATAAATCAATGCTAAAAGCAACGAAATAAATAGCAACAAAAAGCCGTACGATATATATACATATATATATATATATGTTTATGTATGTATGCATGTATATATATATGTAGATATTATGTATGTATATTATGCGAGCGTGTGCACTCAAATGTATATTCTGAAACGCATAAATCTTGAGCTAATAATATTCCATTGTTATTTTTTGTATTTATTATTGTGTTTGTATACACTTTCTGCGAGTTTTATCAGTTTGTCATTGAATGTGTAATGCCTTAATCTAACTGCAGACGCACATACATTGCAAATATTGCATTTATGCTTTGCACACAGTTTGCATACACAGTTTGTACATATATGCTGCATGTGGCAGGTGTATTCCTCAACATGCAGAAAAGCAATTTTTAAAATCTTCTTTAAAATATAAATAATAATAAAGTAAGAAGAGTATATACCTGGTGCTGAAGTAGACAACAGCAAAAATTGTACAAAAATATTGTAATCAAATATACATTTCAAATTGATAATCAGATAATTTATCCATCTTCAAAAGTGTTGAACAAATGATCCCCTCGAAGTATATGGCGCAAATCTATTATTCGACGATTCGATGAATTTGAGTGTATTAAATATTCGACATACGGTCAAAAGCTATAACTTATTTCCTTCATTTTTTTGTTGCCGCCGAAAATGACAAAGTTTATTTGGTGGTTTTGGCAGCAGTCGTGTTTTTTTTTTAAACTGCGGAAATGGTTTTGTGGACATGACAAAACTGTGAAATAAAGACATAAGAACATATTCTACAAGCAAAAAATGAAATGGGGTAAAAAACACTTTAAAATACATTGTTGTCGAAATAATAAAGCAGCTTCCGGGAAATATGCACTTGTGCAGTCAATAAAACTATTCGAAATTGAACTGTTCTGCATTCAAATTCACAGATTGACTTCAATGCCCAATTTTACTGGCTACTTGACTGATCTTTGCTTTTTGTTTCTGCTCACATTAAACGAATCGAGCAGTGTAAATTAAAGCATCAGACTGGGAGACGTCGATGACGTCGTAAATAACGTAAATCAAACTATAGCAGGCGAGGAGCAGGAGCAGGAGCAGGAGCAGGAGCAGGAGCAGCAGATAAAACTGTTAACGGCTTTTGGAAATCTATTGACTTTGGCCAGAGACAAAAGCGACGTTGACGTGACAAAAGCGGCAGCGCAAGCAAATGACAAAGGACACAGTGCGCAGGACACAGGACACAGGACGCAGGACGCAGGACGCTGGATACTGTGAAGGTAAGAAATAAACGAAGACATCACATCTTCGTCTCCGCATTGTCTGACAAAACTCAACTGGGCGCTGACAACAAAAGGGGGCTGATCGTGTATACAGAGCAAATGCTTCTAACGCGAAAGGACATTGTTGACTTTGGCCATTTGTTGTTGTTGTTGTTGTTGTTGCCGCTATAAAATTTTGAAAACGCCAAACATTGTAGGCATTTGGTGAAAAATGTGTCTTGTCAACATTTTCCTTCTATTCGAATGCGTCCATTGTTCTATAGGGGTTCGGGCCTCGATTCCCGAGTCGTCCTCGGGCGTCGGAATCAATGAAAACTGCTGAATGAAAATGTGATCCTTTGGCGAGCTGTGACAGTTTTTGGGCTGACAACAAATGCAATGTTATCCCTTTGTCGTGCATGCTACTAAGAATTATGTTGCCGATGCAATATAGAAAGAAAAAAAAAACTAAATAGAGGGAACAAAAAAATTAATGTCCTTTTCGCTGCAGCGGATGCAACGGCAAATATTTGTAAACGCGCCCTTTTATTGAAAGTCTCATATACCTTTGCTGCGATTATGCGACATATACACATATATGCGACAACAAGCTGTGCGCAGGGGCAGGGGATGGGAGTGGCATGGCAGCTCTAGCAGACTGAAAGGCAGCTGAAGTGGCGGGCTGCACGCCCAGACACTTCACTTCAGCAACGGGTAGATTCGAGCACCCAAAAACTGTGTAGCAACAAGAGGAGAACAGCAGCTTTTCGGTCACACCCCAAACTGAATACTTAGAGCAATTCTAATAGGATACTACAATATCATACACAAGTATAAAACTACCAAAGTAGCCATGTTTGTAAATGAATCGAACTCAAAGCAACTTGAGCCAGGTGTTGGCTTATCGTTCATGATGGGAACTTTACAAAAAATTACAATTTTATAGAAATTATAAGCAATAAACGATAGAGAATGAAAGAAGATCTTAACAGAGTTTGTAGAGATTATTATTATATTATTATTATATTTTGCTTACAATAATATTATGTTGCAACAATAGAAAGCGCAGCGCATAAAGGGCTGAGTTTGTCTAATGTTCGCATTCCGAAAGCAATTAAAAACTTGCTCATATTCGCTACTGGGAATGCAGTCATTGCAGTATTTGTTATGATATCAGATATAGCTATATCTTATTTTAAGAAAAGAACAAAAAAAGATAGTTGATTGCAACTTAAGTGAACATTTTCGAGCATTCTTCTATTAGCATCCATATCCATATCACTTTATGTGTGAAACCTCTTCACATTTGATCTATGCAAAATAAATCTTTAGATTAACTTTCCAAAAAGTATAAGCTGATGATAAGCTGATGGAAAATGAGCGGTGTTCAAATTAATAATGGGTTGGGTTGCATGAGGAAAATCATTATTATGGGATGGTAGTTTCCTCATCGAAAGTCAGATTAAGATTAAAATGAAGAATATGGAGTACAAGATCAATAAATTCAATCATATTAGTCTAACTATATAAGTCTGAGTAAATGTTGTAAATAATTGCCACTTGAATATGACCAATCTGCAAATCGAATTACATATTTACAAGAAAGTTGTTTATCAGCTATCAAAGTGAGAAGTTGTTCAAAATTAATGATGACGCCATTAAATCACATATAATGCGGCTAAGAGGGTATATCAATTTGATTATATACATGTATGTATATATGTATATATGTGTGTATGTATTTGTTATTGTGGATTCTTGACTTTGATGAACGGAGTCTGCTGCCTGCTCTTCTATTATTGTTATCAACACTATCTGGGCATATGCACACATGCCACATACATAATGACACGCGGCGGCAGCTACCACCACAAGCAGAGGCAGCCGTCGCACCACCATCAACAACATCATCACCATCACCACCACCACCACCACCACCACCAGCACCAGCGATACTCTTGATGCTTCTGATATTGTTGTTGCTGTTGTTGTTGATGATCATCTGTGGCACGCCGTCACCAACCAAAAACGCGCGGCCATCCACACACTCACTCACACTCTGCAGTCTCTCGCTCTCTCCCTTGCACACACACACACATGCACACACACAGAACTCAGCGTGAGAGCCACGCGGTGGTTTATGCTTGTTAGGACGAGCTCTTCAACAGCCGCACAACAACAACAACAACAACAACAACAACAACAACAACACAACTAAATGAAATCGAAGCGGGGCGCGCGTTTTTTTTTTGTTCATTCCTGTTTTTGGGGTGCTCGCTGGCTACTTTGTATAAAAACACACACACACACACACTGATGCACACTAAGGCACACACGCAAGCAGCGCTCAAAATGGCGGCTAGAGGTCTTGTTGTTGTTGTTGTTGTTGCGGCTGTTACAAAAATACAAAATCATCAAGCGAAGAATGATGAGCAGCGCAAGGGGAAGGGCAATGCCATTGACAAGGGGAGGAGCAGGCGCACGAGGAGGAGAAGAAGGAGGAGGAGGAGCAGGAGGAGGAGGTGGCTATATGTGGAATGGGAATGGGAATGGGAATGGAAACCGTGGCAATCTGCGGGTTGCAATGCGCACCGCGCGTCTTTGGCCAAAATGGTTTTTTGTTGGTTTCTTGTTTCGTATACATTTCGAGTCTCTTTGTCGTCGATTGTTGTTGCTGTTGTTGCTGTTGCTGTTGTTGCTGTTGCTGTTGTTGCTGTTGCTGTTGATTTTTGGCGTGTGTACAAACAACTGAGGAGTGGGAGTAAATTGGAGCAGAGCAACAACTAATGACTTACAAAGAAAACTTCGAATAAGATTATCATTTTTGAAATGTTTAATAAATTTCTTGAAAGCGTTTTATTTTTTATACTTAACATTAAAAAAAAATATATAACTAAATTGAGTTAGCTGAAAGTTTAAAATGTGCCTCAAATTTGTGTATTTATAGCATTTAAAATATTTTTTAAAAAAAGTAGAAAACTTTAACTTTTTACACCACACAAAATTGGCATAGATAAAAAAGTTTATTCAGTTTGGAGACTTTCATCCAATTAAGTTAAGAAAACGTTTTAAAATTTGAGTTATTTGCTGCTAGTATAATATTTGATTAAATATTCAAATAAAAAAAGATTTTAAGTTAGCAATATTATTGAATAATAATTAAAAGAAATGAATTTTAAGTTTTAAGGCTGACATTTAAACGAATTTGTGGGGGACTTAAAGCAAAGAGCGAAACAATTGATTTAAGCAGTTTCAATTCGAAGATAAAGTTGCATGCTGCTGTTTGTCATCCACTCGGTTTGTCTATCGATGGGGCTAAGTGGATTTATGCCACACTGCTGAGCAATCGATTGATTGCGCCAAATGTGTCATGAGCAGCAATACACGCACTTACACAGAAGCGTGGGCATCGGTGCGGTGTCGCAAGCCGCAACCACATCCACAATCCGCTCATAAAGCCACACATTGAGTGCTCATCGGGATTTTGGCGCGAGCTTGCGGGCCAATTCACTTGCCCCATAAATCTAAGCATCAAACGGCGAACGGCAGCGCGGCAATCGTGTCGCGACAAAATAATAAGAAATCAATACAATCTGCGTAATATGTTTTACGCGCTTTCTTCTTGCCAGTTTTCCACACAATTGACTTTGATGATGCGGCACACACAGCCAGCTTCTGTGGCACAGCCACTGTCTGGCGGCATCTTCGATTAAGCCACAGCCCAAAGGGCCCATGACGTGACTCTTGTGCCTCGCGCAACGCACGATAATCAAAAATCAGGCGCACACAATGGACTCTGTAATAGTTGAATTGAATTGCGTTTGGGGAGTGACTCTGGCGGTGGGCGTGGGGGAGTGGGGAGGGGGTGTAAGGTTGCGAGGTGGATGCGAGCTTGCCAAAGTTTGCCTGCTGTTTAAGGGCGTGCCGCTTGCCGCTTGCCGCTTGCCTCTAGCCTCATTGTCTGCCCCCTGTGCGCTTCCACTAACAAAAAAAAACGGGCATTTTCATTGTCAAGGTCAAAAATGAAAGAGTCCAAAATAAAAATTTCTAATTATTATTTTCTTAAAGACGACCTTTTCTTGAGAACGATCTCACTTTGCCCAATTCGAAAATATATTTTCTAAAATTTTTTCTCATTTATAAAAAGTTCCATTCCACTAAAGTTTACTGAAGTATGAAATTTATTACTTGTTTTAAGAGTTTTCGTTTCACATTTGACATAATCAAGTACTTAAATTAAAACTCAATCAAGAATTTGATTTTTTCTTATTTTTATAACGAATTTCTTGTCAGTTGTACTTGAGCTTCGAACATCGCTTTTCTCTAAGTGTGTGTGTGTGCGTGTGTGTGTGTGTGTGTGTGTGTGTGTGTGTGTGTGCCTAGACTTTAGCTCCTTCTACTGTCCTTCCTCCATCTCCTTTTGCTGCTGCTGCTTTTTTACCACCGCATTCGGCGAGCAGACCTCATGTTGACTTTATTGGGCTCATTGCAAAGGCGACGCACTCATCCCCCCACCCCCTTGCGATTTGTATGCGGCACTTTGACATGCTTTGACACTGCCACGCCCCCTTCATACCCAACCCCCCCCCACACACAGACACACACAGACACAGACACACACGCCCACGCCGCTAAGGGCACATGGCATCATTACACGGCCGCTTCGCACGCAAAATTGTGCGAAATTTGGTGAGCCGCGTGTGGCATAGTCGTGTGGCAAATTCAATTCGCAAACTTTTAGAAGTACTACGACTACTACAGCAACCCAGATACTTTTGATGTGTCTGCCCTGCGTAGCCTCATTGCATTATAAAAGGGTGCTCCGTCCCTGTCTCTGCCACTGCCACCGCCTTTGCCTCTGCCCCTGCCACTGCCAATGCCAGTGCGTGCAGCAGCCCCAATCATTATTGTGTGGCTCAGTGTTTCTTGTTTCTTCCCCTAGCATCGCAGGGGGTAAAAAGTATCACATAACTTTTGTCAATCAGTTGGCGACGCTTTTTTTTGATGCCAGCTAAAATAATCACTGAAATAAGTACAACCGATTGCACTACTGCCTGACACGGTAATGACATACTCGATTTGAAGGCCAATTGATAAATCCACATATTTATTTACCTTAACACAATCATTTATAATAACAACATTTCTCGAGTTCTTGAAAAATCGCTACACAATTTAAGCATTATTTATGAACATTTCTAAACCCGCTTACATTATAAGTATATATATATATTCGTGATCAGCTTAACTAGCCGAGTCGATGTAGCCATGTGTGTCTGTCTGCTTTTGTTTATGTTGTACACATAAATCAAATATATATTTAAATTGGCCCATTATATCGTACAGTTGCCATGGGAACAATCGGTTGAAACATTTGTTCTCGTCATTTTGTCACCAATGAAGAAAGTTTATTTTATTTGTTTAAATCGCAAAGAAACAAACAATTAACAATAATTAATTATTAATATACTAACTCCGGTCTACAAGGGTGTGCAATCTTCGGCGTGATAAACTTTATTTCCTGTTTATATAAACAAAATCATTTATTATTGCTCGAATTTTCAAGTGGCCTTCAAGCATCAAATTGATAGACAATTTCAGCATTATTTATTTAACTTTTTTCCAGTATTAACTCACGATCTCTATGCATTTATATATATATATATATTGAGGCATAAATAAATACATTAATATACATGTATGTATGTACTGTCAAACATCCACGCAGATTTGAAACCATTTTGTGTGTAATTTATTGTGGAATTATGCCAACTTGTTTATTTTCAATTAGCTGATTAGTAGGGCTTTGCTACTTTTAACTTTTCTTTGTTTTACGCGTGATTTTTTTGTTTTTCATTTTCATTTTGATTTTCATTTTCATTTTGGTATTTTGTGTTTTCTTTTTGCCGCTGCTGTTTTACTGGCTATAAAAACGCAGGCATCATAAAAATGTTTTAATAAAAATGTTCAAGGGGCTTTGAGCACCGGGACCTGGTACACTCCTGGTAATCCGCCGCCCCTCCACCCGCTACCCACCACCCCCCTTCTTTTCTCCCTCATCCCCCCGGTATATTGGGTCTTTCGTCTATATATCGAGTATGGCATCGTATCAATTCAATTCTTGTTGCGTTGGCGCCTTGCTCTTTTCGGCATGACCAGAAAACCAAATATTTTGCTATACAAAATGTTGCGCTAGTGTGCGAGTGTGTGTGTGTTGTGTGTGTGTATGTTTGTTGTTCTTGTTGTGTTTGATTTGTTTATGGCACAGCTTTTATGGGCACTGGTCGAAGGCGTGGCCACGAGCAAATTTCTCACGCCAGCAAATGCATAAACAATCCAAATGGCAAAACACAACACATTCAACACATGATGATGCTGACGAAGCTGCTATTGTTGTTGTATCTAACAGATACAGATACAGATCCACTATCTAACTGCACATTTTGTTTATTATCAGAAAGTGGCGCCAATGGTTAACATTTTTAATGGTTTAGTTGGCAGGCCCCATAATATAATTGTTTACAATGCGCTTAAGCGCATTTACAGAGTTTGGGAAATATGCTATCCTAACTATATAACTGCATATGTTTAGCCCTGCCATGCGTGTGTGTGTGTGTGTGTGTGTGTGTGCGTGGTGTATATATGTGCAGCTGTTTGCAAGATTTATGTGCATTTAAATAAATTTGATGAGATTTTCTTGCCGTAACTCTTTGCCAGCCCCAAAGAGTTGAGCTGCCACGTAAAAGATGCCATAAATCTTTTGCTGCTCACGCGCGCCAGCTGCGTCACACAAACACGATCCCTTTACCAAATCGAAACCACCCCCCCCCCCACGCCCATGCAGCCCACTCCTTGTCAGAGCGAAAAACCCCATAGCTCAGTGCACCTCTTGACGAGTAGTTTTGTCAAACGAGCCTAAGTGGATTTCCTATGGCAATTTAACCAGAAACAAAACAACCAAAGGAAAAAAATATATTTTCTGCTCCCCCCAGCTCTTTATCAACGTGACGCGTTCTTAAATGGCGCACGTGGCAATCACGACTGTTGTTGTTGTTGTTATTTTGGTTGTTGTCGTTGTCGTTTGCCCATCAGTGACAGGGGCCACCTTCTTCTGCATATCACGTATGCCCTTTGTGTTGTTTATTTATTGTTGCATGCCTTCCCCCTCCAGCCCCAATCTCGCCATAGGTTTTCACACTTAAGCAGCAGCAGCAGCAGCAGCAGCAGCAGTTACGGGAACAGTCGCGGAACTGATTGAAATTCGCGGATAACCTGAAATGGATTTTTTCCTCTCCACAATTGCCTTTTGGTGTCAATATTAGCGATTCACTTTGTGCGAGAATTTCCATAAAGATTCGGCCTGTCATATCTGTGTCTGCATCTGCATCTGTATCTGTATATATAGCTGTAGCTGTAGCTGTATCTGTATGTGTTGCCGTATTCCTTTAGAGCGTTTACATAGGCTGTAATCAAAAGTTGGGCTTATGTCATTCGAATCTGTCTGCAATACATCTATTTCTATAGTGAGGGTCTTGCAACCTAATCGAGTGTCAAGCACCCACTAAAAATGGAGTTGTGCAAATGATTATAATACAACAGGCAGAACTACATACATACATATATGTATTCATATTATGTATGTTCAGGTTCTAACCAGTCGAGCTGTATAAACTCAGCGATCTCAGAGACTAGAAGAGCCACATTTGGAATATAAATTCGAACAAACATTCCAAAAAATTCCAACATTGCATGTTTTACAACTATTATTTTTGGTCTAAATTTGCTTGTTGATGTTATTAATCCTATTCGATTTATTAGTGTTCATAATGATCATTATTTATTATGTTGGTTGAACTTTTGCAAAACACTTTTGAGCACATCTATTATTAGAGACAATCAATTGCATTATTCAAAACCGATCTGTTGAAATATTATGCAACATTTGTCAAAGTTGTATTGGAATTATTGTTTCCAGTTTCGGGCTAAATGGCACACACACACATGCACAACAAAATAATTAGCCAACTCTCAATTTGTTAACGGCTCAATCCAAAAATATTCAAAATACGCAACCGAATTGCAAATCCCAAAAGTGGCAACAAAAAAAAAGACTTGCCGCTAATTTTGCAATACTGCTGAGGCTTTCACGGCCTTGGAGCATTTTGCCAATTTAGTTGTAAATTTATAGCACACACACACACACACACAGACAGAGATTAGGTGTGTGTGTGTGTGTGTGGAAAAGATTTTTATGTGCGAATTGTGAAAGTAGAACGGAGTCGGAGTCGTAGTCGGAGACGGGGTTGCAGCAGGGAATGAAGAGACGCAAGCACTTTTCCGCTGTTGCGCTCACGATGGGCAGCGGGGTAGGGGCAGGGCCCGGAACCGGGTTCCGTGGCTGAGGCGGGGCGGGGCGGGGCTGGGCGAAAGGCGCGAAATTGCAAAATTAAATTTGCAGTTATTGCGCAACCATGGAGAATTGGTTACTCTGTAACGGTATAAATCGGGCATTGGGCGCCGGGCGTCCCCTAATTGGCAACATACACACACACACACTCTGCTTGTGCGTGTGTGTGTGTGTGTGTGAAAAGGATGGAGTGAGGCATATCCAATAATATCCAACTTAACAATTCAATGAGTGTGTTTGTGTGTGTTTTTATGTGTGTGCGTGTGTATGTTGTGTCTGTGTTATGTGTGTGTATTGTGTGTGTGTGTGTGAGTAAAACTGCCGTTTGCTGTCGCTCCTTGGTAAACTTTTATTATGGCAGTCAATGGCGGCGGCTTCTGCATTTGCATTCAAATGAGAAATCTGGTTAACCCCAAGAGTTGATGGCCGCTTTTCGCAATGCGCACTCAAAAACAGCAAAAGCAACAAATGTTGAATGAATTTCTAAACAATTTGTTAGCTTTAATACTCTGCACTTACATTGAGTACAGTTCAACTTGCGAGAATGCACTCGAAATGCGTCGAAATTACAGGCAAGCAAAGTGCTTCAACTGGCTTACTTTATGATACAAGTATTATTCAAACTACAAACTATCCACAATAAAATTAGTATTGTTGGAATGCAATTTGAGCCTGCATCAGATATATATATATATATTACTTATATACTATGTATTCATAGGTGAAATTTGGAAAGTGGATCTCTTTGATATCAATCTAAATATGTATCCAAAATTATTAATGAGGCCAAGACTGCATTAAGCTTTAACCAAAAAGCCTTCCGTCAGTATCCTTGACTACTGATCATGTGTTCGGTCATCTTACTATACGAAGTACCCAGATCAAATTTGGTCTGTTCAGCAACAATTCCTTCTTTTTTAACTGGAATCCCAAACTTCCTACGCCAGCAGGTAGTATTCTCATATTCATATTATATCATATTCGCATATCATATTCCGCGATTGTCCAACTGGAATATTATATCTTATCTGTATTGTAGATTGTCAAAGCTGTCCCTTCTCTGGGTCTCCTCAACTCTTCTATTACCCACCGTCAGATGAAGCTGTTCCTCTCATTTGCAAATCTCATATCCAACGATTTCATTAATTTTAATTAATTTGTTAAATATTGATTTTAATATTTTCAGTTTATTTATATGCCACATGAGTATTGCTGAGGAAATTGAGTCTGCAGTTTCATCCATGGTCAATTCACATTTCTAATAGAGATACAAGATACTAGCTCTCCATTAGCTTTAACTGAGTACCCCAGAGTGTGCGACTAAACTATATGGACTATATATATATGTGCGTTTGCATTCCGATGCGGAATGTGATATGTATGAAAGCATCTGGCCGCGGAGAGGAGACGAGAGGAGCAATTGCTGATTCGCCTCTAGAGGAATTCCACACACTGCTTGCCCCATCTCCCCGCCCGCATCGCTGCCTCATTTTCTACGCGATTTTCAACAGAACCAGACCCAGACCCAGACCTAGATCCAGGCCCAGGCCCAGGCCCAGAGCCAGACTGAAACTGGCGACGCCCACGCATAGTGCAAAATGCATGTTGAAATAATTATGCGTGTGCATTCCGTGGCCACGCCGAAATGAGCTGCGATTTATGAATGCCATGTTGCAGCAACAACCATGCCACCAACCCGACTCCCCTCGAGTCATGGCCCAGACCCAATCTAGGACAATGGGTGGCCGACAGGGTCGACAGGGTCGAGGGAGGCAGCAATGCCGCCGCGTACGACAAGCGCAGACATTATAATTATTAATAAATGCAAAAGCAGCGCCAGCGGCAGCCATGAATGCAGCATGCAGCATGCAGCACAGAAAATGGGGGATCGGAAGTGCAAAAGGAGGAGGAGGAGGAGAGGGAGGAGGAGTTGAACTATTTACGGTATGTCCATGTTGTGATGGCGCTGCGAGAGTGCGAAACTGGAATTAATATGTGGCACCCAGGCGACGACCAAAGCGCTGCTGCTGACATAACCACGAAATGGGGCGCCGCATTGGATGCCAAATGGCTGTGGGTGGCAAGCGTTGCGGCCAATCGGTTGCTATCTGCTTGCAGTAGCCAACCTGGCCTGCCCTGCCCTGCCCTGCCCTGCCCTGCTCTGGCCGGGACTATCCCGGTTGGACTGTGTCGGTAACTGGCATTTTAAAATTTATGATACGCAATTGATTTTATTAACAAACAAAAATATTGGCTTCTCACTGGCAGCTGCATTAACGTGCAACCGGCTTAATTAAGCTGCCCCAAACACTTCACACTGCGCTCTTAAAGTTTATTACCCGCATGCAAGCCTGGGGCAACATCCAAACACCAGGCACAAGGTCACGACACTGCTGTGCCATCATTAATCAGAGCCTTGTGGCAGCCAGTCTCAGTTAAAGCAAACATTGCGGCCTTTCTCCTGCTCCTGCTCCCGCTCCTGCCCCTGTTCCTGTTCCTGTTCCTGCTTCTGGTCCTACTCCTACATCTGCTCCACATGCACTTAGCTGCTGTTTCGGTTTGGCAATTTTGGCTTCAGAGGTTTAGGTATTCAACACACTTGCAAAAAATGATGACTTACAAGCTTACTTTGCATGTATTTTATTTTGTTCGATTTTCTCCAAATAGAATTCAACTTAATTCGAAAACGAAAGCGTATTTGAATAGCTTAAATACATGTACATATATATAAATATAGCTATAGACATCAGAAATGTTTAGATTGCGACTTGTCGACGAAGCCTTTTCCTAAAATAAAAACTGTTTGTTTCAATTAAAAATAATTAAGTTATTTTTTTAAAGATTAATTTTGACTTTTCTGCGCAAATCAAATATTTGAATGTGGGTTTGGAGTTCGACTTGTTGAGATATTTTTTTAAAGATGTAAAGTATTTGTTTTTTTAATAAGTAAAAGAAATTATTATAAATATTACAAAAAAAATGTAGACCGAGTTTCTCAGGACTTGGGGCATGGATTTTTGGTGAGTGCAACTCGGTTGCACTTTTCGACAGCACAACTGCAGTTTTGCGGGCTTGCACTTGTGGCCAAATGTTGGCCAGTCGGCTTTGTTCAGTTTAGACATGGCCACGACGACATGTTGATTGAGTCACCTAACCAGCCACACAAATGCCCAAATACGGAGCAGCTCCTCAACAGAGGACAACTGCAATGTGCCCTGTGCAACGTCCAACATGCAACGTGAGAATGCTTGCCAGCTACATACGAGATTACGTATGTATGTATGTATGTGTTTGTGTTTATGTGTGGGTGTTTAATTATTTTTTTGTTTGTTTGGTTTAGTTTCGAGTAAGTTAGCTGCCAACTAAATTTGTACGTGTCATGACTAAATCGATAGAAAAACTACTCCGCAACTTCTCATATTCATGCCCGAAAATCTCAATCAGATCAACAACGTAATTCCATAAAATATCTAAGCTAAACTAAATGAAACACAATTCAAAATAGCTAATTTATATTTAGATAGAAAATTGTTTTCAATTTTAGAATCGAACTTAAATGAAAATCACTCTGAAAACTAGAAAAATATTCCTGTTTTTAGAATTTGTTAATCGGAAAATCACTGAAATATAGAAATATGTATAAAAAAAGCCTAATTTATATTTGAATGTGATCTGCAATTATTTTTTCAAAATCAATTTAACACTTTTCAAACGCATTTCCACTTGTTACGGCGGTGGCCCAGTTTTCCAGATTGCGTCCATAACATCAATTTGTACGGTTCTTGGGCACTCTGGGAGCCCATTGTCTTGTCTGAACGCATTTGGTTTTCAAACTGACCAGCTATCAGATAAATATAGCAACTGCAACAGCAGCAACAACAACAACAACAACAGCAGCAACAACAGCAACAATGACAGCAATTTGTACAAATTTGTTAAGGCTCATAAAAATGTTGAGCGGCTTCCCGAATGCAACACATGTCGAAGAGTCGAGAGACTTTGGATTGGAGTTGGGGTTGATAAAGTCGAGGCAACCTGAGAACGCCATTAATTGAAAAAAAAGAAGAAAAAATGAAAATGAAAAGTGAGCGAAGGCCGCACAGTGAGAAAACTAAAAAACAGCAGCAGGTTAAGACATCAATTTTAATATTAGTTTGGTGTTATTTGTTCATTTCTTTTGGTTTTAATTAAAATGTATATATTTCCATTGTTTGGCGGCGCAACGAAATTTCTAAGTTATGCGACAGTTTTATTGGCCAACTCAAAGGCGGCATCGGTTGCACTGCCAGCCAGGGCCACAAAGGGGTTAACGTTAATTGCGCCTTTATGTTAAACAGCAATAGAAGTCGATGTTGCCGCAGCCGCAGCAGTCAAAAAGAGTTCAAAAGGCACAGAGACAGAGAGAGAGAGAGACGGAGAGCGGAGAGAAAGATGAGCAAGGGAAAAGTCAACGGATCTCGTTGTTCTCCTTAGCCATTAGCCACTCTGCCCACTTGGCATGCACTTTTTACAAGTTCCTCGTAGCTGTGCAGAATTCCGCGAACTATTTGCATTACTTAACCCATTCGGTTGGCCAAGTTATAAAATCTAAAAAAAAAACAAAAAAAACAAAAAAAAACACAATTAACAATTGCTGGCAGCGATTACAACAAATGGCAAATAAAATGACATAAAAAAGAAGCTGGCAATAAAAGCGAAAAAAGTGTGTAAATCGTACAATTACAGTTAGAGTTAGAGTTACAGTTACAGTTACAGTTACAGTTAACCCTTCGTGCTGGCATTGTGCGTCGTCCTTCGCGTCAGGCACACTGTTCCACATCTTCTAATTTATGTCGCTCCGAGGTTTACGGCTTTATTGTTTTACGAGCGTTAAAAAAGGGCGCATTTTTTTAACCCCTTCAACAAGCAGCACCAATTTGCAGTTGTGCCGCAGTGAAGCAGTAACGGGTTAAGGCGTGCCCCTACCTACCGTTAATACTCGGAAATGCATTTTACGCCGATATAGCTTCTTTATCTGTATGTTTTTCCTTCGTCTTCTTTTTTTGTCGCTTGTTTTTTGCCCAACTCTTTCCGTGAACTGAACCGAACTATTTAGATTTCTAGGTTTTCAGAGCAGCGCAAAGATGTGTTCCTCTTTTTTCCGCTATTCATCCTTTTTTTTATTATATTTTTTGCATTTCCTAGAAGATACGACTACCCAGTTCCGAGTTCCATTTAACGCTGTGAGTTTTATTTTCGTTTTTTCCGAAAAAAAAAAAAAAAAAACACTTTTGCTGCGTTTTGACTTTGCATTTGTTGGACTTTGACTTAATGGGCAGCCTGGTGGCAAATTAGATTTACATATGGATGCATGCAGCATGTACATTTGGAGGGAGACGCTTGCTTATTCGCATAGCTCCCGGGGGAAGCGCAATTCGAGGTGGTTGGTGGTGCGGCTGTTGCCCCAGTGGGACTGCCACAATAACCTAATCGTAGTTACATCCATTAATTGCAATGCATTTGCCTCTATTTGTTCATGCAATTTGCTTTCATCAGCCGTCGAGGCGTGTCTAAAAAAAATGAAGAAATGGAATGGAATGCTAAAAAGAAATTGGGCCTCGAACTCGGCCTCTTTGGTCTGCCCTTTTTTGGAAATTGCTCAACTTAGGCGCGCATCATTTAACTTTGAGCAACGAGCAGAGTGGATTACACACATGACAGAGCATCTCCAATAATGCATAGAGTGATGCGCACAAAAGGAATACAGCGACGACAAGGACAAGGACAAGAACACATATCGCCCGGGAGACGCACAGCGAGGAAAAACAAACAAACAAACAAACTGCAAGCGTAATCGAAACCCGTCAAAATGGCAAGCGAAACAATGAAAACGGCACCGGACCCAAGACACTACACAGAACTGGGGTACTGCTACTACCGGTCTAAGATCAACATAAAGGTAGCCGCGGCATCGCTCTCGCAAGGTCGTTACGTCGCCTCACAGGACACTAAGCACATTACGTACTGCATTCCTTGTTCGTTTTCGCATACTTATTCGCATTTTGATTGCAATCGGAGGTACACACACACACACACACACACACATTAGATAGGGATCAGCTGCCTGGGTTGGAAACTGGGTGCTCGCTCTAGGTACGCCAAAATCTTTACAATCTCCCATGTGCATGTGCATGTGCATGTGTGTGTGTGTGTGTGTGTGTGTCTGGGGCACGGCTAATGCGAGCTGACAGATTATTATTAGCGTAACATTAACGTCAAATTACGCATCTATTTTGCGCACTTTATCTCTCGACATCAATAGCAACCGGTAAACATATCTCAATCTAAAACATAGCACACACATCAGTATTGTATGTGATGTGTGTGTGTGTGTGTGTTGGCATCTCTATTGTTGCCTCAAGATTAGCCAAGACTGGACTCTCGGACGCAGTTGCAGGTGAGCTGATCGACCAACAATGAAGAATACTATTTATTAAGCTATATAGGAAATTTCAACAGATTTGTGTACAGTATTTGTACACTTCCAAAAATAAAATAGAAATAAAATAAAATAAATTCTGGCAAATCATCAAGTGTATTTCAAAAGTATATATATTTAAAAGGGAAGATTTTATTTTTCTAAAAACTACGGTTTCGAGTGTACAAATTTGAAACATTAGATATTTTTGCTATTTCTTATATTATAGATACAGAATATCTATTTGAACTTATGTATTCTAGTTTGAAAAAGCTACTTTTATGCAATTTTCTGATTTTCCGTAAGAATTTCATTTCTACTGTTCTTATAGCTGAAGAAAAAAAAAGTCTTTCTAAATTTAAGATATATTTTGCAAAACAAGAAAAACTTTATAGTTTTCTAAAATTGTGGGCATCTTTTTTGCTGAGTGTAACAATGCACTTATAGAAATATAAACATGTATTCAAAACTCATTAAAGAGTGAAAGATTAGTTATACTTGAGAGGAGGCTGCTTATCATACAGCTGTCACTTAAAATAGATGAGTTCCCGTTTGAATTGTTTTTTGCTTGTGTTTTTTGTGTTGATCTGTTTTTGTACTAGCTCAAGTAATAAATGTGTATAAATAGAAATAGCGTCATCTTTCGAAGTTCCCATCATTTGTTCATAGTTTCCTTGAGCAAATGCTTAAGCATACAAGAATATTGGCAAATCCAACCAGCCGCAACTGCGGTCCAGACAAGTGCTACATCAACCCAAATTCAAGGCAAATGCTTCCCGGATTCCAAAAGATTCCACATATCATAGTGTAGCAACCCGCAGAACCTTGAATTGTCGTCGTAACATGTGTGTATTCCATGTGGAACTGGGGAAAGCACTTAGGAGGGGCGTAAGGGCGTTTAAGTGTTGCCACCTGACGCAACTCCCACAAGAACGAACACCAGAATGTCAACAGTCGAGGCAAAAAAAAAACTACTACTACTACTACTGCGGCAAGAATTGGTTCAGTTCCTTATTTGTTTATTGTGGGCTGTGCGTGGCAGGGTTGCGAGGCAAGCCGGCAATGCGTGACAATAATTAAAAGATTTCTAGTGTCAACAGCGTAAATGGAATCAAAACAGAGTCGCTGCCAAAACTAAATGGCACACAAGACGCAGCACCAAATAATAATCCTGTGTCCTGGGTCCTTTGGGTGCGACGAGTGGTTGGCTGGCTTGCTGGGCATGAAATGCGCACGTTGTTTGTTTATTGAGCGGGGCTTTGATTTGTGCAACCAGACTCGACTCCGCAACAATCCAAGCTGAACTGAATTTGATGCTAGCCCCCACCCCCTCCCCCTCCACTTCCCCCACTCCATCCACTGACCACCCTCCAACCAACCCACACCTCCACACCACGACAAGTACACGCGTGTTTGTAGAGCTGTTGTGTGCATAGGCAACGCCGATTATTGACACATCACCGGCTACGCGATTCATGGTGGGTTAAGGGTTCTCAACGAAGGGGTGGGGGGTGAACTCTCGAGCTGAAAAACAAACACTTGCGCGAAGAAGACAAATGCAAATCGAACTGCAGTCAGCTTTCGCGCGTGTGTATGTGTGTCTGTGTGTGTGTGTGTGCTTGTATCCCAATTCCAATTTCGATTTGTAGACCAATCGTTCCATCCCCCCTCCCTTGTTATGCGGTCGTGCGTGAAATTTAATCAAAGCAAGGCGTACGCCCCTTTGCCGCCCCTTTTCCACATTCCCCTTTTCCCATGCAACATAACCCGATCTCAGCCCATCAATGTGGCCAACAGATTTTGGTATCCCAAACTGAAGCAAGCGGAAATGTTGCACATTTGTAACTGTAACTTGCTTCGGGTGTTTCCTCTACCCAAAATGGGCAACAAGATAAAAGGAGAAAAAACTTTTCTTCTTTTTTTTTTTTTTGATTGCTGTATCGAATTTTGCACACCCTTTTTTATGGCAATTACGAAGAGGGATTTGCTACATTTATTGACGTTAATTTGATATACTTGCTTTATGTGTATGAGATTGAAAATAAAAAAGGGAATTTAATAATACATTTTCACGTTAAGCAAATGGAATGACTTAGTGGTAAAGCTGCTGGCGAATCTAGAGTACATTGGCAATGGGTGCCCAACTGGAGAACTGGCGAACTGGAGAACGTCAAAGTTATACACACAAGTGCAAATTTCTGTCAATTGTTGTAAATGGAGTTTCCTATTTCCTGCTCTCTGTCTGTCTGCCTCTTATCCATAGGCCGAAACAAACTAATTAAGCCTGTCACATTTGTTTCGTTATTGTTCTTCAATAAAATTATGAATTTTTCATCAAAGTTTTTTAATGAGCGCAACAGCTGTGCTGTTGTAGCAGGTAGACCCTAGCCACATGCGGCATGCAACCAAGCGTTTTACTTTGATTGCTGCCAACTTTATACCTATTTGGGAATTGCTATTGCAAGCGTACAAAAAATTCAAAATGATGTTCCATGAGACGGAGGATAACGATGCCAATGGATGGGTTATCCGCAAAATATTGCACAATTTGATAAAGCAACGGCGGTCGCCATTAATGCAAGGACGTCCCGAGGAGCTCTTCAAAGTAAAGCAACCAAAGAGTGTGGACAAGCTGCAGAAGCAGATCAACTAAGACCTGAAATATTCGAAGGTGAGTCTGACGGATGCGACGGATCGCTTGCAGAAGCTAATGTAGATTCAAAAGCAGGTGCAACAATCGGCACCCATCGAATCGTTCGAATCCCCATAAAATGTGGTCTGCATTTGGCCAATAACCTTTGGCCACCCTACAAGAACGCAGGCACAGCACACATCCAGGCATCCGGCAATCAGTCGTATACACCCGCCCAGGCGGACTCGGACAATGGCACAATGGACACGTGAAGTTCTAAGCAAATCTAGAAACTGAACGCATTATTAATTTGTTATTTTTATGTAAAATCAAATTTATTGTGGGGCGGGGGCAAACAATTTGTTGAATTTTAGTTGGCTTCAGCAGGTTGGCAATGGTTAGATTCAATTTTCGCGCACTTTCAACGTTGAATGGCACTTTGTCAGCGTCGTAGCCCTGGCCGCAAAAATTGTGCTTACGCCCTGGTTGATTATTATTGAAAGAGGAATATGGTAAAGTTAAAACGAAAACAAAACGCAAACAGCAATAAGAACAACATCATGCGAGCTAAAGCGAACATGCGTTTATTTTTAAACCATACATGACTCTCTCTTACGCTCTCGCTCTCTGCCCAGTCGAACTTTTGACATTGTGGCGCCTGTCTCTCGCACTCCCTTTCTCAGCGCTGCTCTCTTTTTCGTGTTTGGGTTCTTCGGAGAGCAGTTTGTTTTCGGGAACGAACAGCTTTATCACGTGTAAAACTTGCTATCGATATTGCTGCTGCGGCTGCTGGTTCTGCTGCTGTCGCTATCGTCGTTTCGCTTTTAATATTCACTTTTATTTGCGGTCTGACATTTGTGTTGGCCCGCATGCGTACAGTGGGGCAAGCGCACAGCACTTATCAGGTTTGCCAACCACTTGTTTATTTTATTTTTGTATATTTGTTTGCATATGCCTCTATGCTTGCATAGTAATGCAAGGGTTAAACGTTGTCGTTGCTTAATTATCAAGTATGTGTCATTAGTTAGTGGACACTGTGCACATGTGCCGATTCCAGCAGACCTCTTTACTTTGCTTTGCTCTCCTATCGCTCTTCTTCTTTGTTTTGAGAGCGTAAGTAGATCTCAGCGTCGCTTGCCTCCTTCCCTTCCCCCTTGTCAACCATGAACACTTTGCGGTTAATCATGATGACGGGGGCGTTTGCGATGCCAGTTGCGGTTGTTGAGGCCTGTCAATCGTTGCTTTTGCTTTGTATTCTGCTTTTGTTGATAATCGACAGCGGCGGCGCCGTCGTCGTCGTCGCAGTGTTCGCAATTTAAGTTTTTTGGGCCCATTGGCCAAGCACTGTTGTCGACGTCACGTCAGTTCATTGCGTCGGCTTGTAGAGCTTGCTAGTGTGTGTTTTTTTTTTTTTTTTTTTTCTCTCGCAATTCTCAATTGCCCGTGTGTGAGTGCGTGTGTGATAGTACTCTTCTGTGACTGCTGCTAGCTGCTAGTTCTTCTTCTTGCCCGCTTTTGTTGTTGACGTTGTCGCCGCATTGTTTTTATTGCCATCGTTCGGTGCCCGTTGCTGCCGTCGTGGCCGCTGCGCAGACCAAAAAAACAAAAACAAAACAAAAAAAATAGAAAAAGAAAATCAACTCGATTGTGATATAATTTGTTAAGTATTTATTTAATTGTATTCGGCACAAGCGTGCCACGACGGACCGCGACTGCACCCAGCCAGCTGCAGCAGATGCAGCAAACACTGAAAACCAAAAAAAAAAACAAAAACAAAAAAAGCTCCCTCGCTTGCCGCCTGCGTCTCTGGCACGCTGTCTCGCTCACCCGCAATGGTCTACTCAACGAACATATTGCTGGGAATTGTGACCATATTGACCGCAGTGTTCATCTGGTCGCGTCGCACCTACGTCTACTGGCAGCGACGTCGCGTCAAGTTTGTGCAGCCGACGCATCTGCTGGGCAACCTGAAGAGGGTCCTCAAGCTGGAGGAGTCATTTGCGATGCAGATGCGCCGCTTCTACTTTAACGAACGCTTCCGCAACGAGCCCGTCGTCGGCATCTATCTGTTCCATCAGCCGGCGCTGCTCATTCGCGACTTGCAACTGGTGCGCACCGTTCTCGTCGAGGACTTTGTCAGCTTCTCGAATCGATTTGCGCAGTGCGATCTACGACGCGACAAGATGGGCTCTCTCAATCTGTTCTTCGCCCGCCAGCCCGAGTGGCGCGACATTCGGACAAGACTCTCGCCGGTCTTCACGGGCGCCAAGATCAAGCAGATGTTCTCACTCATGGAAGAGGTGAGTCCAACAAGCACAAAACAACAAGCAATCAGCTCGTCAACACTGTGCAACAAAACAATGAAACTAACAAAAATTTGCCAATATTTTTCAAAGTCGAGAACTAGAATCAATGTATATAAATGTATATGTATGTGAGATCTGCTTGTAATTTGCTCTATCATAATGATCAAAAACCAGAAATTAATAATAAAATATAAATAATAAATTTTATATTTAATGCCAAAGACGTTTGTAAATTCAAACAAATCGATAAATGTGGTTGCATCATCAGACCTTTAGTCAAATGTCAATAGTTAAACAAATATACTTAATTTATTGCGACTTGTATCAAAGTTCAAAATACTTTTCGATATGTGCAATTTGTTGTTGCCCCGCCCCCCACGTCAGACATAAACAACTAGCGAGCAAATATTTTCCACTGAGCGGAGTGTTGTTGACTTTGTAGGCGATTCAATCGCCCAAACATGTTTGCTTTCTGACGACTTACGTGGCCTTTACAATCTCTCGTTTAATAACAAACATAGCATAAATGTTGTATTAATTAGAAAGATATATATATACATATATATATATACATAGTTGAGATTTCAGTCGAGTTTGTTGGAATTTGTTGCCCAGGGTTTTTTTTGTTATCGATCTAGATTTGATATATTAATAGACATTGCGTTCATTCTTAGATTGGCTGCGATCTGGAGTGGTATCTGAAGCGTTTGATACGCGACATGCGACGTGGCGACGCCGATCGAGGAGTTGTCGTCAGCATCAAGGATGTGTGCGATTTGTACAACACGGATATGATTGCGAGCATTGCGTTTGGACTGCGATCCTACAGTTTGCGGAATACGCAGACGGAGATCGGTTCACATTGTCGAGAGATATTCAAACCGAATGTGCGTCGAATGATTGACTTCATTGTGATATTCTTTCTGCCGAAGCTGGCGCCGCTGTTGCGGTGCAAGCTGTTCACAGAGCCGCACTCTGAGTTCCTGCGCCGCGTCATCCAGCTGGTGATCGAGGAGCGCGAACGGGGCGGTGACCTGCGCAATGATCTCATTGAAATGCTGCTCACACTCAAAAAGGAGGCCGATTTGCAGCAGGACAAGTCACACTTTACGCACAACCAAGACTTTCTGGCCGCCCAAGCGGCCAGCTTCGAGGTGGCCGGCATTGCAACATGCTCGGCCACCTTGTCATTTGCTCTATACGAGCTGGCCAAACAGCCGCTCATTCAGGAGCGTCTGCGCCGCGAGATACGTGACGCGTTCAATGCTGGTCCAGGGCTCAGCTATGAGCGCATCGCTGGCATGCACTACCTGGAGATGGTCGTCGAGGAGACGCTGCGAATGTATCCAATTGTGCCTATACTCGAGCGCGAATGCACCCCGATCAACAAGAAGCGCTTCTACTCACTGCGTCCACATGCCGAGTGCTATGCGAGACGCGGCATGCCCGTCTTCATATCCAATCTGGCCATACACAATGATCCGCAGGTGAGCGACTTCGATCGATTGCCATGCAATTTGAATATAAGCATTTCTCCTTGCAGTATTGGCCAGAACCCGATCGATTCGATCCGGAACGCTTTAGTGCGGAGAACAAGCCAAAGCAGACGCCCATGTCATATCTGCCATTTGGCGCCGGGCCCCACAATTGTATTGGCCTGCACATTGGCCAGCTAATGATCAAATTGGGACTCATCTATTTTCTGCGCCAGCATCGTGTCGATTTCTGCGACAAGACCGTGGAGCGCATTAGTTTCGATGCGAAGTTTGCTCTGCTCGCCAGCGAGCACTGCATCTACCTCAATGTTGCTGACCGTATGTAGCACAAGCTCATCTCATGGCCAGAGCTGCTCAGCATCCTGCGCATCATCAGCATCACTGCTATCGACACCAAGATTATTATTAATTATCACATCATCCACACATAACAGCATTAACCTCAACTTTTAGTTCACATTGTGCACAGTGTAAATACACACACACATATATATATATTTATATATATATATACATATATATACTTCTTCTATGGGTCAAATAAAATTGGCTACGTTCTATGTTTTTGTTGATTTGTTTTTGTTGTCTTTTCGGTTCGTGTCATATCTGGCTCATACAACATACTTATTGAATTACCTAATTCCAGTTTTCGCATCGTCATAGCTTGATAGCTTATCAGTATTCAGTGTGCACTTGGGCTATATGGGACTGGTGGCCTGATCGGCTACAGTTGCGACCTCCAACTCCCCCCTCAACACTATTCCTCTCTCTCTCTCGCATTTATCCGGCGTGTGTGTCACCCGAACTGGGTGTGTGACAGGCCCAGAAAGTCAACCACCCGCCGCCTGCCGCCTGGCCAATATTACTTCAATCGTCTTACGCAGCGAGTGGGTTGCTCGAATAGTTCGCGATTCGCTTGGAAATGCCGCAGCAATGCGATGCGAACAAAGGGGGGAGCGATTGGCTAAATGAAAAATGAATTTTATCAAAACTAGTGCAAAGAATTTGAAATGAAAATTGATAAAAGAAAAATATAATTATTTAAACGAATTGAATTTCTCAGCACATTTTTTAGTCTTATTCAAACAAATCACTTTTACTTATCAATTTAAACAAATGTTTGTTTCAAGTCGGAAAAAATAGCAAATAAATAACTAGAAATATTTGTGTATATAAGCCAAACAATTGAAAGCTGGATGATGAAGCGCTAACAATGTGGAGCAGGAGGAGTTGGGAGGGGTTGGTTGGCTGGTTGGCTGGATTTATGGCAAACAGCTGTTGCAACGAAAGCTTCTCAATGATGGGGCAGCAATGCTTATGCGCACACACACACATGTAAACATATTTATGTATATGCATATGTATGTGCTTGCGTATGTGTGTATGCAAGTAGTAAAGCGTTATGCAAATGCTCACACCCCGAGTACAAAGCGAGGATGCCGCGCAGCCTCGAAGCAACCCCGAAAGGTTTTGCTTGTGATTTCCATGGAAAAATGCACTGATTTTTCTTAGCATTTAACACGATGCGGCGAAGGCGGCGGCGGTCGTGAAAGCCTGTTACCAAAGCCTCAACTCTTTGGCTGCCCAAAACCAAAACCATTTCAACGGGCCTGTTTTATTAGACCGCGAAAAATCAACAGTGGCCAGGGTGGTCAGCTGTCTGTCCAGTTGTCCGGTTGTCCGTCTGTCTGTCTGTCTGTGTGTCTGTTTGTTTGCCTGTTTTGGATATATAAAAAAGAAAAAAGAAAAGGATATTATTTGTGTGTGTGCTAAAAGGGTTTACAACAATGTCATAAAGCAATGCGCATTCCTTTCCTGCACAAATATTTCTCTCTGTGTGCTCAGCTCCGCTGAGTGCCTATGTAAATGAAATAAAATTCACTTTTTCACGTGAATGAAACGCTGCGGCAATGGCGAAAGCGAAAGAGTTGCCGCTGCTGTTGTTGCTGTTGCTGTTTCTGTTGCTGCTGTTGCCGCTGCTGTTGCTGCTGCTGCCTTCTGGGAATCAATTGTGCATTTGAAAAGGACGCTGGTCAGCTAATTTACATAAATCTACGTAAACTCACTTCGAGTTTGGCCAGCATGCAGAGAGAGAGAGCGCCTTTAGCTGTCAGCAAACAGCTGTTGCAAGTTGCTAGTTGCTAGTTGCTAGCAGGTTGCTGTTGCATGTGCAGTAAGCGTTAATTAGAGCCTGGCCAAGTTGAGCAGCTCCCACGCACGTGTTAGCCTACACTTGTTGTTTAGGAGGGGACTACCCCTAGTTACCCCCACTCCCCCCACACCACTCCACTGCCGACTGATATGGCTGACAGTTGCTGTTGTTACGGTTCACCATGACCAACGCCAACAATTACGACGCCGGCCGCCGCAATTCTATTGTCTTTCGATTTCCTGGCTGCGTTTTTATTGCCCATTTCCCACATGTTTTTTTCCGTTTTTTTTCTTTTGCTGTCGGACTTCGGAGAGAGACACCAGAGACACCAGAGACACCCGAGACACTTGCTCTCTTGGGCCCGGCGAATGACACTTTCGGTTAGTGTTTTGCTGCATCTCGCGTGTAAACGTTTTGAATGCCGTCTCGGCTTGACCGGGTCCGCAGCGGAACCATTTTAATGATCACAAATTGCTTGAGCGCCGAGCACAAGTTCAATCGTCCAATCCTCATCCAATCGTCAATGGTCACCACATGCACATGCCAATTGGGAACGCAGGGGAATGGGTAAAGCGGATGTTGCCCTTTATCAGCTGTACCCAGTAAACAGTTACCAGTTTATCATTTAGCAGTAAATATATTTTTTTATACATATTTGGCTCTTATCCATAGGCCGTAACAAACTAATTAAGCCTGTCACATTTGTTTCGTTATTGTTCTTCAATAAAATTATGAATTTTTCATCAAAGTTTTTTAATGAGCGCAACAGCTGTGCTGTTGTAGCAGGTAGACCCTAGCCACATGCGGCATGCAACCAAGCGTTTTACTTTGATTGCTGCCAACTTTATACCTATTTGGGAATTGGTATTGCAAGCGTACAACAAATTCAATCACAAAAAACTGCTCTACTTGGAGCTACCTTACTTTTGAATCTACCTTATTAATCAATCTTGAGATTAATTTCGAAACTAAGTCTCCCAATTTTAATTTTGAGACAGTTCAGCCACGATCTGAGTTCTAAAAAGTTGTTGAATCGATGTACAATCGATTTTTTTTAGTTCTAAACAAATCATTATTAATTTGTTATTTTTATGTAAGATCAAATTTATTTTTTTTAGAGCAAAATAAATGTTAAAAATATTTTTTTTTACATATTTCAAGGTCAAAATCATGTGCCTTTAATGAAATTTCGCGGAGTGTATATTTTAGTCGGGAATTCGAATTATTATTATGTTTTTTGTTTATATTTTTTTTTCGTTTAAAATACAAAATTTGAAAATAATCCATTTAAACAAATATGTTTGATATGATGCCTGTTGTGGGTCTGAACTGAGCCAGTCTCATTTGTGTCACGAGTTTTATATAATACAGTACTACAATCAAGTTGGCTTAGATATACATATATACATGTATATATATATATATATATATATATATATATATATACTGGATTAGACTTAAATGTGAGCAAAAATTACAATGCAAATGGAGCCCTCTGCAAACACATTCAAGAACAACTTCAGATGGTGAAAGCTGTATTTAATATAGTTGTCTTTATTTGCATCTCGTGTATTTGTGTTGCAGGCTCTGTTGTCACCCGCTACAAAGTTGGCGAGTTGCTTTTCATGTGGTCGCCACTTTGATGTCTCCAGTGATGACTCCGCGATGCAGTCAAAGATTTACGTACAATGCTCAAGTGGCCGGATGATTTTAACGATCTGCTGCCAAAGCGAATCAACGGATGAGAGAATGCCGCATCCGGGCTGAAAGGGGGGCAGAGCCTATGGGATTTTGCTGCAGTTCGCACATTGTACACACATATACATATATATATATATCTATATGTATCTGTATCTTGCAGTCTACTTTTTGCATCTGTATCTGTTGCAAATCAGCTCGTATATCTGTGAGGTAAACAAACTCATCCGTCGGCCAGACATAATCGTAATAATAATAATAATAATAATAAAAAAAAACTGCACAAAGAGCTCGCCTCAGATTTTCATGAATGAATGTGAATAGTGAATGCCGAATGTTGAATCGTGTCTCATTCACAGCGCATTCATCCATTCATTGTCGTAATGCGCTTAGGACGGGTTGACGCATTCTCGTCACCCATCTTCGGTGCGGGCGGCTAAATTGTGACAGACTTAGATACAGATATAGATATGGATACAGAGCTGAGACGGGGTCGAAGATGCAACGCGAGTGCCATGTAAATGTAATTCAAGTAGCCGTTCGCCGCTGGCTCTATCAGTGCGGCACAATCAGTGCCATTAATATGCGTATATCTGTGAGATACTCTCTCTCTCTCTCTCTCTCTCTCTCCTTCTCTCTCTATCTCTTGCTGCACTTCCGGTCTGTTGCAGAGTCTCAGTTTCAGTTGCCGCTTTACCTGCCCTCCTCGTTACACAAGAAACGTATTAGCTTGCTGCGTTTGCTCGGTTACATCAACATCATTATCATCATCAACATCATCATTATCATCGTCATCATCTTGAGTTGAGTTGCTCCCAAAGGAAGTTCCAATTTGTTGCGTCAATGAACCATGGACCCATCACACTCTCGTGAAGGACTCTGCCCACCCCTCGGCTTGCTGCTTGCTGCTCGCTGTCTTCAGCAGTTTGCATTCGGCCCAACCCCCGTGTTAGCCGCGTCTGCTTCTTGCCACATTTTTGTGATGTGGCGCTGACTGCTGACTGCTGCCTGTCAACTGAAATTCTTCTTTGTTAGCCACAACTGCGAGGGTTGCCACAGTTCGAGTTATGTTTTGCATTGCAACAATTCTGCATGGAAAGCTGCAACATCGATTTATTCGATTAACCAGCTTGGCTCAAACTGACTCAGACCAAGAATTGTTAAGCGTTAACAGCTTTGTAATAAGGAAAGAGTAAGTCGTGGCCAAAATAATAATAATAATTTGAATAAAATATTCGATCGCATCTCGCTTGAACAATGTCTTATATAGTTGTAGCAGAGACGTCCTCAACTAATCATCCGCCCCCTCTCGCCAATGCGGGCAATTTAATTTGTCTGTTTACATGAAATGCATAAATTATGCATGAGTTTATTTTTATATTTTCTTGTAGTTATAAATTCGCTTTGATTTCGCTGCTTGATTTCGAAGTGGCAATTGTCAAATGCATAAAATATGTCGGACCGAATATATTTATTTTGACAACACGCACCCCTGGGGGCAGATAAGGGGCGAGAGCGAGAAAGGGAGCGAGCAAGAGGGAGGGAGGTGAGATGAGGAGCAGTTTTTCAATTTCTCTTTGTATGCATTTCATTTTTACCGTTACGTGCGTCGATTTTCCACAATTTTCATGGTTTCCCATTTATCCCATAATGATAATGTCTGTTTTGGGTCATTTACGTTGACTTGCAACCCCCTGGCGAGCAGGCGAACACAGTCGTGCCACAGGACTCTGACTATATCCATTTGTATTTGGATTCGCACCGCGCCTCCCCCCGCTATCACCACAGAGTCTGTACCACAAATCAGAATTCATATCTCTGCGTGACTTGGAGTTACAAAGCCAAAAGTAATAAGACGGACAGACGGACACACAGACATTGTTACGATCAGGAATATATATATATATATATTATTGGATCGTACATGCTTCAATCTGCCTTTGCATATCAACTTCAATAAGATTAAGATGTGGCCACGTGAGTATATATTTGGTTGCCACAAAGATTGTTCGAGAGTTCGAGAGTTAGAGTTCGAGAAAAATGGTTGGTCTTGGCCACCCAAGGTCAAGCCGCGAACACCTCCCCATTTTTATAAAAAGACGCCAGAGCTAAAAAGACAGGTGGAATACTTACGATTTGTTAAAGACGAGCCAGATGATGTCCATGAGACGGAGGATAACGATGCCAATGGATGGATTATACGCAAAATATTGCACAATTTGATAGGGCAATGGCGGTCGCCATTAATGCAAGGACGTCCCGAGGAGCTCTTCAAAGTAGAGCAACCAAAGAGTGTGGACAAGCTGCAGAAGCAGATCAACTATGACCTGAAATATTCGAAGGTGAGTCTGACGGATGCGACGGAACGCTTGCAGAAGCTAATGTATATTCAAAAGCAGGTGCAACAATCGGCACCCATCGAATCGTTCGAATCCCCCCACAAGATGTGGTCTGCATTTGGCCAATAACCTTTGGCCACCCTACAGGAACGCAGGCACAGCACACATCCAGGCATCCGGCAATCAGTCGTGTACACCCGCCCAGGCGGACTCGGACAATGTAGTTGTCCAACCAGTTAACGAAATGTTCGGTTCGTACTCCTGGCAAGCATCAATGTCATGCGCTCCAAAATGCGTATTGTTGAATTTGGTTTCTTGCGCTGTAAGCGTCTTGTGCCGTTTGACATGTCAACTAATCCAGTGCGCCGGATGACCTCGTTGCCACGTTGCACGAAGTGCAAAGGGTAGCTCAGCAACCCTTAACGAGGCAAACACGCACACACACACACACACACACTGAGGGAGATCGGGGCCATATAATTAGTGTAATTACCTCAACAGCCTACTAAATTCGAGAAAAATGCAAACAAAAATTAAGAAATCACAACATTTATATCCCCCTGTCAACGAGGCAATGAGGCAATGAGGCAATGAGGCAATGAGGCAATGAATCTGCAAGGCAGCTACAACAAAAGGAACTCACATGAAACTCTATGCCCAATCAATGTGTGCCTGTGTGTGTTGGACCCTTTTGTGGCAGCAGCAACTGGCAAACAATTGAGTCGACATCGACAGGCAGCAGCAGCAGCAGCAGCAGCAGCAGCAGCAGCAGCAGCAGCAGCAGCAGCAGGAGCAGGAGCAACATCTAATGACAGGGTGGATTGCAGTTTTTCGTTTTAATTTTCAGCACTGAAATTTGTTTTTATTTTTTTTTTGCAGTTGTTGCATTGTCAGCGTAGGCTGTCGAGATCCGTTATAAATTGCAGTAGCTGCCACTTCCGCCTCAAGTCGCCGCTAATTGTGCCACACACTCGCCGCTCAAGGCGCATGATTGGCAAAAAAAAGAAAGAAGCAAGAAAACGATGCAAAATGAAAAGTGGAAACCTTATTATTAGTCAGGCACAAATTGTTGCTGTTGTTGCTGTTGTTGTTGTTGTTGTTGTTGCCACATTCCAGCGAAGACCACCAGCTAAATTGCTTATCATCCTGGCCGTCTTTTGTCGCCTGGTTACACGCGTTTACATGGAACTCTGGGGCGGCGCATCCTTTGACTCGTTCTCCTTGCCACTTGCCACTTGCTGCAAATATTTTGGCTACTGTGCGGCACAAACATAATTAACGCCTAATGAAAATATTTTACACATCGGCACTTTGAAGTCATCATCTGCACTGGGCCAACAAACAACAAACAAACAACCATGTCACATGGGAATCCATTTGCAGTTAACCAGTTTTCCACCACTAATTTCCATCGCTTGCAGATTTCCACAATTGACAGATTATCGGGATGTGACTACTATATATGTATATATATATATATATTTACTATAAAGTATTCAAGATATGTGTAAGTCTGTCTTATCGGTTTTATGGAGCTCGAGCATTCTTCTCTCTTGCCACTTGATTGGTAACAGTAAATTGATCGGCCGGCAGTACGGACAGAACTGGCATTCTCCGGATCAACCCAGAGGCATAAATCTCGCTGCTTCAGCACTCTCTAATGGGTCGTTCCGTGTTACATAATCTCTGGTGCGATCCCTATCATAAATTCGCCTGCACGCGTCATAAAAATTTACGCTGGCCAAAAAATAATACAAAAAAAAAAACAGAAAACATAAAAAATGCTGAAAAAAAAAAACAAACTCACAAAACCAAATGATGGAAATTGGCTGTTGCTGGTTTTCTGGGATACACGATTGCATTTTGCGCTATACTTGAGACTGCCGAGGACTACGACATTTTCTATATCCATTTTCATTTTCATTTTTTTGGTTTTCCACGAATTTTGGTCAATTTTTTAGCGCTCGCGTTTTATGCAATTCTGCTGCGAATTTGGTTTTTGTGTTTTACGATGCGGACCATCCTTTTGTGCCAGCCCTTTGTGGGCTGTGCATTTTTTAGGCCGTCCTTTAAGCTGCGTATGTGTGTGCGAGTGTCCTTTTTTTCGAGTCTAGTTTTATGAGCCAGTGGAACTTCTAGTTGCGTGCAGATCTTTTTTAATAAATTTGTATTTCTAGTTTTTTAGGCTGACACGCGGCGGTTGCGGGTGATTTGCGAAAGGTTCGCGGAAAGGACATAGCTAGGACATGCTATTTACGGCTTACGTAACGATGCGATCCTGCCAGAATGCGCCGGCATTCGCAATAACTACCAAGGCAGCTGTGCAAAACAACAAAATCAAAAATAGAAAAAAGCGCATTGATGTTGGACAATGTCCTGGGCAATGGCACACACACACACACACAAACACACACGCATACACACGCACACACACGAATATCACGAATAGCAGGGACACGGGGCACAATTGGCACTCCAGTTTTTGGCTTCCGGGGTGGCCTCAGCCTCGGGCTCATCCATTGACTTTGTGTCAAATTGAGTTATTCAAATGTCAGGATACACACTCGCACACTCGCACACACACACACACTCGCACACACATGGGCACATTTTGATAATGCGCTTCGTACATAATTCTCAATTGATATCCTGTTGCGTTGTTTTTACAAAATATTTACCTTTCTCATAATTGAAGTGTCTGTGCTGAGTGACGTTCCCATATCCTTTAGCATCCTGGCGTGCAATTTTTGCGCCATTTGTGCATGCTCCGTTGCGCCGCTTGCTCTCTCCCTCTCCCTCTCCCTCTCACTCCACCTTCGTCCTCTCACTCACGCTAATTGTTTCTTTCTCGCTCTCTATCTGTACACTCAAAGAAAAACGTTTTCTTCAAGACTACGAGTAAAAATCAAATAATATTGACTTAAAAGTAGAAAATATTCTTTATTTTAGTGCATGATGAGAGTCAGTAAATCTGGATTCAAGCACAAAATACTCAATATTTTTGCTAAATGATCAGTTCAATTTTCCAGTTCTTAAATCAAACACTTAAATTCTTCTCTTCAGTTTTGTTCCTAAAACATTTCTTTTATAAATATTTAAATAATGCCCAAAAGTCTTACTTAGAGTCATTAAGTTTTCGACTTAAGACAAATTTGAACTTATCCTAAAATCGTGGAACCTTTAGCTAATTTGGGTTTTCAAAAACTCCTTCTCGAAAGAAGTATTTAATTATTGTTAGTTTCTTTTTTTTCAAGTGTAGAATTTGCTGACTGACAGACAGACTGACTGGTTGTCTGACTGCTGTTGCTGCTGCTGTTGCCTTTTCACGCTTCGCCGCACGCCGCACGCCGAACGTTGCACGCTGCACGCTGCACGCTGCACGCTGCTCTTGCTGCCCCGCGGCCGTTTTGGCAAATGGCTTCCAGCATCCTCGCACAGCGGACACAGTGCACCCTGCTGCCCCATAGTGCTCGCTGCTGTTGCTGTTGCTGCTGATTATGTTGTCGCCGTTGAGTCGACTCTGAGTGTGTTGCACTTGCAGGGCAAAGTCTCCCGTCGTTTGACCCCGTAAATAGTAGGGAAAACTCACCTCAGTTGGTTCAGTGCCATTCCACGCACCATTCACCAAAACTAAACACAAAAACCCAGAAAAAACAAGTATGAAAAGACACAAAAAAAAAGAAATAAGAAAAAAGATGCAAAAAATACGGGAAACGAAAACATGGCAAATGCAGTCAGAAATCTGAACTAATTGTTGTCATTAAGGTTGCCCCGGGGGCAGTGCGTGTGGTCAGCTGCCAAATGAAGTCATGAAGTCAAGAAATTGCTTTGTCACCTCCAGTTGGTGGTGGCCAGGCACATTATCAATGGACCACGGGCCACTTGAGCACCGCACAAGATGGGTGGCATGCAACAAAGGTGGCTCATTTCCTTCTCTCTTTTCACTCTTTTCAATCTGTTCAACCATTCAATTGAATTGAGTCATCAATGAATATTTTCCATGTTCTATATAGACAATGCAATCCACTTAAATCCTCAATCCCATCTTCAATCCTAATTTGTGCTTATTCATTGATATTAAAGAGTTCGTCCTGAAAGAGTTTGGCATTTGAATTTTTCACTGGAGCTTTCTTTACGTAGTAATTTGAAGTTCATTATTATGATAAGAAAAAGCAAAACATTTCATAAAATAATAATAATAATAATAATAATAATAATAATAATAGTAATAAAAATGCTTATGCAGATAATGTTAATGATTACGCTGTGCAGGAACTCAGGACCGAGTTAAGACTGATAATTAATCAAAGCCCAGACGTGATTTCGATTGTGAGTTGCTTGCTTCTGCAGAAGCTGAACAGCTTCTTAGCCCATCTGTATGCCATCTGTAGGCATAATCCTGCGTATGTATTCATATCAGGGATATCTGTGGCACATACGCATGTGTGCAGCATAATCCGCAGTGCAGATTGAGCGATCGAGCATTTGACTGGCGTAGCATTTGCCATCAGGTTGCAAAGGATTCGCATATCCTAAAATCAAATAGATAAATTGTGGGTATTTGGCTGCAACAGACTGGGGCACGTGCGGCTGTGAGTCACCAGAATTCACATGTGTATGCGAGGTGGGCTTGGCTGGGAGGTGGGCGGGCGGGTAGTTTTTTCTTTCTTTTTTTGTTTTTTTTTTGGCATCAACCCTTTTGGCGGGTAAATAAATTGGCATTATTACACGAGAGCGCGGAGCTCAGCGTAAATTGATTATTGACAAAGGGCACATTAAGCAGCGTTTTATGTGAGTTGATTTTTATTCCTTGGCAGCAGCAGCAGCAGCCGCCGCCAGTTAAATGGATGCGCATATTAAGGTTCTTGATGTGGTTGCTCGTTGTCCTTGAAGTCCCGTGAGCAACCACCGAAAAGCGTCACAGGACACGGCCAACAAGCTCTCTCGGCAACACCAGAACTCACTTTAATTTCTTCGGCTTGCATTAATGATGATGGCATAAGCAGTGCCTGCCCCCCTGTCCTCCCTCGCCCCCATGCTCCAGCACATCCTTCCACAATTTTCGCCTTGCAGAAGGCATAATTGATCAAGTTTCAAGTGCTCAAGATTAACGCAGCCACACAATTAATTTCAAGGTGTTGCAAGTAAGTACATACTCACATACTCAACTAAAGACATGAGAGATTCAAGTCTTGTATATATATAAAGTCTTGTATATATATATATATATATATGTCCGTATAGTACGAGCAATGTATGCTCAAAAAAATCTACCTTAAATTTGGAAAATCGCCCTAAAAACTAGCAACATTTTCAGTTTTTTTATTAAAAATTCTAAATATATATATTTATATTTATATTTATATATATTTATATTTTTATATATATATGTATATGTATATAGTAATAGGTAGAGTGCTGGTGCTGCAGGCTCTGCAGTCTACTAATTTCCACTTAATCCTTTCACAAGCAGCTAGATTTCATGCCCACTAATCCAGCCGAGTTTTACGGCGGGTGCGGGCGGGTTGAAGCGAGCTGCCAGCGTCGAACAATGGCATCATCTATAAAATGACAATTGCAAACAACAATGACGACAATCGCGACAAGGACAAACAGTAGTGTTGCCGTTTGTATCCTGGCCAGGACGCAAGCAGTGCCTGCTGCCTGCTCACTCCTTTTCAATCCTTTTTGGGCCCGAGGCACATTCTATTCATAATTAGTTGCAGGCAATTAAGAACCTCTCGCGGTCGCTCACAAGGCTAAGGATCGATGCACATCGAGTACTGCTGCTGCTGCTGCTGCTGCCCGCTGCCAATGGTTATCCTGCTCGTCCTGGCTGTCGTCCTCGTCCTCGTTTGCGCATGCGTGTGCGTTTGCAATTTGTTTATTTTGAAAACAAGCGACACCCCTTTCGCCGGAGGCAACGGCGGCTCACTGATCCGCGCTTTAATCCTTTGACTTCGGGCTCAGCCCAACACTTGGCTTAGTCCGAATCAGTTTAGCTGGCCTCCTCAACGTCTTCGTCTTCGCGCTTTTTTCCGGAAAGTGTGGCTTACTTTGGTTCCGCTATCCAAAGTTGGTAATTAACATTTGCTTGCATCGCCCTGTTAAGCTGCCTGCCTTCCAGCTAGCCACGCCCTCAATCTGCACATATATGTATATATATATATGTATATATATATATGACTGAGGGGCGTTTGTTGTTTCACTCGAAGCCAGAAGGGAAGGGGTTTAGTTATAATTAACGCACTTTGGACGCGCCTTGACTTGCCACTGATCCCATCTCTCTCTCTCTTTCAATCATTCTCTCTCTCCCTCTAGCTCGTAGCTGTTTAAGAAGAGTCTTACATTTGCATATGGATATATATTGTTTTCAAGGTAAGTGTAGAAATAGCAATAATTTTCATTTTAATTTTTATTTTATTTTATTTCATTGAAAATGTTTCAAAAGTGTACAAAAAAGTTGTGCAAAATAGGCAAAAAGAAATAAATGAAAGTAGAAAGTAGAAGGTAAAAAGTATCATCTGTGACCCCATCAATTATGTATATTTTTGATGAGTCAGAAAAGTGGAGCCTATTTAGGCAAGGCTGACTGTTGATCTCAGAGAAACTATAGATGTGCAAGGCTAGTTCTACAAATGCAAAGCTTGTGTAAATTGAACGATAACTTCTTGATCTTGTTGCCCTCATATCGATAAAAATCGATTTCAACGAACTATAAATATCACAATTACTACATATCGAGTTTCAGTCCAACATTGAGAAACAGAAGAAGAAAAAAAAGACAAATTCTATTTGAACGCTTGCCAAATTAAATAGCAACCAGAAACAATCATTTCTCAGATAGTTGATTTGACTCGACTCGAGCTTTACATTTGGTTTATATATTTATTTATATTGTTGCACAGATTAATGCCATTATTTGAAATGCAATCGACGCTTTGCGTTTATTGTAAAAAGTGGCGATTGTCGTTTTTGGGAAAGTCGTTTGCCGAATGTGCCAAAAACCGTGCGACGAGTGTCAAATTAATTAAAATGTCACCAAAATATGTTCAATTGTTGCTTGTTTGCCGCTGCTATGCGAGATGGATGACAGTTGCCGGCTTGCCTCGACTCGAGTCGACTCGGATGGGATCGGATCGGCTCGCTTCGACTTTTGGGCTAACTGTCAAACTGCATTGACAGGCGGACGGGGACACAGGAAGAGCCTCCCACCCTGCCCGCAGCAGCCGTACCAGCGAACCCTGGTCTGAGGGACGGACGGAAGGACTGTCCAGTCATCAGCGACGGACACTCAGATAAGACCCATTGCGTTGTCATATTTTCAATTTCGATATTCGCACAGGGCTGCTGGGCTGGTATATATTGTCAGCTACCCGCTACCCCCTCCCTCTGGATGGCTACCCCTCAGAGCATCTATCCGCTCGAAATCTCATACGATATAGAGGCCGTAACCCCTGTCAATATATGTATGTGTGTGCGTGTTGCGGAGGGTTGCCGTTAATGTGCATTTGACATTTGTGAAATGAGAATCCCGGGCAAATGATTCGGATTTATCGCAAATTTGTCGAGCGATTTGTGTCGATTTACATGAGTGCCAAAATGCCAAGTGGCCACTTGAGGATGGCAGCCAACGGCAACAACAGCAGCAGCAGGCAAACAAGAGGAGGTCCTTTCTCCTCCTCTTCCAATCCCAACTTAAGCTGAGCAGTCGTCAGCGCCAAGTTGTCAAATGTGGGCCAAGCAGCTTGTGCATTTTGTGCACTTGATAAATCACAGAGGATATCGCAAGAAATGTCGAGACCAACTTCTTCAACTCGAATAAACGGACAATCAATTTATATGTGTTCACTCAGACAGATATTTATTAAGTTGAGCACGCATACACACACACATATATATATATATATATATATATATACTTTCAATACTTAAGAGCTGAGTCGCTCTTTACTCTATCACTAGAGGCAGTCCTCAAGATTCCTCGAGACTAATTCATAACGTAGATTATAATGTGAATAGAACTGAGTGCCTGTGGATATATTCATCTGATTCTAAGGGTTTAATAAAGGGCTTACATTTCAGCATAGATATTTTGAAGTGCTATTCATCAGATATATCAGATTGCTAGTCGGCTTAAGGTAACCTTCAACAGTTAGTTCTCGATCTCGATCGAGCATCTCTAATTGTGGCTTACATTAGTTTGACTCAAATTAACTTGGCTAAGCTTCAACTAAAAACTGCCTTAAAATTTATATATGTACATTTAACAGTAATTTAGTCTTTCATCATCATCATTTATTAAATTTCATTAAAATGATTTTTTTTTTATATTCCTTTTTTCTGGATATTTGTGAAATTTGTTTAAACTTGAAAAATGTTTCTGATTCTTAAGTCTATATTATGAGAGAGAAAATACGAATTTGTAAAAAGTTTGTTTTTTTAGCTGGCTACATGAAAGGGGTTTGCTTCTCTGTGTACACGCACATACACCCACACACACACCCACACACACACACACAGACACACTGACGTAAGTAGGTATGCATGTAACTTTGCGTTTTGTTAAGCAAGCCATAAAAATTTGCAAAAAGCACAACGAAACAAAACAAAGCAAAACAAACAACAACAACAACAACAACAACAACAACAACAATGCGCCAAGGCGTTAAACAATAGGCCCAAAAAGGAATGCAGGAGTCTATCGCACTCGGCGTGGGTGTCGTGTCATGCATGAGTGAATCCTTCCTGCCGCTCCTGCCCACCACCCCTACTTACTTACTTACTTACTTAGTTGTCCTTTTTTGTAGCGACCGAAAAAAAAGCAGAGGAATACTTCAAACCGCCTTTCGAGTCGAGTTTCCCAACTCGGCGTCAACATTAAAATGGCAAGTGTTCATATGCGCGGGCTGTGAGGTGTGTCTGTGTGTGTGTGTGTGTGTGTGTGTGTGTTGCTTGGTTGGCTGGTTGGCTGCATTCACGCCAAGGAGTTGGCTACCTTGGCTTCCTTTGCCGGTTGTTGGTTTTGCAATTGTTAGGTTTGCTGAATGCGCCATAAAAACGTCAACGGAATTCGCAATCGCAATCACCTTTTGTGTTGTTTGAGTGTCGCTTGGTTGTTGCCATTGTTGTTGTTGTTGCTGCTGTTGTTGTGCGTGTTGTTGTTGCAATGCAAACAAATGACAGCAGCAAGGACGTTGCTGACAAAGCCAAACGCGAAAATGTCAGCGCACAATTCAAAAGCGGGTTTACTTTTTGCATATACCGCTCATGTTTTTCTTTATTTACGTGTTTGTTTCCTTCGGATGGGGGTGGGGCACAGCAGGACAGCAGGACAGCAGGACAGAAGACCTGCTGCCGGAAAGGATTATATTGCAAAAGGCTGCTGAAGTAAATAAATCAACAAAAACCAATTGAAGTCCTCAGCGCATCGAATTATGCATGCCCTTAAACCAGTCCCAATATCAATCATTCAAATTAATTTTGAAATAGTTGAACACTTTTCAAAATTATCCTTAATTAAAAACTGTAAATTGTTGTAAAATTTATAATTTTGTAATAGTCAACATATTTGAAAACTGATTAATTAAAATAAGAATTTAATTGATGAATTTCATATTTTGACATGACTTGAAATTAATGCAAATAGTTGATATATTTATTATTAAATGTTTATTGAACTTGAATTTAAATAAATGTTGTTCAATTGAAATTGAAAAAATTTAAATTATTGTTAAATACTTTTTATGCTAATTGTTATGAATTTGTGCAATAATTTCCAGTTGAAAGTTGATCACACACCTAACATAACTGTTCGATCTGCTAGGTTCTCTTTCTCTGTTCAAGTGAATAGTTATTATACCCAGTGTGTTAGTACTAAAAGCAACGACAACAACAACAACAACAACAACAACAACAACAACAACAACAACAATTATAAACAAACACATGAATTATTTGGGAACGGCAAAACTAAACTCGAACTGCAATCACGCAATGCACACAAAATGAACATTTAAGTATATGGGCAAGAATATCCTATGAAGGGTATTGTGCAACATTAATATGATAACCAAATGATCGAGAACACATTACTTTTACTGTTACTGCGCTACGTGCAAGCATAAGCGAGTTCCTCTTGAGTGCAGCATCGAAAAAACTGAGTCCGTTTTGTATAGGTCAAAAGGAAGATGCTATGAGAATAAAATAAATTGTTTAGAGCTTAATCAATTTAAAAACTGAATTCGTCTAAAATATTTATATTACTTATCTTAAGCAAAATATAATTCTATAATAATATAATATAATAATATAAAGAAACCAAACATGCATACCTTAAATGGATCTATATGTCGCTCTTTTAAATATCTGCTGTGATTTTCCTGACAAACAAATTTCAAATAATATTTAAAAATTAAACTAAATTTAAAACTTAAAAATAAATATAAACTAATATATAAATATTGTCCACATTTTCTTTATTCTTTTCAAAAAAATTGAAATTAAGTATATTATAATAATAGTTAAGAACATTTACAAAATGGTTTGCAGCTGATACAGAGTTCGTTTCGAGCCATTTGCCTGGCTCGTTGGAAGTGTTAGCGTTTTTGATTGTTTGCCTCGTGTTTGACAAATAAAATGTCAAATTATGAACACGACATTGTTGGTGTTGCTGTTGATTTTCCTTGGCTTTATTTTGCTGCTTGTTTTTTGATTTGTTGTTGGCGAATTCTTTGCTTTGCCGTTCCGTTTGATTACCCGGCGAGCAGCATGTTGGGGTTAGATGGCAAACAGTCGCTTCAGCACCACACCACACCACGCCACGCCATGCCACAACACGCCCCACCCCGCCCAACCCCACCGCCCAATTACAAGCGGAGTCCACTGGGAACATGTGTATATACAATATAGGGTAAAAATCGCGACATATTGCCAATAAACAGCAGGTGGCGCTGACATTGCAAATGAATTACACAACACCAACATCAACAACAGCAACAACAGCAGCAACAGCAACAATAATGCGCAAAAATCCTTCTCTCTCTCTCTTTCTCTATCGCTATCTCTTGTTCTTTCTCTGGCTGCAGATAGTGCCTAAAAAACAATGAGAGCAATGGCAAACCGACGAGTTCCATAAAAATACTGCTCCAGTTTGCTGACCACTTTTTAGTGCAGCTTCAGTTGTGTTTTTTTTTCTTATGTTTTTTGTTGTATGTTTTTTTCGGTATACATTTGTTTTTTTTTGTTGTTTTTTGCATTTTTATGGTGTTATGTAAAAGAAGAAGGTGAGAGAAAAAAAAACCTAAACTAGATCTGGAGGATTAGGCAGCGGGGATCAAGGAGCCATAAACGCAGCACACCACCCGCCTCAATTAGTTCGAAATGCGAAGGACGATAATCATCCTGCCAAAATTCGAATTTTATGAGAGCTGCACAACAAGAGAAAAAACGGCGAAACACGAGAAAAAAATTCTGTGGATTTTTATTGTGGCACATGCAAAAAAGTAGAACACCGCACAGCGGGTCGAGGCCCTGTGATTGTCCTCATGTCCCGTTCGTCCTGCGTGGTGCTGAGCATTACGTAAGCTGTCCTCCGCACTCCGTCCTTCCGTCCGGCTTTTACGATGCTCTGCGCTCGGCTCTGGTCTCGTTTTACACCGCTTAGGTAATTTTTAGGCCAATTTTTTGTGCTGGTCTTTTTGGCCAGGATCGCGCCTCCTTTTGTGCAATGAATGAAGCGTTGCAAAACGAGCCAAATTGCCAACAAAAAAAAAATGCATGCAAATTATTATGCAAGGCCTTGCTTCGCGGAAACTCGATCAATGTTTTTGTTGGTTTTTTCTCTTTTCTTTTTTCTTAATTTGTTTTTTTTTTTTTTTTTTAGCTATCTTTGCATTTTCCTCACAATTTGTAGGTCAGTTTGCAGTTGTTCAACAAGAGATCTTCTGAAGATTTATGAGCCTCAAATGACCCACGGTGTGGATCTAGATCTGACCTGATCTAGATTAAAAATAAGCATAAATAGTTTTTATGATTTTTTTTTAACAAGCTCATAAAACACGAGCCAAATTGTTTTTTGGCGTGCCGAGCGCAATTTCTTTGTGTTTGCAACATAATTAATCTGAAAACTGCCGAACGCTTCCCTGGAATCGATCTACTTGTCTGTTGTTCCTCCATTGTTGCCAATAAAGAAGAAGAAGAAAAAACCGAGCCCAGCACAAAAAACAGCACTAAAAATTGGTCAAAAAACTAGAGTAGTATTTTTATATGACCATCGGTCCTTGTGGGTTCTGCTCTGTTCTACTGTTTTGCCAATTGGCTGACGGATTTGTTCTCGACATTTGTTTTTTAGTCTCATTTTCCATCAAATTTTTCTTTCTTTTTTTTATACTTGCGGTCAGAAAGTGAAACTGCAAAACTTCGTTTTCTGTGGTGAGGAAAACCATCGCAGAGATGTTGACAAATAGGGGCGTGACATGTGGGCCAAATAGTTGGCATAGCCTGAAGTTTTGTGAAAGTTGGCTCTAATTAAGGAGTAGACTTGACGAGCAATAAATTCATACTTTGAATATCTGTTAGATGATTGTTACATAAATCGGTCAGCAAGAATTATTTTGGAATAATGTTTAGGGGAGCAGGACGAACAACAGTACAAACAGAAATGTAGAAAGCACTTTTGCACTCTGGTGTTTATATGAAGACAATTTTTGAGCTTTGTCGTGCATTATATAGATTGGGCTATGTCCGTCCGTCTATATTTAGACCAATGATTCAAGAAAGAATAAAATCATCAACACCGAACTAACTGGGAAAGTTTACCTAACACATAATGTTGAATATTGAAAGTTCAATTGAAAGTTGATTTTATAAATATTTTATAGTATATATTTTGGCCAGCATGCAAAGTGTCAAACGTTAACTGAGTTTCGTTTATATTATTAATTATGAATTACCAATATTCTCTATTTTATTTTGTTTATCTTACTAATTAATAATTAACACCTCTGCATACTGAATTTGTTTTACATAATTCGTACTTGCAGCAGTGCTGCGTATAATTAACACTATCATCAATCCATACATTTTATATGATCAATTTATGGCCAGCAACACTTTCACACCATTCTTTATTGCTGTTGCTGTGGCTGTTGCTGTTGCTGTTGCTGTCGATTTTATTGCATTTATTAAATGGCTTGTATTTTAAACGATAACAGTTAATCAAGCATTTTTGGTTAAGTCAATATTTTTTTAGCGGTTTCATGTGTGGCTGTGTGCTTGTGTGTGTGTGTGTGTGTCTCAGTGTGTGCGTGTTGACCAATAACCAACCACGGTTAACCAGACAAAAGGCCACAAAAATGCCACGAAAATCCCAAACTAAAATGCACACAAACAACAACACGCCACATTTCGTAAGTGAAAGACAGAGAGAGAGACAGAGAGAGAGAGAGAGAGAGACATAGAGAGAGAGAGTAAGATATGGCAAGCGGGTGGGTTACAGAGTGCGAGTGAGAAAGAGATAACAGACAGAGCAAAAGCGAGAGAGAGAGAGAGAGATAGAGCGAGAGAGGGAGAGTGAGAGAGCGCCCCAACTGGGTTGAAGAGCAGAAAACTGCGCAGCGATGGTGCCCCACAAAAATACAAGGCAATTATGCATATGAGTTGACAACTTCCAGGCCAAGCAGTTGTGGTGGCTGGGTGGAGGGGTGTGCGTGTGTGTGTGTGTGTGTGTGTGTGTGTGATGGGGTGTGGTGTGGTGTGTGGAGTCGTGTGGGAGCACTAGCATTAACCAACACTTGGTAAGTGTCAATAATGACTCTTTAACGCTGCGATTTTCATATGGCCACCCAATCAACCCCCTCTGCTGGCAACGTTAACCCTTTTCTCATTCTATTTCACTCGCTCTCTCTCTCTCTCTTTCGCACTCTTTCACTCTCTCTCACACTGTCTTTTTCTCTCTTTCTCGCTCTGTCTCTCTCTCTCTCTGTCGTTCCCACGTGCGGCCGATAAAGTTACGACGACTTTGGCCAAAAATACAAACCAACAAACCGCGTTTTGATTTGCAACCCTTAAAAAGCTCTAAGACAGCCACCGGAATAACCAGAGAAAAACCAGAAAAAGTGGGTGGAAAGTCGGTTTTGTGGCAGCCGCTGACGCTGTCAAAGCCCAAAACCCCAAGCCCAAACCAAAAGCCAAAGCCAAACTAGTTTTGTGGCAGCCCAACTCGGCAGCGACTACGACAACAGCAGCAGCAACAGCAGCAGCAGCAGCAGCAGAAACAACAATGTTGCAAAGAGGTAGCTATGGCAGTTGGGTGGGGGGCAAGGGGTACGGCTAACGACAAACCCTCGTTGCGCTGCAACAACAGCAACAACAATGAATAAAAAAAATGAAAATAAAAAGCGTCGCTGCGACGCGACTGCACATTTCCAAGACAACGACTGCGACTGCGACGGCGACTGCGACGCAACTGCGACGCGCTCTCCGCTTTGCTGGGCATTTCCAGGCCGACTGCTGCTCTCTCATTTCCTGGCTTGCGAATAAAAATCCAACAAAGCGAAGAACAAAAATTGCAATTACTCGCCCGGCGAGGGGGGGGCGGGGAGGATAAAAAACGAAAGAGTTATCATGGAGCCACTTGCGGAAACGGACTGTGTTTCGCCAGTGGCCTCATTTCAAGGGGGGCGCGGCAACAATGCCAGCAAGAAACTTATGTGAATAATGTGAATTTATCACTAGCAAAAATCAACTCAAGATTTCAACTTTAACTTCATTTACGTAATTACGTAAGGGAAAATCAAAATATTTTGAAATATGGTCAGATAAAAAGCAAAATTATCAAACATAATTTTTAGTGCTTTCTTTTATATATGTATATTTGAGTATATAAATATATTTATGTCTCAATTAATACACTTCCAAAATAAACTTGAAAAGCATATCAAATTCGGTTTTAAAACCGAAAAAGTGATGATTAAAAATAATCTTTATTATTTAATTATTCACTAATGATAGTTAGCAAATATTGTCAGGTTTTGTTGCCATACAAATATAAAATTATAGCTTTTTCCCTGGCTGATCGATCCCTTTCGCAACGGCGTCCCTGGCTATAGGCAGATGATAAAAAATCATGTTTGACTGCAAGTGGTGCTCCATCAAACGCACATTCCACATTCCATATGCACCCATCAGTTCCACTACAAGCACACACCACACCACACCACACACACACACACACAGACCAACCCCAACCCCACAGATACTGTTATGCTTGGCTTTGCTGCCCTGCCAACGAATCGGCATTTTGCATCTGGTCAACGATTTGTAACTATTCGAAATTAAAGATATATATATGTATATATATAGGAAAAAAATGGGACGGACGAGTTTTTCCATTTTGGAATGCAAAACTTCAAAATGGCCGCCAATTATATGAAATTTGATATTTACTCAAATTCAGTTCGCGCTGTGAATTGAAACTGGTTCCTGATTCCCGGTTCCTGTCCGTTATCATAGATGTTGTTTGTTGTTGTTATTGTTTGTTGTTTGTTGTTGTCGCTGGTACTTTTTACATAGGGCGCAATCGCATTAAGGGCGCATTGCTGGTCTTAACGGATTTCAGTTATAATCTTTATATTGTCTACGCATTTCTCGAGTGCCGTGCGGCAAAAGGGGAGGGTAGCAGGGTGGCAGTGCCCTCGAGTGTGGAGTGTGCTCGAATATTAGCATCATTATTGCTAACAATATCGCATGTATCACATGACAAGGGCCGAAAAGTTGCATTGCCCGACTTGGCCCAAGGCCATAACAGCGGAGGGGGGAGGTTGAGAGAGGGGGTTGAGAAAGAGAAAGCATGCTCTATGATTTTATATAATTATATACCTTTATAAGAGTGCGCAGTCTTCCAGGACTTATTGTGCGATTTACAGTTAAAGTTCTTCATATAGAGAAGATATATCTAAACAGTTCCACAAACATAACCTAAGCAAAATACATTTGTAGTTCCTTTCTAAAAGTTTATTTTTATTTTTGGCGAGTTTCTAATAAATAGAAGTTGGACATAAGAAAGATTACAGCTTTTATAAGAATGCTCAAGAGAAATAAGATTTATTATTTTGGTTATTAAGAACGTTTTTCAAATGTAAAAGGCAATGTTTTAATTATAAATATAAAAAATAATTATTTATATTTTTTATGCTACGCACAAATCATATTTAGAATAATATTTATGCATTTTACCTAAATAAAATGTTTTTTTTTGTAATATTCTCTTCATGAATATATACAAACCATATTGACAAGATCGTTTGTTCTTTTGTGTTCCATCAAATTGTTGTCATCCAAACACCACTCGTCGCCCTCCTCTATTTTAGTTATTTCTATTTATTCATTTCTCATGCCCCAAATGACGTTCCAAAAAGAACAATCATTAGTACTTCAACATCGATCTACAGCTGTTAATTGTCGCGGCTCTCTCTTAGAAAGAACTGTGTAGAAATGATCTATGGATGTGTCTATTCATATATATATATATATATGTGTGTGTGTGTGTGTGTGTGTGTTGCATGGATTAGCTACAAAATGCATTTGTTTGTTTTGCTTACCATTGAAAGAAAAAAATCAAAATACAAATTGAGCTCGTCAAAGAAAATCAGAAGGCAAAGAGCATGCAGAAGCGAGCAGTGAGCAGTGAGCAGCGAGCAGCGAGCCGCAGCCACTGGAATGAGCGGGGAGTGGTGTGGAAGGTAAGGGAAGGGGCGGGGGTGCACCGCTGAGGCAGCCAATGCTTGGGCGTCTGCTACCAACACTAAGGCAAACAACATATTACACAAACTTGTGGGCACAGTCGATGTCGATGTTGCGGCCAGCAAAGACAGTCAGCCTCTGCTTCTGCCTGTGTGAGTGTGAGTGTGTGTGTGTGTGTGGGTGTGGGAGTGTCACCACCAGCTGCCGCCGCACTCAAAAAAAAAAAATAGAAAAAGTGCTCATCTTCAAACTCACCACAGCCGCTGTTCAGCTGCACGCTCAAACTCTCCTCGAAGTAGCCACCCCCAAAACAGAACAGCAAAAAAAGATAAGAAAAAAAAACACACTCAAAATAAAATGTGTTCGTTGGAATGATGGACCCGCCGCCAGTGGAAATGTGGTGCTCGTTGTGCTCACTCGCACAGCGAAGGACACTCAGTCACTCGCACGCTCACTCGCTCGCTCACACGCTCGCTCACTCGCTCGCTCATGCACGTGAGAGCTCATTCATAAAGAGCAAGCAGCCAAGAACAACAACAACAACAACACGAAGAAGAGCAGCAGCAGCAGCAGTTGGAAAAAATTCAAAGGCTGTCTCAATTTTTTGTTTGGTTTTGTGTTTTCTGCTTGGTTGCTGCTTTTTTTGTTCTGTTTTTTTTTTTTGCGTTGGTAGCGCTCGGTGGTTGATCCTGGCAGTGACGTCAACGTCGACAGCGACAGCGACTGTGGCAGTGGCAGTGGCAGCATGCGCCAACCAAAACAACAAACCGCAATTCACTTACAAGCGGCGTTCGCGGTCGCTGCCAGCGTTGGCAGCATTTTAAAAATGGCTCTCAATTGCTCGCTGCTGCTGCTGCTTCTTCTTGTTCAGCTGCTGTTGCTTCTGTTTTTGGGGACTCTGCTGCGCCGTTGGAAATTGAGAGCTTTTAGTGTTGCCTAGTTAGCGGGCGCGTTTGGAGCCAAAAGCGCAGCGCACGCAATTCAGCTGCTGCTGAATTTATTGCTGATCGTCAGTTGCTTTTGGGGCGGAGCTAAATAAATACAAATCGTGCATCTCGCTCGCGCACACTGCAATTGCCCACCATTTAAACGGTCGGCTGCCTCTCACTCAATTCTTTCACTCTATTTATAAACAACCCCCAACACAGCGGCAGCAGCAGCCACTGATCGTGTCGATAAAATCGCGTGCGCGCCTCCGTTGGCTGTGGCCCAAGTTCTTACATGCAACCATGCCACTTCTAGTGCGCTGCTTGCTTCTTTGATTGGTCGATTCTTTTGGCTCGCCTCAATTGCGCCCCCTCCCCTATTTGTTGTGTGTGTGTGTGTGTGAGGGTTGGGCCCGATCAGCTGCTGCTGCTGCTGAAAAATTGTTACAGTTGCTTGCACTGCGTGCGCTGAGCGCCACTGGAATGGTTGTCCGGGATCATTGCCGGGAAATAAATAAATAGTTAAAATAATAATTAATTAATTACATTTTTTTTATTGTTGACGTTGTTTGCCACAAGTAATAATTAGTGGTGTGTTGAAAGAGTGAACAGTTGAAAGTTGGCAGCGGGAATTGGTTGCATTGGAAGGCGATCGATGGCAAACTGATATATTTTATACATATTTTTTAAGTGAATCGCATTTAAAAAGTGATTTCTTAGCTGAATAATTATGCAAATTAATTAATTTCCATTAAAATATATTTAATTGCAATCAAGCTTAAATTTTGAAATATTTTCTAGATGATTAACATGATTTTCGAATAAAATTTGTATTGCAAGCATTTTGTGTATTCGTTTTTATTTTCTCCCAATCGATCGCAAGTGAATCAGTTTATTCGATTACAAGCTGGAAATGCTGGCGTAGGCGTGGCAGGGGCCTGCAGGGAACCTCCGTCGCTTTTATGGGCACTTGCGGAGCGGCTAATCGCCCAAAATATTTGTTGGGCGTGCTGCTTAATCCGGCCCGATTGACTTTCATAAGTAAAGGATAAAGATTGAGCGCATCCTGCGACCTGCCAAATGTTTGTGTGGTTTCCTACCTATCAGTCTGAGTGGGTGGGTTGCTTGGGTTGCTTGCTTTACTGGGTGGCTACCTGTGCGCAATATATAACTTATATTTTTACCACGGTGGTTTTTAGCTTTCAGCAAAAAAAAACCGCTATAATAAAAAAGGGTGGCCCAGCAGCTGTTTGGTACTCCCTGCTTCTAGTTAACAGGTAAGAGGCGCCATTATGTTTCAGCGTTTCCCTCTCTTTTTCTCTTTCGCTCGCTCGCTCTCTCTCTCTCTGTCTCGCTTGATGCGCGTGTTTGATGTGCGCAGCTTCTGTGCAATCGCATTGGCGATCAGCGGGTGCTGAATGAGCCCTGCAGCAAATGCCATGGAAAGCGACAGGAGCAGAATTAACAAAGGCACGTACAAGACAGACGGACTGACAGACAGACAGACAGGATCAACAGGAGCGTTGCGAATTCGCTGGAAAACCTCGCAAATGGCCAGCGAAGTCAATTCAAAAATCAAAGCCTTGCCGGCCTTTGACGAGTGTCCTTGTCGCACGCTAACTACTACTAACCTGTGGCAGCTACACAGGCATCCGTTAACCGCTCTCCGCTCTGGCAATCCTGGCGTCCTTGCCAAGTTCCCCGACTCGCACAGCAAGCGGGCGCGCACGCAGCATTCTTGCTGTCGACGGCAACGGCGACGTCGACATCGACGCCAGCGTCGCAGTTTATTGGAAGTGTGCGTGTACTTTCCCAGCGATTACCCCTCGCCACTCGCCACTCGCCGCTCACCCCACGCCACTTTGCCACTTGCCACCCGCTGCGAGGCGCGTTCTCGCGACATTTTGGTTGGCTCGAGCAACAAGCCCGGACACAATCTTAACTCGCACTTGAGTCGACATCCCCTCCGCTCCCCTTTCCACGCCACACCATCCCCATCGAAGCTGCCTGCCCCTCATTGTGGTTGCCCTGCCATAACCATTCGCTGCTTGCCATCTTGCCGCACCTACCCCAGCCACGACCCTTTTTGGCTGTGTCTGTTTTGTGTGCAACATTTGTGGCCTCGTTTTAACTTGGTCGGTGCTCCGCAATTTTTTTGGTTGCTGCGGGTTTGATTTGTCGTCCTGTAACCAAGAGACGCTGCTGTGAAAGGGGGTTGGCCAAGCGATACAGTGGTACCTCCACAAATTTATGTTGTTTTGACTACGTTTTAATTTCGATTTATTTTTTCAAGTGATTTCTTCAATTGAGGAACCGATTAAACCGATTTTTGGGAACTATTTTCAAATTATTGCTGCAATTAAAATGAAGTAAGCAAATCGAAAATATATTTCTGCATTCACGTCCACATTTTTAATATTGAATAGGAAATTTCGACAATTTTATTAAGTGTTTCAAAAACTTGGAATCTTCAGCACAATGTGTGTAAATCTTAAATAAAGAACGGCAAGTCTCAAATATAAAACTGGAAATTTAATTTAAAATTAATTTTTGTTTATCTTTGCAATATTTTTTCAAATTGATTTCTTATTTTATTATCAAATTATTCGTTCATTTAATGTCCTTTGTGTACGGACTATAATCCTCTAGAATGTGGTGCACTGCAAATTGTGATTCCTTCCGTAAGATTAGCTCAGTCCAAGCGGGATTAAGGATGACTTGAGCCGATTAAGCTTGCGATTTGAGTAAATCACTTCCGTCAATGTGGGCGGGATTAGAGCTGATCTGCTGACAGATCCTTCAGCAGGATCGATCCGCTGATTCGCGTTCTACTTTTTGGCTTCTTTGTTTTTGTGTTGATCTTTTGATATGAATGCCCCACTGTTGAATGCCCCAGTTTGCGTGGCCTTTGCCTCCGCTCTACCTGTGGCACGATTATTTCCTAGGACTGAGCACGGCTTCTGGCTAGTTTCTGGCCCGGCACTGTGGGACCATGGGGTGCCTACACACGCGCGCAGTTGGAACTGTTGCATGCCGCCGCCGTCGCCGCCGCTGCCGATGTTGAAAGTTGCGTGCGTAAGGAAACCAAATTTTCCAGCCAGCGACCGCCCGTCGTTGTCGCTCAGAGAGCAGCCCCGGTCTGAATGCAACAGCAACAGAACATCCAGCGAGACAGAGAGGGAGCCAGCGATAGAGAGAGAGTGAGAGTGTGAGAGAGAGAGAGAGAGCAAGATGCGTGATTCCTTAGCATTTTTATTTGTTTTTCTTTTTTCATAAAACCCCAACGAGTGTTGTGATTTTTTATTCTTCATTTGTAATTTTATTTCAACGTCCGCCTGCGCCTTTCCAATATGCTCAGAGAGCCAACTCGCGCGCGCTCTCGCTCTCGCTCTCCCTCGCCCTCTCCCTCTCTCTCTTTCTGGCCGTCTCTCTCTCAATGGCACATTTTTATTTTGCTTCCAATGATTTTTTTGTTGTTGTTTTGCCCTCTTCGCCTTTGGTGTTTTCTGCTGCTGCTTCTTTTTTTTTGTATTTTTTTTCTTTTTCGTTTGTCGGTTTGACCGCGCGCCCCTGGCCACAAGTAGCAAAGGCAGCAGCAGCAACAACACACGCCTCTGCCTCTGCCTCAGTCGCTGCTGCTGCTGCTGCTGCCGTCGACTTCCCTTATTTCTTGCTGCTGCCTCTGCTGTTGCTGCTGCTGCTGCTGCTATTGTTGCTGCTGGCCGTGTGTTTTTCTGTGTGCGCGAGTGTACACCGCAATGGAAAAATGGGAAATTTTTACTGTGGTTGTTGTTGTGGCAATGGTGGTTGATACCTGCCCCGGTCACCGCCGCCACCGCCGCCGGCTGCCACTGCACCCTTAGTCCACACACACACGCACACCCAGAGATGATAGGTAAGCGAACGAGCCAACCAAACCACGCAGCGCAGTCCTGAATTATTGCAGTGAGTGCGAGCGAGTCGCAACTAGTTGGGCCAGCATGCAAGTGGAAGCGAGCGCGACTCTGCCGTCTTGCAGCGGCGTGACAGCGACGCCGGCAGCGTACGGCGACGGGCAGCGCATTCTACTTTAAATACTGGCAACGATCGCAGTTGAGAAACAGTTCACACAGCGACTTTAACGTGTCGAGAACGCAGCCAGTGAAAGCGAGCGAGCGAAACCAGATAAACACACACACACTCACACACACACAACCACAGTTTTATTCGCCGCGTTTTCGCCAAAAACCACAACAACAACAAAAACCGCCCCCACCCCCCCCAAAGAAAAGAAAAGAAAAACACCAAAGTGAAACTCGATTAACAACAATCGATTGCAATTATTTTCAAAATTGATTCGAAAAACATTGAAAAACGTACAATTTTTTTAAAGTGTGTCTACAGTGCGAAAGAGAAAGAGAGTGAGAGAGAGAGAGAGAGAGCGAGAGGGAGACAAAGGAGTCAAAAGAAAAGCGTGAAAAGCAGCGGCACTGCCAGCTAGCGAGCAAAATATTAAGTTTTTTTCGTTTTTTTTTTTTGAAACAATCAAATTACAAAAATAAGAGAAAAGGCAAAAGGATTACACGAAACGCAACTTGGATAAACTCGACATTTTTTTTTTGAGCACGTGTAAACAACAAGCACTCAACGAGAATAACAGTGAAATATGCATTTGCCCGCTGGACCCACAATGGTGGCCAATACGAGCGCCCATACGCAGGTGTTGGCCGCGGCAGCAGCAGCGGCGGCAGCGGCAGCAGCTGCCACAAATGCTGGCCATCCGGGCAACATTAGCACACATTCGGCCAGCAGCACCGGCAGCTCCACGCCCGACAACACCAACAACAACAGCAGCAACACCAGCTCCAACAACAACAACAACACAAGTAACTCCAACAACAACAACAATTCGAGCTCGAACACGAGTGCTGCAAGTGCGGCGAACTCAGCGAAAATGCCCAGCTCGATGACGGACATGTTTGCCAGCCTGCACGAAATGCTGCAGGAATATCACGGCGAATTGGCCCAAACGGGCTCACCCTCAATCCTGTGCAGCGCTCTGCCCAATCATTGGCGCTCCAACAAATCGCTGCCGGGCGCCTTCAAGGTGATCGCCCTGGACGATGTGCCCGATGGCACCCTCGTCTCGATCAAGTGCGGCAATGATGAGAACTATTGCGGCGAGCTGCGCAATTGCACGACAACGATGAAGAACCAGGTGGCCAAGTTCAATGATCTGCGCTTCGTGGGCCGCTCCGGCAGGGGCAAATCCTTCACGCTAACCATCACCATTGCCACGTATCCGGTGCAGATAGCCAGCTACAGCAAGGCCATCAAAGTAACGGTCGACGGGCCGCGGGAGCCAAGAAGTAAGCAAAGTGAGTTTTTTAGTTTCCATTAAAGTTTTCAGTTCTCTCTCCATTCCCAGTCCCAATCCCCCCAAATCATCCTCCCTCCAATCAAGCTTATCCATTTTTTACAAAACGAATTTCCATTTTTTTCCATTTTACTAATATTTATTCATTTTTTGTGTTTGCTTTTTTGTGTGGCTTTGCAGGCTATGGCTATCCACATCCCGGCGCCTTTAATCCTTTCATGCTGAATCCCGCGTGGCTGGACGCTGCATATATGACATACGGCTATGCGGACTATTTCCGCCATCAGCAGGCCGCTGCGGCTGCAGTGCATCATCCGGCGCTCTCCAAGGCGGCCACCTCGCCCAATGGCAGCGTCAGCGGTGTCATCTCCCCAGCGATGCCAAATGCTGGCGCCTCCTCGGATTATCCGCCACCGATGCCATCGGCGTCGTCATCGTCGTCGTCGATTGTGCCGCCCGCCTCGATGATGCCCTCGCCGCCCGGCGGCGCTCCAGCTGCTGCGTACGCGATGCCCCAATTCCCCTTCAATCATGTTGCCGCCGCGGCAGCGGCAGCGGCGCATCAGAGCCAGAAATCAACGCCGCACGCCTTTCATCCATACAACTTTGCGGCGGCGGCGGGATTGCGGGCGCGCAATGCGGCCGCTGCTGCACTGCATCATGGCGGTGTGCCCACAGATGCGGCACACATGAGTCCCGCCTCATCGCGACCATCGAGCTCCTCGCCCACGCCCATGCCCACGCCCACTGCAACGCCCCATGTGCTGCTCAAGCTGAACACATCGATCGAGACGAGCTCTATCCACGAGCAGTCCGCCTCCGATGCGGACTCCGATGACGAGCAGATCGATGTGGTCAAATCCGAATACGAGCTGGACAAATCCATCGATTCCACGCGCAGCTCACCCACACACCACATCTCTGTGCCGCTCCGCATGCGCTGCGATCTCAAAGCACCCTCCGCCCTCAAGCCGCTCTACCATGAAACCTCTGCTGCGGCAGCAGCAGCAGCGGCGGCGGCAGCAGCAGCAGCAGCGGCAGCAGCAGTGGCTGCTGCTGTTCCACGTCAAGCATCGCCGGAGACGACGCTGCCGGCGGCAACCAAGCTGAAGAATGCCGTCGTCCAGCAGAAGACTGTGTGGCGGCCTTACTAAAAACAAATCACACACACACACATAAAACACTCATCAAGAAACACATACACAAACACACACATACATAGAGACAGACAGCGTGATAGTTGAATTGAGCAGGAGATGAAGGATTAAGGATGCAGGCGCAGAGCGGCAGCAACATTGTGATATAGTCATATAAGTTAGACACGTCCACATCAGCAGAGCAATAGCAGCACAAACAGAGAGCTAAAGGATCTACTCAAAACTCAAAACTCCGGCCGGCAAACGGAGGGTGGAGCAGGATAATGGAGGGGAATACGCAGCAAATGGCGGGCAAAGGATTCTGATTTTTTTCTTCTTTTTATTCCTTTGGGAGAGGAGGGGTCAATGGAAATGAGAAAAGTGCATCGAGCTCACTCGAAGTTTTATGCTCGAGACATAAAGTCGTGCGTCGAGTTCGCTACACACACACACTCACACACACCCAACACACACACACACCGAAAAACACCAGCAAAATACCCAAAAAAAAACCAAAAGAAAAGAAAAATGGAAAGGATAGTTAGGAAAATCCTTCTAAAATTTCAATCGATCGCCTCGCGGCGAACGTCAAGGAAAATGTTAAGAAACTGTACGCCCATCCCTCCTTCCCCGTCCGCCCCTCCCCTTTCACACACTTCCACAACTTTAGTTAAATTTTATAATTTTCCTTTTTTTTTACTTTCACACACACACACACACACACACATATAGCCATTTTAATATCTCACCTAAACAAAAGTTAGTCTAAAAAAAACATTTTAAATTATTTTTATTTTCATTTTTTATAATTTTTTTTTTATTTTTATCAACTTTTCACCACACTAACTTTTGAATGTTGTCTTGTAAATAGAAGCGATATATATATATAAATATCTAAACATACATCTAGAGAGTTTTTTTTCTTTTTTTTTAACAATGCGAATTTAGCTATTGATAATGTTTAAGTTATTAGCCATGTAAGAACAAATGAGTAAACAATTTTTTTGTATAGCTTTAAGTTTTAGCGCGAAAAAATTAACACAAACGAATTTCTGAAACCAAATAAAAACAAACAAAACAAATGAAAATTATTGAAACAAAATAACAAAAAATTCAACTTGTCTTTCTTACTTGTTCTGCGAATATGGGGGATGATAGGGAATTCCCCAATTTAGTTGACAACCATCAGAAGCCAAAAATATCTGCCAAAATCATTCTATGAATGCAGATTTATTTTTTTTTATTATTTTATATTAGTCTAATCAAGTTTGAAAAGGAAAGCACAAGTTCACTTGGCAATCACGTGAAGCTGTCAACAAACCGGAAATAGAGTTGAGAGTGGTATTTATTATAGCCAAAGTTAATCGGAACAGTTCACAATTATTCACATACGAAATCTGCATGAATAAGCCAAATATTTGTTTGATTTAGCTTACAGTTTTTTTCATTTTGTTTTTATCTTAATCAAACTTGTTAACTAAAGGAATGATCTATGCAGAACTGCCAATTCATGGGGCACCTCATAAGATGAATCGCTCAAATAATGATTTCCTCTTAGCATATTTATCTAAGCTCAAGATTTATATTCACAGCTTAACGCGTTAGGATATTTAGCGGCTGTCCTTGAATTAGTTGTCCTGCACACACACACATACATGAGTGTCCTCAATGTGCTGACATTACCGCCTGCTGCTCCCTAAATAAGTCTTACTCTGCTTGCTGCTCAGCCTGTCCTCACCTCTCTGGGCCGAGTTCATCTGTTGGCCAATTGTCCCGAATTGAAGGACATTGTTAACCGCAGCGCATTTCAATACGAATCGATAATGGCAATTAAAACGCATAATTAAGGATTATGAGGACAAGCCTCGGGTGGCCTCAGCAGAGCAACAGCAGAAGCAGCAGCAGCAGCTATGCCGAGTCCGGCTCGTCCTGGTTGTCCAGCTCTTTGCGATTGTCCTGTTTGTCCTGGTGTTATATCAGCATGCGCCTTTTTAATACATTTAAACCATTAATTAGCATGCAAGACCATAATTTTCACACTGTGCGTTTTACACACACAGAGTGGACATCGCTCAAGGACATCGTGTCCTGCAGTCCTGCATAGCAATTTGACCAACCGCAGTGCATTTTTGTCACAACGAAGAAAACGTTAAAGGAACAAGGACATGCTGCAACTCTTAGATATATTTCAATTGGTTAGAGTCAAGGACCGAAAGATGTTGGCCACAGTCGTTCACAGGCACATAACCTTGCCACAAAATGCTCAATAAATAAATATATATATACATATATACATATATGTATACTGATTTCCTAGTGCTGAGCGAGCATATTTGCCCTTATTGTCATTTTATTTACTTTGCCTATAGGCCACATTGTCATCTGATTTTGTATTTCATATAAAATAAAAATATCCAATTTAATTTTTTTTGGAATTATTTGGCAATTTTCATTATTTTTTTTGGTCTACTACGAGTTGACATTCGGTGCAGAAAGAGCTAATTCCAGCTACCTTTAAGTATCGCTGTTTGTGGAAGACCTCGTACTGCTGCTGCTCCTCTCATTTTGACCAATTTCAAATTGCTGCAAAAATTAATTATTTCGCTTAACATCGCCTTCAAAGAGCACGTCACACCTGCGATTTATATTTAAATTAAATATTTATATTCAAAAACGTAGCTGAAAGTACGAAAATTATATTTGCTGAGTTTTGTATCATTCAGCGCTGAGAACTGAAAACGGATTCGAAACGATTCTTATGTGGGTTGATATTGTTCACCATGAGGATAATTATGGGAATGTCGATGATTTGATGGCTGCTCATTTTGAGTTGAGCTGATCACAGAACTTGCACTGCAATTCCTAGAAAAGAAATGCGAAATTACATTTTTGATCTCCAAATTTCAAATCAATATCAAATTCGGTAACAGGTTCCGGTTACTGTGGCGTCTCAATATTATCTAGTTGATGTTACTCTTTAACTAATTAACTAGCTCTTTCTCTCTCACTTCCCCTCTCTCTCTCTCTCCCTCGCTCTCCTGCTAGGGACGTCAAGTTTATTACTCAAGATTATCGTATTCCCTGCATACATATTAAATATCTGACTACTGTGCGTATTTCGCTTTTAATCAATGGAAAATTTACATTTTCACAATGTGTTTTACACTTTTCTGCATGTTTTTGCCAGCTTTGCAGTTTTTTTCTTCCATTTTTTTTGTTTTACTCTTTTATTTTTGCTGTATTTCGATGCAATTTGGTTGCGCGTTAAAATGTTGTAATGGTTGTTGTTGTTGTTGTTGTTGTTTTTCCCTTTGTTGTTAAATGCTGTGCGTGGCAAACTATTTGACTATTTAGCATTGGGTGTTGTTGTTGTTGTTGTTGTTGCTGCTGCTGTTGCTGTTCTTGTTGTTGCTGTTGTTGTTCGGCCACCGCCGCAACTGAGGTTGACTGTGTGATTGTTGGCGGCGGTAAGCGAAAAACTGCGAAAGTCAAAAATGCATACGCACACACACATACGCACACACACATACCCACACACACACACCCACACACACACCCACACACACACACCCCCACACACAGCCGAACATATGTATGTGTATGTGTACATTTGGCGTATTGAGAGACGAAAAACCGCGCAACGCAGCCCGCCGTCGAACAAAACGTAAACGAAAAGAAATCAACTGAAAATATATATAAAAAAAAGAAAAACAAATAGGTAAGAATGTTGTAGTCGAGAGTGCTCGACTAGAAGACACCGTGCCCCCAAGCCATTATACAACCAGCCGATTTTCTGCATTGTTTCTCGTTCTCCAAGAAATATTTAGTAATATTTAGTATTATAAACATTCTCCATAAGAAATACGTATCTCTAAAGTGGTGGCTCTTATTGCAATCGGAAATCAATTATTATCGATATTGGGCCAACGGCGTAAGCTATCTATAAGATATGAAATACACATACAACTCCAAAATGTGGATGCAATCCTAAGTCCTGATGTAGTCCAGGCACCTCTAAACAGACTCGTCTGTTAATGCCCATCAAGAAAATATATACTTGAAGTTGATGAAGACGCTATTTTTGCACGTACATATATACCCGCTCTGCCCCTTTGCCAAGGGTTCAGGGTACACAGTGAAAAAAGAATTGGTCCAGCATTCCAATGGAAAATGGTTGGTCAGAAATTACAAACATCGCATCAGTGGAAATTGGCGAAAGTATGTAGTATGGCTGCCTCAACCGTGGGGCGCTGAGATGGGGGCAGGCGGCACAAACAGACCTGCCCCTCCCCTCCCCTCCCCCCTCGCACTTCCCACCATTCAAATTACAAACGAAATGAGAGTTTTCGGGCGCCTGACATTGGAAAATGAATTGCAATCGCCTTTGTTCACATAATTACTCTGCAGCCAGTCGGGCTTCATTAGCTAAGACATTAAACATTTTTTTGTTTAGTTTTTCAAGTATGTTATGCCTCTACGAAACAGCGTTTATAGCCTATACATGTATGTATGTATCGAATACAATCATAAACATATCCATTCATTAGCTAAGACATTCAACATTTTTTTGTTTAGCATTCCAATTTGTTCCTCATATGCATATCCTGAGTGAACACAATTTAGCTTTGATTTTATTTGGAATACATTTATAAATATTTATATATATATATATATATACATTTATATGTGTATATAGTGTATTAAGATATTCGATTGTTGCAGCATTCAATATGCACTTAATTCGGTTTTTTTTTGTTGCATTTTTGGTTTGATTTTTGCTTAATTTAGCGCTAATGAAATGCGACTGGCGACGCTGATTGCATGTGGCCTAGTCCTGTCCCGTTCCCTTGCATCCCCCTCCACCCCCAGTCCTCCAATACCCCGCACCACAGCCCGCCATCCGATTCACCCGCCGCAAAATGAAGTGGATTTTGGCCGCATGTCACGCAAGCGAAGTCAATTGTCTGGGCAACTTTAAAGCTGTTCGGTTTACAATTTAAATGCCAATGTTGGCGATTTGTAACTTGTCACTAAACGCCACACAATGTACTAAAAATTAAGAAGTAGATGTCGGCTGAGCGGCCGGAGGAGGAGGAGGGGCGGGGCAGACGCGTACTTAACTGGGCCGCCTATGGGTTCGCGGTTAGCCCGCTTGGGGTTGGTCACTCTTAATGATTATTGTGTATTGTTGTTTGTTCTGTTGCTGTTTTTTTCACTTTTATTTCTAATGCGCTTAGTTTGGTTTTAGAAAATCAAGAGCCCAGCTAATTAGCCGCCGGTCTCTGTGCCTGTATGTGTGTGGAAGAGGCGCCGTAATCCGCAATAGCTGAGATTTGGTCTACCCGAGCTTAGCTGCGAAGTCGATGCTGATATCGATATCGATGCGACTGGCTTAGGAACATCGCATAAATCCGCACCGTGGCCCAAACCCAAACCCAAAACATTTCCACTCGCCCTTGCCCCCATAATCATTAGCCGCATCCATGTTGCCACTGTCACAGTCCGTGTTAAAAGTCAACGGCCACGCCACTCGAACTGGACTTGAAGATCCACTTAATTTGCCAAATTAAAGTGCTGCAAAAAAATATTTCACGGTAATTAAATCACGTTCAATTTGAGCAGAAGCCAACAATTCGGTGTCCATTTTGACAAAAAACACAAATCGCGCAAATTCAACTCCGATGCGGAAATGCTCTTAAATATGTATTACTATTATTCTTATATACAAATTATATATCTATTATTTAAATTGAAATATTTATTATATTATCATATTTTAACTTGAACAAAACTAAACATTTGTGCCCAAATTGTGCCCAACAATTGTTATTTAATTACTGATTTTATTTTGATTAATAATTTTAGCATAATGAGAGGCTATAGATTGAGCATACTTTTAGTCACCAGTGTAAGTATTAGTATAAGTATTAATGATAAATTATAATTAATTATAATTATACATCAAAACTGAAATATTTAAAGTATTTAATTGATTTGATTGGCGATTGTGCTTTGGACAAAAGTTAATTTGTTAATAGCAGAAGTGAGAAGTGCTGCCAACATAATTACGGACTCAACATACCTCGTCGCAGAGTTGGCATCGCTCGAGTTGTGCGAATGAGGAATAGCTGGATGAGAAGGAACAGAAACATTAGCAGGAGCTGTGGCAGCAGAAGGAGCAGGAGCAGCAGAAGGAGAAGGAGGCGGGCGTTTGGAGAACTTTTAGTTTGAACCCTTTGGCATTGTCGTTTCGAGCATTGTCAAAGGCTTGATTGATTGACTGATTGGCTGACTGACTGACTGATTGACTAAGCGCTGGCTTGTTGTGTCCTAGTCTTTGCTCATGTTACCCATTCAGCTCGTCTGCTCTCCTTCCATCTGTCCAGCTGTCCAGCTGTCTCGCTGGTTCGCCGGTTGTCCTTGTTGACGTGCGACCGCATTTAATTTTTATTGAATTTATTAAGTGATTAAAAAGTTGTCAATATCAACGAGACAGCATTGTTAATGCTGCTATCGTTGCTGTTGTTCTTGTTGTTGTTTGCTTTTGTTTGCCACATTGTCGCAACAATGAACATTTGTGCTGCTCGCTCGCTCTGCTGCCCACTTTAATCCTCGCTGTGGTTGTAAAAAATAAAAAAAAAATATGCATGAATAAAATGTTGACCCGCAGCTGCTCTCTTTATGGGCCTTGTGTAGAGATCGCTTTTTCAATATTTTCCCACAGCTTTTTGTTGCAAATTTATTAATACCAATCGCTGATTGTGTGAGTGTGACCTTTGTGGTCACTGTGGATTATGCGGTTGGCTCACTTGTTGCAGATTGCAGCCACAGCGGCGACTCAATTGCAGCAACATAACCGTACCCGTAGCCGTGACGCACGCCGCATGTCCTCCCCTCGAACAATTAGGCTGTAAAATCTGCTCGTCCTTGGGCCTAATTGTGCATCCCAAACTCAAACTCAAGTCACTAAGCTATGTAGTTGCACCCTCAACGACAAATGCTACAAGATTTACGATGCTCGTCTGGGGCAGCACGCATTTCCGCATGGCAAGGCTTAGACTTGGGTTTGGGTTAGGTTTCGGTTGTGGGGCAAGCCGGACACTGGGTCAAAGTAAAGCAACTACTTAAACTAAGCGAATTGGGAATGGAGCCAGTGAAAAGTTTTTAATGCTTGACGTCAAGCAGTTTATTTGTGGCAGCTTGTTTGATTCATTTCGAATATTCTTTGACTGCATTTCCCCCATTTATTCAGTTATGAAAACAATTTTTCTTTTTTCTTCTACTTTTCATTTCAAATGATTCATGATTTGGTTTTTGCTTAAGGGAAGTGATATTATTTATTTATTAATTATTAATTAATTAATTATTTATTTTATTTTTCTAATTTCTTGATCTATTATTATTTGTAGTCTTATTTTATTTGTAACCATATTTAAGTTGCTTCATATAATTATGGCCAATATTAAAATACTTTTATTTTTTTGTACTTGAAGAGCAATCTTTTCTATGGAATAACTAGAATAATTGAATATTTCTGTTAGCTGACACTCTTTCCTTAATATTAACTTAAATTATATTATTTTCTTATTTTTGTAATGCTTTGACGAGTTTCTTTCACCAGTTAAATATAATATAAAAATTACATTTTTTATTTATTTTTTTTTTTGGGTTTTAGTTTCTGGTTCTGGTTTGCCTCTCACATTGCTAAATGCATTCTCCACTTGCTAACTGTGAGCAATTTTGGAGTTGTTTCGCTCGCTGATAAATTTTTGGCCAATTCGTTAAAAGCCATTGCGCCATTGTGTAACAAACCAATTAGCAATCAAAATGAACTAACCCGTTGCTCTGTGTGCATCAACACTTCTCCACGTGCCCCCGTTGCCGCTGCCGCTCTACTCTGCCTGCCACAGAGCATTCAATCCATCCATGTAGTCATTCAGAATGTGGAGCAATGCGCACTGTTGACATGTCGTCGGCGAATTATGGCAGAGCAGAGCGGAGCAGGCTCTGGTTCTGGTTCTGGTTCTGGTCCTGGTCCCGGTGTTGCCTCTAGCTTGGGTAACGATATTCTTCACTCTTCACTATTTACACTCTCTCTCTCTCTCTCTCTCTCCATCGCTCCCTCTCTGTCTCTCTCTCTCTCTCTCTCTCTGTCTCTCTCTCTCTCATGGTAGCAGTCACTCACAGTCAACAGCAACCAAAAAGCGAGCCAACATTTTACGTTAAGAGTTAAATTTCAGAATTCAGAATTCGCAAGATGGCAGAACCAATATGGAGAGCTGCTAACTGACTATGTCTGGCCAGGGGTGAGGTGGGTGGCGTGTGTGTGGGGATGCGGGATGGGGGATGGGGGCATGCCACGGTAGCCATGTTAACAAGCAAAAATCATGACAACGTTGATACCACTTGATGGAGCGGTACACAGTGGCATGGTCTCTTGCTGCAGCCTGCCTGCCTGCCTCCCATCCCTGTTCCATTCCCTACTACCCTTCCTCCACAACAGTTATCTGCTTGTTGCGCGCTCAGTTCATTAGGAGACGAATGCCGAAAAAACAAAGGCAACGAGGCAAAATCGAGCGGAGAATTCACTGAGCAAAATTACTTTGAAAATCTGCAATTTTTATTGTTCTTTATTTTTAAAAAATAATTAATACAAAAAAAAGACTAGCCACTATTAATTTATACACCGAGCATATTTTTGAAGCAATTATTTATGTCTAGGGGATGATTGTAATTATAAGTTGTTTTTTTTGGAAATTTCATTTGATTAGTTTTTATGTAAAATAAGCACAGCTTCGTTGTACGAACTGGTTTGGATTGAATATGTTAATAGAATTTTGTTCAGTGTATGCAGCAGGCATCATTGGTCAGGTGCAGCGTAGCTGCTGCTGCTGCTGCTGCTGCTGCTGTTGCCGACTGAAGTCAGCTTTAGCCATCACTGATTGCACTTATTAGTGCGACCTGAGCCAACTGAGCCGACGTTGCAGTTGTAGCATTCCGGGGCGTGTTGGGGGCGGGCTGGCAGTTTAAATGTTGAAGCATTACATTTTTAATTTGATAGATCAACAGAATAAACGAATCGTAAGCGAGGCAACGTTGAGCATTGAGGTAATTGGGAATTGGATGGGGATTTTCAGGATTGGGTTACGGTTTGGCTTCACGCCATTCTGTTTGGCTTGCCAGAGTTCACAGAGTTTTGACACTTTTGGCTGCAAGCTGCAAACTGAATGTTAGACTTGATTGTCACAGTTCACATATGATTGTGTGTGTGCGTGTGCGTGTGTGTGTTTGTGTGTGAGTGTCATATTTGCAGAGATTTCTGGTTGGCAATGTAGTTGAGGTGACTGTTGTGGCAAACGTTCTGAAATTCATACCAAATATGCATCGATACACAACTCGAATTACAGGCAGCACTCGCATTGTGCACTAATTTGGTTTTAGCTAACTTTTCGTCTTTATATAAAACCAGACTTGGAGTCGGCATATTAAACGTCCAGCTCAGCTAGCCTTCCTCTCAGCTAAGCTTCTTCTGCTTGTTGTTCAAATAATTTGGTGGCAAACGTAAACAAAACACAAAAAGAAATGCTTATTTTAGACATACCCTGTAGACTTGAAGTAATCAGCTGACAAATACATTTTTACTCCGAGTTTGAATTTTATTATTATTATTATTATTTATTGTTACAATTGAACAATTCAATCCACTTGATTTGAGTTGAAAGATGAGCTTAAAAGAGGAACATTTTTGAATTTGTTGTTATTTGTACGATTTTCTGACTGACTAAATAACTACACGGCTGTAAATGCAAATAAATACACATATTTATATCGGAAATATATATATTTATATATATGTATGTATATGCACAATTCAACATCATTATCCTATCAGCTTGTGCCACTCATGCCTCTTATATATAAACGCAAATTAGTGTTGCAATAAAAATCGCATTTTAAACTGTTGAGTTGAGTACTTTTAAGCCTTTTAGCTTATTGCTCGCATCTCGATTGTTGGTCAACTTTTGCGTTGTTTGCCAGATTCTGGTTTCGGATTCTGATGCGGATTGTGATTCTGTTTCAGTTCTCTGCTGGCCATGGGCATCTTGTGCCCAAAGCGTGTCAGCTGCTTTGATGGCCGGTTAAGCTGCCAAGCGTTCGTCCCCAACGAACACCCTCCTCGTACACCCTTCCCGACCATCCAATGGCCATTAATCATGTCATGTAATGCCGCCATAAATCCAACAACAATTTCAGCCATGCCCACCCGCCACTAGCCACTTGCCACTTGCCACTCCACCCCCATTCCCATTCCCCCTCCACGTAGCATGCTGCATTTTATTAAATGGCCAAATGAAAAGTCGCGCTTATTGATGCGATGCGATGCGATGCGCTGTGCCACACAATGAAGCAACCCCAGAAGACTTCCCGCCCCTCGGGGGGTTGCAGGGGGGGTGGCTGACTGGCTGGATGGCTGTACACAGGTCGTAGATTGCGAGGGCTTGTTGCATATTTGCGGCGCGCATTAAATTTGGCTGACAACGGCGCATGAAACATGGCCATCAATATGGCCACGTCAGTGTATCTGCTGGTTCTCTCCGTGTGTGTGTGGGAGTGCATGTGTGTGTGTGCATGTGTGTGCGTGTGTATGTATGTGTGTTGTTTGACTGTGGGCGTGCATGCAAACGCAATATGGCGACCACAACGCTTTGGCATTGCCAGTGAAAAAAAAACAGTAAAGGCAATGCAAACAGGCGACAACGCAACAACACCAACAACAACAACAACATCAGCAACAACAACAACGTCGAAAAGATCAACAACACAATAACATGACAACATTGCCAACATTGGCAACGCTGGCCATGCCCCTAGTAGCAACAACAATGCCAGCCAAAAATCAATTGAGTGCTAAAACCTGCAACAAGAACAACAACAACAACAACAGCAACAACAACAACGAAAGCAACAACGTTAATAACAACAAGTGCCATTGTTGTTAACGCTCAGCTCAGACAGTAAAATAAAATTGCACTCGCTGTTCAGTATTTGCTGCAGAGTCCTTTGCGCATATTTCCTTATCACAACTGCTCTGATTGTTGGTTGTTGGTTGTTGGTTGTTGCTTGTTGATTGTACTTGAAGCAAGCAAGTGCTTCAAAATTATCATAAGTTGCCCTCAACTCGACACAGTTGCAATTCATAATATATATATATGTATATATATATATATGTGCACATTATGTACATGCTTACATTTATTGAGAACAGTTTTCATATGCTTACCAAAAATGGCAAAACAAAACGAGAATTTTATTGATAGTCGATTTGGCCAAATCATTTCTTAGCCTGTTCAATAATTTGGCTTTCACTGCATTTGCAATTAATTATAATGTCATATCAAAATTAGAATCTTTTTTAGTAAGTTAATGTTCAAGTAAATAACTTAAAATAAAAGAAAAATAAATAATAATAATAAATAAAAAATAAAAATAAATAAAATAATAAATAAAAAATTTCATTTACTACAACTTTTTCATTTGTTTTTGATTGGTCGAACTATGTTTAAAAAAAAAACAAGTTAATTCTTGTTTATGTGGCTAAAACTACATATTCAAATAAATACAAAATTTAACAAAGATCCTACTTGGAAAATTTGATTGTCCAAAATTATATATATGTATATATATATAAATCATATTTCAAAAAGTTGTCTTTTTATTGAGCGAGGAGTTTCAAAATCTGGTAAATATTATTTAATTTATTGTTAAATTATTTAAATGTATAAATCTTCGATTAACGTAAATATGTTGCTGAAATTTAAAGTCATATATTTAATGTAAAATTAGCAAATACATTTTGGTTTTTGGTCTAATCGTGTCCTAAATTGCACATTTAATATTCTGGATTAATTGGGTTCTTCTTCTTTCTGTTTTTGTTTTTGTAGTTGTCACTTTGTCGGACATTTAACACTTTGCCACTTGACTTTGATGTGTCGAGTGCGTTTTTGTTGCAAGGGTATCTGAGCTGCATACATGCTGCTATTATGCTATGCTCGATGGACAAGTGTGCCATCTACAACAATGTGTTTTTGGCATATCACACCTCCACTCCCTCCCATCCTCCCTCTCGTTGCTGTTGTGTGTTTTTGTTGAGTGACAGGCAGCGGCTAATGCACTTTTGCAACCGCAGCAACGTCGGCAACTTGAAGCCGTCAAATAAAATTGTTACAAAAAAGAAGAGCAAAAAAAGGAAAATGCAATGCAAATGGTTCGCGGATGTGGCGGGATTCAAGGGGTGGGGTGGGTTGGGGTGGGGTGGGTGTTTTGGGGGTTGGTAGGTGTAGTAGCGTTCAGAGTCGGGATCAGAGTTGAAACACAATCGCAATGGCCAGATTACAGGGCAAACTTTTTATGGCCCACTCGTCTCGTTTTGGGCAACGGGTCAAAAGGGGGCGTGGCGAGTACGCGGGGGCTTTGCGAAGGGGGAATGGGGGTCGTTGGCTGACTGTGGGCAATGCGAGTCAAAAAAGAAAGCACTGTAACGGCGAATGAATGTCACTGCGAACACGATGCGACATGTGCACTTTATGGCGGCCAAGCGATGGACGCTATTGCCACATGAAGGGCTGCAGCAAAGGGTTTGTGCGACGCGGGTGTGCCAGAGGGGGGTGTGTGGGGTTGTGGAATTGCATGGTGTATGGCAATTGCTACGAGCCATGAAGCGACAAAATCAAATTGCGTTGCAACTGATTGCGCATTGGTTGATGGGGAACGGGCAAAGGTTGGCGAAAGGGGGGAGGGGGGGGGGGTGGGGAGAGAGGGAGTTGAGGAGCTGGTAGACTGGTGAGCGGTAGGCACTGCCTGTCAAGCACGGCGGCAGCTGTCACTTGGACAGCTGTACGAGAGCAGCGCGTTGAGAAAAAGGCACAAAATAACCGAGTGAAATGAAGCAACACTACCAACAAACAACAAGCAGCAACAACAACAAGCAGCAGAAGCAGACGCACCGAGGTGTGGGTAGGGGGGTAGGGGTGTAGATGTGGGTGGGGTTGGGGCTGGTCACTGGGGTCAGTCAGCGTGCAGTTGCAATTTGGCAGACACGCAACGGTTTTTCCTTTTTTGTTCACTCGCTCTTTTTTCATTTTCAATATATTTTTTTGGTTTGTTTTTTATTGTCTCGTCTGTGACTTGACAAAAATGCAGTAGCAAATCCAACATTTGGGAAAGGCATGGAGGGGGCTGGAGGGGGTGTTGCAGTCGTTTGGCTTGCAGACTGCGCTCGATTCTGTGGTCAGTCAGCTGGCAAATCAAGTCAAATTATTTGGCGAAATCATACAATGAATTCACATTTGCTTAATTGTGCGCTGATCAGCCGCAAACACAAAGTTTCCATTATCGGACTGAGCGAGGACACTTCTGCATATTTCATAGCTGACAAAGATGCATAGATGATAAGCGTCGCTCACAGCGCACATCACTCGAACTACCCGAAATACACGTCGTATGCGCAATGACGAATGCATTGACAGCTTCGACTTGTGCTTCGACTTAGTCTAGCAATGAGTTTGCTAAACTATATAAATACGGCATAAATAAAATAAACAATAATCATGCAGATTTTTGATCAGCAACAACAATTACTTGCTTCGAGTATTATTATAAACAAATTAAGTAAAATGTCGGCAAATATTCTACTTGCAGCACAAATTCAACAATTCAACAGACGCTCAAGCGAAAAATTCTGTCAAAATGTTGAAAAATTAAGCAAATTAAAAATAAATAAATTAATTAATGACTTAAGCGAGTTCATTTAATTATTTCATTAAGTCGTTCAATTTCAATTCGTTGCAGAATTTGGCGCCTTTTTACAAGTTGCAAGTCTATTCGAAATTTACATTTTTATATGCAAATATGCAAACTACAATATTTATTTTTATTCATATTTATTGTATTGTTAATGTTATTTTTATTATTATTATTTAATTATTTTCTAATATGTGCAACAAAAGTATAACTCAATTTGCAGAGCTCTGCTGGTAATTAAAGTAATAATGCTTGCTGAGTGGCTGCTTTGTTATTTTCAAATTTAGCAACAATCTTACACACATAGACACACACACACACACACACACACACACACACACTACACACACACACACAGAGAGAGTGCAACAGTCATAGAGCCAAGGGCTAGCCACAGGCAAACTTCACTTGCAGTTTGCAGTTGCCAGTTTGCATAGGTGGCGTCTGTGGCCAAGGGGCGTGGTTGTTGTTGTTCACCCCGTTTCCCGCCCCCTTCTGCCACTACATATGTCAGCTTAGCAGCGCCATTTTACCATTGTGTTTGCCCGACTGTCTGTATGTCTGTCTGTCTGTCTGTCTGTCTGTGTGTCTGTCTGTCTGTCTGTCTGTCTGTCTGTCTGTCTGTCGGTCCATCGCACTGTCTGCGAGTCTATGTGTCCATGGATTATTTGCGCGAGTGAATATTAAATTTGAACCGCAACCGAACGAGCCATCAGCAAGGAGCGGGCTGGTTTGGCGAGCCTCCTTTTTTTTCTGTTTGTGGGTCTACTCTGGCCTGGCACGCAAGTTAACTTCCGCTCTTGTGGGCAGTCAGAGAGACAGAGACAGAGACAGAGAGAGAGAAAGAGAGAGAGAGTGGGAGTTGGAGTGGGAGTGGGGGTGGCTGGGGGATAGATTGTGTATTGGGCATTGCAATGGCGTAAAGTCCAATTATTTGGCAGAAGGCTGCAATTTCGATGCAAGGTCTGCTGTGTTTTTTCTGGAGCTGCTAATGTAGTGGTGTTGTTTGGCGGTTACGGGCGGACGCTTACAGGCTTCCCTACTTTTTGCGATGCTCCATTTTTATTTGTATTTGGCTGTTTTTTATTACTGTTTTTTTTCTTTAACGTAAACAAATGTACAACTTATAAGTTAAAAGTCGAACATGAAATGCAAGGACCTCTGTGCCAGGCACTTAGAATTGGTTGTGCGGGGCATGGGTGTGTATAAATATTTAACATCAATGTGTTAAGCACAATGTCCGAGCATAATTGCGGTCAAATTTAAATTTAGCCTAAAGACAGATGTCTGGCGGAACGGAAAGGAACTTGACAACTGCTAATCAACTGCATTTCGCTCGAAGACTTAACATTTATTTGCAATCAATAAATGCTTCTATCTAGTATTTCTATTTAATTTATTGAGTTTGAGCAATACTCACTGCAGATTACACTTCGAACAGTTCTGGGACTATTCGATTCAAAGGCAGCAAGATACATTGACTATCTTAGGCATCTTCAAATATTACTTGCCTTTTAACTGCCGACTTCTCAATTTCATTACTAATTCAAAAGCCAACCGATTGTTCCTGCAAAAGCTTTATGATATAGTCGTTCAGTCTGATGTCGATGAACATATTGAATAAGTTTAGTTTGGCACTCAAGCTGACATATCCTATACATGTACATACATATATACAGACCAAGAGTAACAATACTTTGATAATAAAATTAAAATATCCTCTGCAGCATTTAATATTATGAGAGTTGTCTTCCGATTTTTGTTTCTCTGAGTGTACACGTGTGTGTGTATGTGTGTGTTTGTTTATATATATCCCTTGGCTATTTACTTGTAAACGCAAATTCATATTAATATGTTTTTTATATGGTACTATATCGCATAATGCGGCAAAGGCAGAAACTTATAAATATTTATGTATATCCGGGTTGGGCGAAATGTTTTTCGGGGTGTCGATTTAGGGTGAACACACACACACACACACACACATACACACACACACACACACACAGTAACAACAATATCAACAACTATATCGAGTGGTTAACATTGAGTAGATACACAAACACACACACACACAGATACACACTTGTATTTACATACATATATACATACTGATGAACACATTCGAAGTGAGACATGGTCCTCGTCGGATTCGCGACCAGAGTAAATAAAACGCTGTTGTTGCTGCTGCTGCTGCTGCTGGTGCTGCTGTTGTTGCTTCTGTTATCTTTTTTGGAAAATCGCTAACAATAAATAATTTATGTGCAGGGCGAAATGATAATGAAAAACCACCCCGTGCATGGCCAATGGGTCGACTGTGATGCGACTGCTTCTCAGGCAGGAGACCCCAGTGATTTGCCCGTCCCGGGGTTGCACTCTCCTCTCGGTCACATTTCGTTTTTCGCATTTTCGAAATGGACTGTTTAAGGCGATTTTCCCAGGGCAAAGCGGCGAACGGCAAACGGCCAGTTGAGTGGCATTGAAATCAAAATCCAAATCGTACAACCACTTCAAGCAGCATTGCCAGCGGGGTGTGGCGGAGAAGGGGGTGGAGGGTGTACGTGTGTGTGCCAGATCGCGCATATAGCTGAAGTTAGCTAGCTATGTGGCCACTAGGGCGGATAACATTATCAGGCATATGCAGACTGAGACAGTCGGGCCATGAGGACGTATTATTCAGCGGAGGATTCGGAACGTCGCACTTATGATGCATTTTTTCCCGCTCCCTCTCTATGTTGATCGGCGGCCCCTGGCGGGCATTAGATAACCAAACAATGGCGGCACATATACACATACACACACGCACACGCACGCACTCACGCCAACACACACACACAGATACTCAACGGGATGCGGCACGATTCGATTGTGAGTAGAGATGCAAAAACAGTTGCTCAATGTAAGCCAAACCGACAAAAACGGGCAGACGAGGCGAAGGGGGGGGGGGGGGGTGGCTTACGGGGGTGGGATGGGGTGATGTGCTTTAGGGGGAACAAGGAAGTTAAAAACGTTGCGAGTGCTCTGAGTGCCATCATTAAAATGCCTCGAGAAGCAGTGAGAGAAGAGCAGTGGAGTAGAGAGGAACGAAGAGGAGCGGAGAGAAGTGGCGGGGCAAAGACAGCACGGCGGCCATTGCCAGGATGTATGTCAATGATTTGGTTGTAGATAGTTTGTCCTCAAAAAGGTTGACCAACCCCCTTCCCCCTAGCATTAATCAAATATGAGATACAGCAATCCCAAGATAAATATATAAATATATATATATATATATAATACATATAATTATATACATATACAATTTATATTTCTCTGAGTGAGTTTTTATTGTAGTTGAAAATATTGTAGAATATTGTAGGTGAAATTATCCAAACAGCAGTCTCCCAAGATCAAGAAACTGACTCTGTCTGATCGATGCTTATCTTTGGTCAACAAGGAGGCAGCGATGAATGTATTCTTGAAACTGGAAAAGCAGGAGGAAACCATAAAAACCTTGATGGACAAATTGGTTGAGGAACACAAGAAGAATGTCGACTTCCGCAATATTATTAAACAACTTCACAACGAGCAATCTCTGCAAACATTTTTGTGCCCAGTGTGTCGCTCCACAACGACCCGGTATAAGGATCATTGCGGCGTCTCCATGGCTGCAAATACACCTTTAAAAAATGAGTTTTCATTATATACATATATGTACATATTGATACATAAAATACATACAATTTGATGATTGCCCCTGCTGCTTCCTGAGGATGGCATCAAGCGAAGCGATTATTGAGTCGTTGCCAACGGTGCTCCAGAGCCTCCCGCCTCGCTAGCTGGATCACTCGCTCCCACTCCGCTGCTCGTTGTTCTTCCATCAACATAGTAAACGTAAGCCTGCCATCTCCGCCGCCCACGTGTGTCATCGGATTCATTAGCTCAGCGGGCATGCCCATCACATGCTCATTGTCGCCAACAGGGACAATCTCCAAAATACCGGGATGCCTCCTGTCCAGCCGCGGCAGACGGAGCCCATTTGGAATTATCATCCTCACATCCCTCTCCTGGAATAGGCGTCTATTGCCTTGTCCGCGTTCGATCATAGGGGATTCGTTGTGATTGTTGTTCCTGTTGGTGTTGCTATTGTTGTTCCCACTGTTATAATTATCGTTGCGATTGTTGCGATTGTTGCTGTTGGAAGCCATTGTATTTGCGCCACTGATTTGAATTTGAAAAACATGAAACAGAAAAGTGTTACGAGCTCTGTGTGAATATATCATTCTATAAGGAGCAACGGCCAGGCCTACTCGATCCAATCAAAGTTGACTTCAATCAGCCAAAACAATAACAAAACCAGAGTGTTTTAGATTTGAAGCTCTAAATCTGCATTTTTGATTGCTCAGAGTTGGATTTAGCAAAAGTGGAAGGTGGATTACGAGGCACCTGCTTCCAAGATTGGTCAGTGAACTTCCTTTTCCTTCACACAAGTCACAAATTAATAGATAGAGCCTCAAAATTTAAGGGATACTTTCATGGCAACCTCAAAGATGATTTCATAAAGTACCAGATTAAAGCAAACAAGTAGGAATGCTGTTGTCGAGTGAGCTCGACTCCGATATACCCTGAACCCAGCTGTTAAATATATTCCAGCTTTGTTGGCAAATTACCCTTTAAAAAGTTTTGCACCCAAATGTGAGCAGGGTGCTGCAAATGCAGTACTTTGTTATGGCAGCAGAGTAAACAAACTGATCTAAATTTGTATTCACATTATTCATCCATATATACATATACATATATACACGCAATCGTATAGATAGAAAAAAGGTCAATATGGGAATATGTTTACAACTATAACTTGGGTGTTTCTCGATCGGTTGGTTGATGAAATTTGGGCAGCGGATTAATAATATGCATATGCATTTTATATATTAATTAAAGGCCTCTGCCTTTAATATTGTGGCATTTATTACTATCGGAAATCGAAAGGTATTGATATTCGACAAACGGAGGCGATAGGTATACGAGCACTTATATTCCAAATTTGAAGTCTCTGGCTCTTATGGTGTCTGATATCTGCGTGTTCAGACAGACAGACGGACATGGCTACATTGACTCTGCTGTTGACCCTGATCAAGAATATATATACCTTATGGGGTCGGAGATGCTTCCTTCTGTCTGTTATATACATATGTTATATACATATATATACATATATATATATATATATATATATATATATACATAACTATTATATCCGTGTTACCCATTTTCAATGGGTTCAGGATATAATGATCAAAAGCGTCTTTAATCATATTATGTATCAATTAGTTGCTGCTTAATAGTTATTCCTTTCCAAATTCTTTTCTGGCTGAATACTCCGCACGAGAGTTGTGCTGAAAAGTGCTGTTCAGATTATGTGCATAGTGTGGGCGTTACATCACTTGCTTAACAGTTTTGCCGGTTAAAAGGCTTTTTAGTCAAGGCCAAAGAAGGCCGCCAATAAATTGGTGACTGCGGCGAAGCTGCTCCTTGGCAATGGTCAGCAAACTGTGTGGGTGGCATTCCTTGCCTGCACACTCCTGCTTCTATTCGAAGCTCCTCTACTTATCCAATTCCCTGGCAAAAGTGCCTTTGACTTTTACGTCATCATTCGTTCACAAGTTGCGTCACAATCTTAAACAACTCACAATAAGAATTTCGTCTCATAAGCTTTTTGCAAATTTAGAAAAATTAAGATTTCAAACAACATACGTATTTTTGGGTTCCATAAATCTACGTTTGGATATCTGCAGTATGGAAGATCAGCAAGCTAGCCAGTCAAGTATCGTGAGTGACAGTTCAACGACCATCATCGTCAATATGCCGGAATATACAACGGGCTTTGGGTCCACAACTAGCACTGGAACTGGCACTGGATTTACTTGTGGTTCTGTGTCTGTGGATAGCGTAGCATCCACACAGGACAGAACCAATGATTTGGGTGCACATTTGAATGAGAGTACCATCGACAACGAATTGCTGAATCGCCGCAAGTGGAAAACCAGTTGCATGATCCGCAAACCGCAAGTTTTCAGCGAGAGTTCCTCGTCCTCGGACGATGAAGTCAAGCATTGCTGCGGTCATCCCGAGGTGCGTCTGCGCAATCGCCCCAACTCAGGAGGGGTCCTCTAAGTTCACCGGGTTATCTGGTGATTCTGGCAGTACTAAAGAAAAACCAGATTCGGCTGACATTCACTATCTGCAGACATAGAACTGTAGATGAACTCCTTACTCTATTTGCGAATAATCATGCTTCTTCTAAATTGTAAGGTTTATTGCTCATTTGTAGTCCACAGCAATTGGTAAATTAAACAAGTAAGAATTCTGCAGTCGAGTGAGATCGACTACGATTGTGGATACATTAAAATTGTGTCATTTATTGCCATCGGAAATCGAATTGTATTGATATTCGAAAAGCGGAGGCAGTTACCGGTAAAACAATCACACTTGATCTGCGCAGGGTATACGAGAACCTATATTCCACATTTGAAGTCGCTATCTCTTATAGTGGCGGGGCGGCCATTCCCAGGATGTATGTCAATGATTTGGTTGTAGATAGTTTGTCCTCAAAAAGGTTCACCAACCCCCTTCCCCCCTAGCATCAATCAAATATGAGATACAGCAATCCCAAGATAAATATATAAATATATATATATATATATAATACATATAATTATATACATATACATATAAATATATAGAATACACATGCATATAATAGATATATATATATATATATATATTGCATGAATTCAGGCATATAAAATATACCCTTCTTTCAATACTTGATGGGGTATGACAGTTTGTATTTATCTAATTTAGTGTCGTACTAAAAGTCGATGGGTTTCTTGGAGCGCATACATTTTACTTGGTTTAACTTGTGCGTCCAAGGATAACAAGAGACTACGAAGCCAAATTTTATGATATGAAACTAATTGAAAACAATTCGCTTTTTGGTGGGCTAGGATCACAGCTCCAAGAGTTAAATAGGGGGATGCACTAGATGACATCGCCATCAGGTGATGATGGTGATGATTGCCCCTGCTGCTTCCTGAGGATGGCATCAAGCGAAGCGAAAATTGAGTCGTTGCTAACGGTGCTCCAGATTCTCCCGCCTCGCTGCCTGGATCACTCGCTCCCAATCCACTGCTCGTTGGTGGGCTGCCAGCAACATATTAAACGTAATCCTGGCATCTCCGGCGCCCACGTGTGCCATCAGATTCATTGGCTCAGCGTCGAACATGCCGATCACATGCTCATTGTCGCCAACAGGGACAATCTCCACAATACCGGGTTGCCTCCTGTCCAGCCGCGGCAGACGGAGCCCATTTGGAATTATCATCCTCACATCCCTCTCCTGGAATAGGCGTCTATTGCCTTGTCCGCGTTCGATCATAGGGGATTCGTTGTGATTGTTGTTCCTGTTGGTGTTGCTATTGTTGTTCCCACTGTTATAATTATCGTTGCGATTGTTGCGATTGTTGCTGTTGGAAGCCATTGTATTTGCGCCACTGATTTGAATTTGAAAAACATGAAACAGAAAAGTGTTACGAGCTCTGTGTGAATATATCATTCTATAAGGAGCAACTGCCAGGCCTACTCGATCCAATCAAAGTTGACTTCAATCAGCCAAAACAATAACAAAACCAGAGTGTTTTAGCTTTTGAAGCTCTAAATCTGCATTTTTGATTGCTCAGAGTTGGATTTAGCAAAAGTGGAAGGTGGATTACGAGGCACCTGCTTCCAAGATTGGTCAGTGAACTCCCTTTTCCTTCACACAAGTCACAAATTAATAGATAGAGCCTCAAAATTTAAGGGATACTTTCATGGCAACCTCAAAGATGATTTCATAAAGTACCAGATTAAAGCAAACAAGTAGGAATGCTGTTGTCGAGTGAGCTCGACTCCGATATACCCTGAACCCAGCTGTTAAATATATTCCAGCTTTGTTGGCAAATTACCCTTTAAAAAGTTTTGCACCCAAATGTGAGCAGGGTGCTGCAAATGCAGTACTTTGTTATGGCAGCAGAGTAAACAAACTAATCTCAATTTGTATTCACATTATTCATACACACATATATGAAAACTTCACAGACTAATATATTTGATACACTTTGCATTATTCTGTGTCGACTTTAAATAACAATAATAATTGAAAAATGTTTAAAATTGCAAAGCCAAATTTGTTAATCAAATCCGCTGGCGGTTTTAGTTGTACATCGTTTTCATAATTGTGCACTATATGTAGTCAGTTTTGAGGTGCCGGCAACAACAACTATGACGACAGTAAATGTTACACAATTGTCTGGCCAAACAATTGGCACAACTATGGTTGCTATAAAGTGATCGCTTTTGCAAGGCGCCTGTCAATTTTTCCAATCATCAGGCCTAATGAAAATTCGGGCTCAACAACAATAACACAACGCAAACAATAATAACAACAACAACAACAATAAACGAAAACAAAATATATATATATGTATATATAAAATATATATGGGGATCAAGCTAAGCGTAGTTGCAATGGGGCCATAAAATTCTGACAATTTTCTGACAGCAAACATGCCAACACTCAGAAGTCGTAGTCGTATACATTGAGGCTTGGATACGGCTACGAAGTGTGTGTGTGTGTGTGTGTGTGTGTGTGTGTGTGTGTGTGTGTGTGTGTGTGTGTGTGTGCTTGCTGGGGTTGAATGGTGGTTGTTCGATATTCAATGTTGTTGCTGTAGCTGGAGTTGGAGCTGGAGTTGCGGTGTAGCATGTTAAATATACGTCACAGCCAAAACGAGCACATGTCTAGCGCCAAAAGTTTCAAGGATATAAGCAACGCCAACAGCCAAAACAACAACAGCAACAACAGCACACGTTAAGTTGTTGGCAGCGATGAAAATTAGCCAGTGGCATCCGAAAGGGGTTGCCAGCCAGCCAGCCAGCTAGCCAGCCAGCCAGCTAGCCAGCCAGGCAGCCCGTTGTCCTTGCCAGCACAGTCAGTGGCCCTGGCCTTTTGCTGGTTGTCCTGCTGCTGGCCGTGCTCTACTCATATTTCAAACGTGGACACTCAGTGGCACAACGACATTTTACTGGCACAAACGACACTTATTGTTATTAGCACATCGTGGACTAAGCGACTAGCAGCTCCATTGCTGGCTGGCCTCGCCTGGCGTGGCCTGGCCACCAACTGGCTACCTAGCACTTACCGCCCACCTGCCACAGCTCCTGGCTGGCTCCTGGTTACCAGAAACGTGTTAACCTTTTGCCGCGCGTACATTTCAAAAGCCAATTACATGCGCTCTTAAGCGTGTAAAGTTTTGTAATATGATTTGTGTTGGCCGCTTTTGGGTCTCCTGTCTCCCGTCTCCAGTGTCCATGCCCTCGTCCTTTTCCTGTGTCCTGTGTGCTGTGTGCTGTGTGCTGTGTCCTGTATCCTGTGTCGTCCTCTCCATCTCTCTCCTCTCCACCTGTGTTGTGCCATTTTTATGAGTGCCTGTCCCCCCTTGCCCGAGAGCATGCATAATATTGTAAAGCTTAGCATAACGCCAACTAAGTGCGTGTGTCTTGTCAGTGTCTCTGTCTCTCAGTCTGTCTATCTATCCCATCATATCCGGTTAGCTCTCAGATGAGATTGTTGGGCACTAAATATGTACGTTTGGAGTGCTGAAACTGAAATGAATGTTCCATGGTTAGCTATTGATTATCAATAAAAAAGAATATAATCTACAGCTATGTCAATGAGATGATCTTTTTTTATACCCCTTTAAAAATGGGTGAATGAGGTATAATGGTTTTGCGCAAATGTACATATCAAATAAATACATTTAGATTTCAGATTTAGAGCTTAAAAAGCCCAAAAAAGCAAACTTTGATTGGATTGAGTAGGCCTGGCCATTGCTCCGTATAGAATGATATATTCACACAGAGCTCGTAACACTTTTCTGTTTCATGTTTTTCAAATTCAAATCAGTGGTGCAAATACAATGGCTTCCAACAGCAACAATCGCAACAATCGCAACAATCGCAACGATAATTATAACAGTGGGAACAACAATAGCAACACCAACAGGAACAACAATCACAACGAATCCCCTATGATCGAACGCGGACAAGGGAATAGACGCCTATTCCAGGATGTGATGATGATAATTCCAAATGGTCTCCGTCTGCCGCGGCTGGACAGGAGGCAATCCAGTATTTTGGAGATTGTCCCTGTTGGCGACAATGAGCATGTGATGGGCATGCCCGCTGAGCCAATGAATCTGATGACATACTTGGGCGGCGGAGATGGCAGGATTACGTTTAATATGTTGCTGGAAGAACAACGAGCAGCGGAGCGGGAGCGAGTGATCCAGCTAGCGAGGCGGGAGCGAATGATCCAGCTAGCGAGGCGGGAGACTCAGGAGCAGCGTTGGCAACGACTCAATAATCGCTTCGCTTGATGCCATCCTCAGGAAGGCGATGTCATCTAGTGCATCCTATTTAACTCTTGGAGCTGTGATCCTAGCCCACCAAATAGCGAATTGTTTTCAATTAGTTTCATATCACAAAATTTGGCTTCGTAGTCACTTGTTATCTTTGGACGCACAAGTTAAACCAAGTAAAATGTTAAACCAAGAAACCAATCGACTTTTACTTAATCTACTCACGCTAATCTGGGTAACTTGATAATAAATAGATTTGTTCATGGAATAACTCATTTTGCGAGCGATTCCTTCCTGATGAGAGATGGAATCTTAAGACTGTTTTTTTTCCTTCTTAAATTGGACTTGATTTGAGTAATGTTATACTTAATTTAAATTGTAAAACTTTCATTCAAATCATAAATTTACATTATTAATTGATTGTGCTTCAAAGAAGACTTTCCCACTTAAATCTAGTTTTTTTTTTTTTTTTTTAACTTTTTTCAAGCATTCTTGTTAAGCAAACTCATGTGGCAACATAGAAGTTCGGTTGCAATTTGTGTTTTGGCGTGGGTTCAATTAGAGGCCTTGGGGCAAACTTGTTTACTGCTGTGCAAAGTGCATCGAGGACTCGAAATGGTAATCAAACATCCACAGCTCCAAAAGAAACAAGCTCCCAATCCACAACACCCAATACCAATTTGCAGGCATTCAGCGATTGTTGTATTCCGTGCAAAATGTTGAAAATTTCAAGAGTGCTAAAGAAATGACATGCAAATTAGTTTTGTTCAAATGACTGACAAGTTGTAAAAGCGCACGAACCTACGGGCAGTTAAAGTTGAGGGGCGGGCAAAGGGAAAGGGAAAGGAAAGGGTGCCTGGCAGGACAGGGCAGGACTTGGCAAGGTGAGGAGACGAAGGCAAAGGCAGCGGGTACAGCCGAAATTTCCAATGAACGGAGCACTGGGAATGGGCCAAAAGAGTTGAATGTGTGTAAGAATGCCGAGGCTTTGGTTAGGATCCGTGGCCAGGGGCCATAAAGCATAGGTAAACAAGGCAGCTAGAGAGAGAAAGAGATAGAGAGAGAGACAGGAAGAGAGAGAGAGGGCTGAGCAATCAGCGTTTAGTTTGGCCACACAATGCGAGTGCATAAATAAACAACAAGCGGCAGCAACAAATTAAACTGTCCGCTCGCGAAAAGGATATTTCAAGGAGTCCCGCTCACGGCTCACTCCTTTCAACTCCTTCTTCGCATTTGCTGTTTGATATTGAACTGGCCATAAACCTCTGACCCGGTTGCCATATTGTTCGGCTGACCAGAACCAAGCGACCGCTGCACAATGCACAATGCATAATGCACGAGACGCGTATCCTTTGCACTCCTTGGCCATTCTATGCACTCCTTCGCTATCCTTGCTGGCTACCTGCTGACCAAGTTTACCCCATCTGCGCCTCTTTCGTGCTCATACGCATCGCTCTCGCAGCTGGCGAGCATTTAATTAGCTGCAAATTAGTCGCAGTGTGAGAGAGAGAGAGAGAGAGAGAGAGAGAGAGAGAGAGAGACAGAGAGAAAGAGAAATAGAGAGAATCGAAGAATTTAGGTTTAATTTATTTTGTTTTGTTTTGTTTGTTTACTTGCGTGCCACGCCCGCGCTTAACAAGCCGCCCAGCGTGTTGCTCGCCCTCTCCAAATATTTGACAATTTAATTAGTCTTAAATTGGGATTATCTCTTGCTCTGTGTATGTGTGTGCTGTTGTTGTTGTTGTGTGTGTGTGTATGTTTGTGTCGCACGCATTAAGCAAACTTAAAAAGAAGGGTATTCCCGCTTTAGTCTATAGTCATCTCATCCTTCGTGCCTCAATGTTGTCCTGCTGCAGCTTGTGGTCGCCGTTGCCGCATCAGCGCTAGCGTTTGATCCTTTGATCCTGTTTTGGGGTTTAGGCTTTGGGGTTAGAGGTGATAGGTGAGAGGTGAGAGGAGTGATGTGGTGGGGTGTGGTGTGGCGTGGTGTGGTGTGGTCCTCTGCTCTTCGCAAAATTTTAATTAAAACGCTGCAGCAGCTCATTTAGCTCATGCATGGCCTTTGACCTCTTGCTTTTGCGTTAGCTTTGACTTTCGCTTTGGCTTTCGCTTTGCCTTTGCTTTCTTTTCAGCTCTCTTTGCCCAACACAAAAAACAAAAAACACAAAAAACACAAAAAACACAAAAAACAAAATGCGATACGCCGTGGCCAAATTAAAATTAGCTTAGATTGGGCCACAGTACGAAAAAATGCTTTGACAAAGGCCAAAACACGAGCGCCGCATGTAGCAACATTATTATGTACATCCCAAAACACACACACACACACACACACACACACACATGGCATCTAATCTCCATAGCTGTTGGCCACGTCAAGCTCTAGCTGGAGGCACTTGCTCTTTAGTCTCCCTCCCCAACGGACACCCCGCCCACCCCCTGCGGTGCACACACGACTCATTTTCAAAACAGCTGCCCGGCTCGGCGGTGGTGCAGTGGTGTAGTGGTGTAGTGGTGCGGCGCCAGCTCAGCGTGTCTGTCTTTCGGTGGATTTCGGTTTCGTTGCCAGTAATTGAAAATCGGATTTCATCGAATCTATAACTCGAGTCTATAACTTTCCTCATTTATGTACACACCCCCAACCCACTCCCCTTGAAAAACACCCACACACACGCATACACACAGACACACTCACTCATGTCGAGCAAACTATTAGCAATTTAAGCTACCGAAAAGATACGAGAAACTTTAGTTGCCGGAATAAATAATTCAATTATAATTATACCTTGATGAGTAACAAATGAGTTAATGGGTCTAACTTACAGATTTTTTGTTCAGTGTAACGGACTATGTGTATAAATTGTGGAGTAATCGAAGCACGACTGCTTGCAACTCGGTCGCCGACCCCTCGTTGCACAGCTCCTTCGGTGTCCAATGCCAATTGGCGGTAGTTTGTTGCACGTACAACGCAACGGAAGCGCTTGGCAGCGAACACATTATACAACAACATGGCCAACAACAGCAACAACAACATTAAAAACAGCAAACAAACAAATTTCAATTCGTTCACGCCGTCGAGGAGCTGTTGTTGTTGTTGTTGTTGTTGTTACTGTTATTGTTGCCTGCAATCGAATGTCAAAAATTTAGAAACATCAAAATTGTTTGTGGGGTGTAGGGATGCCTAAGGGCTGGAGAACTGGCGAGGCGAGTGTCATCAAGGATTTGTGTTTCTCCTTTTTGCATTCAGGATGTTTTCTAAACAACGCCAACAACAGCAACATAAGCAACATGAATAGCAGCGCTGCCTGCTGCCGCAGTGCACTTTTTATCAATGCAATCTAAACCGTAATCCAATAAAATCGACTGCAGGAACGTTGAACGTATATTTTCAGTAAAAAACGCAACACCCCAAATACTTCTCGCCCCACCCAAATGCAGTGAATAGAATCGAGACACGGACACACAAAAAGATTTGACAGTTTATTGCGTGTGTGTGTGTGTGTGGAGGATGGGGCGCAGGATGTGGCGCATGCAGTTGAAACAGCAAAAATCGACGCGACGGCAACCAAAAACAGTTACCAGAAATCCGTTACAATGCGCCCGGGAAATCCCCCCCCCCTCCCCCCTATACACACACACACACCACGCCCCCTCTTGCCACACACCCCTTGAATAGTTAACAGCAGTCCAAGTCAATTGCAATGGGGGAGGGGGATTGGGGGTGGTTGCGATTCTCATGCAACTCAACCCTCAATTCTTGGCCTAAAGTGCTGAATGGCAAAACGAGCAAATTTCCAGATGCTGCTGGCAGCATTGTTGCGAAATTGCTATTTGCACTCAATAACGCACTCACACACACACACACACACACACACACACACCACTACACACACACATACACACAGAGAGAAGGAGAGATACGCGCGTTGAGTTTGCAACTGTGAAACCCGCAACCAGAACCGTTCTGGCCACAAGCACTGACCCAACTATATCGGATACCCGCAAAAAATCTCTATGGATGGAGCAAGGGGTTGCCGCGGAGACGTGACTGTAGGCTGGCAACCGGGCAGTTGGACAATTGCAGCATGTTGCACAAAACAGAAGTTGTTGCTGTTCTACAAAACAAAAACAAAAACAATTTAAGCCATAAAGCAAAAATGCGAATACAAAGAAGAAAAAAAGCGATTGAGCAAAAAATTGAACGGCTGATAAAGCGCAAAAAAAAGGACAAGCTGCTGAAGGAAAGTGTGTACGCTGAGGGGAGGAGAGGGTGCCTGAAGGAAGCTATGGAGTAGGACTAAAAAATTATATCCGTTTTGCTGTTGTTAGTCCTTGTGCTTAGATAAGAAATACCGTTAGCTGGAAACGAAGACGTGCATAGAGGTCAAAGGATGCAATTTGTGGAAGCCGACAAAAATACCCTGGAAGGGATGTGAAAGGAGTTGTGTGTATACCCTGTAAAGATTAAACATGACTAGGGGCTGCATCTTCATCTGCATCTAGCTGGCTGTCCAATTGAAACGTTAACCAGCCGTCTCCAATTTAGAATTTATCTTGTCTAATTTATTTGTAGGTTATGTTAGCAGACTTAGTTCCAGCAAATAAGTATTTCATTATATGGATATCTGGGCAATTTGATAAATAAAAGTAAACTTTCAAACTCTGACAAAAATAAACGTGCAACATGTATCTGCAATACAAAGCCACAAATTCCACAAAAAAAAAAAAAATATAACCGACCGATTGTTCCTATATATTGTTCCGATATATGATTTAGTCGTCCGATCCGAGTGATTGTCTTCTTTTCTTTTTGTAATCTGATATTTTGATAAGCAAAAATGATTTTCATACAAGAAGTCATTTTTCGAGCGTTTGTTGTTCTGATTGATATATGTACTATATCAGACCGATTTCACATATTAAATATATATAAATATGGGTATGCAAATAGTTACTTTTAATCATATATTAAACATATTATATATATATATATGCAAACAGTTACTTTTCATTTGTTAAAGTATTATTTTGTTTGCATAATGGAGAGTTGGCAAATCAATTGCTCGGCGTGGTGTCCCGTCAACTGTGACTTGCGAGGCGTAGATCGTTTGGCATTTTAGCATTGGTTAGTATGTATATGTATGTGAGCGAGGCATATGCCACCACCTCCTCCTCCCTCTTCGCCGTCCTTGTCATCCTGCTGGTTTCAGTTGTGCCTCGTTTTAGGCTGTTCTGGTCGCGCGCACAGCACGCTTTGGTCTCGAATTTATCGCATTTGTAAATGCACGCGACTCGCGCAGCGGTGGCACAGCAAGCGAGCTGCCCACAGGGAGCTGCGATTGCTGCAACTGCTGCACCCAGTGCCTGTGCCTGTAGTGTATGTTGCATTATACATTCTGCATCCTGTGCCCGACTACAACCTTGCTGTAAAACCGAGCGCATTCCAATGAAGTGCGCGTATAGTAAAGCTACAATTCTCATGCAGTGTTCGCAGAATGCACCTCTCTCTCTCTCTCTCTCTCTCTTACTCTCTCGCTGCCTCTCCTTCTTATTCTCTCTCTCTGCAACGCGTTAGATTGCGATTCGCGTGTGCAGCTCAGCGGGAGACAGGACATTTCGTCTGTCTTCGTGCTGTGCATGCGAGAGAGAGAGAAAGAGACAGAGAGACAGACAGAGAGAGGGAGAGAGAGATGCAATGTAGGTGCTGAAAAGGTAAGGCAGCTTCCGTGCACGCGCTGCTGCACGGTGTGAAAGGTAGGCATGGTCCTGGCAAGAATGGCTCACGCTGATCCTGGCCAACTCGCAGACTTTTGGCAGTTGGGCCGACGAGGACAACGCTCAGCATGCGCATTCGACAGTTGCATTAGCACGAAATATCCTGCCCAAGGACACAGCCGCGGACAGCGGGTGGCCAGCAGCAGTGGACGTCGCCAGGAACAACTGCGGCAAACGCGTGCCCCGCGAGCTACGGCGGCGCCACCTCAAACTGCAATCCAAATTTGCCCACCGAGTCCAAAAAACGCCCAAAGAGGCCAATCAATTGATTTTCAATTGAATCTGGAATGGCAAAGAGAGAACAATTTGATTGCACACATGAACAGATACAGACATAGTCTAATTCTAAATCGTTTCAGTCTATATCAAACTGTTATCCTTAAGAAAGTCATTTCGCTTCGATCTAATTGAGTACTCAAACTGAACCAAGTCGAATTGCTTCATTTCGAATGAGTTTTAATGCAAGCCTTTGTCTGTTTGCTGGGGGCAGTACATATATCTTAGTCAACTGCATCAAATCACTATATTATATAGCTGCCATTGCAATGATCAGCTTAGAAGTAAAATCGACAAGTCTTTTGAATCGAACTCACCCGATAATTGTTGCTTGATTTGAAATCGTTGCAAGTATGATTTGTGCATATGCATGAACAGATCGAATCGAACTGAGTTTCTTAAGGCAAGAATAGCCAAATTCAAAGGCGTTCTGTGTTTCACAATCACACACTCAATTGCACACAGTTGTTGTGCAGGTTGTGTGGGGTTCGAGTGTGTTCGAAATGGGGGCGAGCGGAAGCACAGAGGATATTAACACATGTTGCCTGCAACGTTAATTGAGTTAGTGTCCCACACGAAAATGGGCTAGACGAATGTGCCGTGTGTGTAGTGGAAGCGGTGAGGGGGGAGGGGGCGTGCCACTGAAATGACCAGCGGCTACAACAGCCAACTCATTTAGTCCCTGCGACAACAAAGCGCTAACAGAGAAAAAGAGAAAAAAATAGATGCAGTAGAGGTGAAGGAAATGCGAGTTGTGAGTTGAGTTGGCGCATCCTTTTGGCCAAAACATAAAAACTCAATTAGACTCATTACACGCCCAATTATGTAATATATATATGAAATAAAGCGTAGGTCGATGACTGATGAACCGCATGAGCTGGAGGTGATACACTCACTGCACTCCAACCAACCAGGCAATCACATTGGCAACCTTCATCCCACTCTGGTTGAGTACACCTTCAGCTCTTTGCTGCTGCTGGTGATCCTTCATTTTTCGTTTTACTCTTCACGGCCCAGTTGAGCAGCAAAATGGCAACTCGTAAATCGCCAAGCGTTACCCTTCCACTTTTGACCTACACCAATCCCTTCCTCTCCTCCCTCTGTAAATCCTGCAAAGGATTGTCGTCTAGGTGGAACTGTTTCTGGTGCTGGCATTCATTGTTCTGCTTTAGCTTTTTCGCATTTTATGAGCTTGCCAGCTTGCCAGCTTGCCGGGCGGGGGAGGTTGGAGGACACTGGAGAGCTGCAGGATGTGATAGTCATCCTGCCAGCATATAACGGTACTCAACTAAATTGCCAAAGCGTTGAACATTTTTCACCCGATGTGGGCCAATAAATATAACGAAACTACCAAAGTAACTAAACAACAGCACTGAACACAGGACACTGGACACTGGACAGCAACGATGCGCTGCGCTGCGATGCGATGCGATGCGATGTGATGCGATGAGGGCAGCACGAAAAGGACGAGTACACAACAAGTTAAGCAAAAAAAAAAAAAAAAGAGTTGGATCAAAAAAAGTTCAATTGAAGCAAAGAATATTTGCATTGCCAGCTGGAGATGCTCTGTAAAATACTCGAAGGCAAAGCAATATAAACATATAAATAAATAATATAAATAATACAAAATATAAATAAACTTATTAACTGATTTACAATTCGACAAGTTTAAGTATTAAATATTACTTATGGAATTTGGCTATTTGTTGTTTCATTCCACACTAGACTAAGGATGACTCTCGGTTTTAGCTAAAGGGTATTCCTGTTGGCCATGCCCATTATGCAAAAATGTCTGTCTCTCTTTCTCTCCCCATCTCCATCCCTCTCTCTCTCTCTTCCTCCATCTCACTCTCTCTCTCGCTTTTTCTCAGCCTTTCTCTGGTTGCTGGGCTGCAGCTTCTGATGTGACAACCTCGCAAGTGGCCAAGTACCCAGTCAGAGTTACACTCCCAGGACCCACTCTCCATTTCAAGGCTGTAGCATCCACAGCCGCGCCCACACACATTCGGTTAGCCATTTTTTAGTGCGGGCTTTAGGTGTTGTGGGTGGCGGTCGGATTGGGATTGGTGTTGGGGGTTGGCTGAAGGATTGCTCATTCGTTCCACTGCTGCAGTCCGGCAAACTTTTTTCGGGCTTGTTACACGTCGGTCGGATGGTCTCCACTTTTATGGCCACAGGCGGTATTTATATGCAGACAGAACAGCCGCGTCCCCAACTATGCAGCTCCTCGCATCCCCACCCCCTTCCCCCTGCTTTGGCCGTTCTTCAGTGAGCGCCACTCGAGTTATGTTGGCAATTGAAAGTGGCAACTGTGTCAAGTGTTGCCTACTTGTCGTACATGGCGAGCTCTGACTCTGATGCTGACTCTGGCTCTGAATCTGATGCTGACTCTGACTCTGATGCTGACTCTGACTCTGACTCTGTTCTGCTCCTGCTGCTGCTCATATGGCTTCTGTTCTGCTCCTGCTCCTGCTCCTCGTCCCCTTCCACAGCCCGCGATTTAAAAACAGAATTCTTTATTTTCATTCCATGCGCTGGGTTAATGGGAGTGGCAAGTTGGGGTGTTGGGGGGAAGGCACGTTAGCAGCCACAGCGTTTCTCGTTAGTTTTTTTTTTTTTTTGCTTTTTTTATCCATTGCTCTTTACGTTTTTTTGTATTTGTTTTTTTTTTTTTGCTCTATTTTGTTGCCAAACTTTTCTCTGGATATGGAAGTGATTTCAATTTATGAACATGCCGCTGTCCACACACCCACACCAGCAACAACAACAGCAGCAGCAGTTCAACACCCACACACCGACATTCACACATGGCATTACATTCATCCATCAGAGGCAACGGCAGTAGCCATCTACTGCTCCTCCTGCTCCTGCTGCTGCCCCTCTTGCTGATGCTGCTACTACTACGGCTTTTGCATCCGAGCTGGTCGTCCTGGTCGTCCTCGTTGTCCTGGTCGTCGTCGGTCGTCTGTCTGGGGCCAAGCGCTGGACATGGGACATGCGTTTGGTCTGCTTTTTAAAACGAATTTAAATTTTTCTATAATTGGTTCTAGGGGAAATTGCAGTTCTGAGTTCAACTTCCGTAACTTAATGAATTACCAAAAGTGTTTTACTAGACACACACACACATACGCAGGCAGAATGCCCTGTGGCCATTTGAATACGTGTGTCCACAAACACTCGCACACCCTCATACAATATGCACATATTTTTTTACTCACACTCTTCCGATGTGAGTACTCGCTGCTCCGAGCCGAATGATGCTACAATTTCTTATGTCTGTATTTATGGCTAGTTGCTATGAAATCTGCATCATTGAAGCACTCCTCAAACATTCACTAATAATTCAACATTGAAAAATTGCAAATGACTTTGCACTATTTTCCAATTACCAAATAAATACACAAAATGATAAAAATAGCAAAAGTGCAATAATGGAACTTCGCATTGATTGATCCATTTGCTGCCAATTTGCTTCGATTATTATTTTATTATTTGTTCTTAAGTGCGAAAAGCAATCTTAAATGTCGAACTTATTGACAGTATTTTTAGATTGTGAGATTTCCCAATTTAATGTATATTTCTTAGTGCTTAAGCAAGCAAACTATTTTTAGGGTTTATGGTTTATGTCATACTCAGAATATGATACTGCGAAAGACTATCGGGTAATACCTCTATTGTCTACATATTTAAATGACTCTCAGCAATTTCATCAAACAGAAATTCAAAGTCTTCTTCTGCATTGAAACTTAAACTTTATTTATGTTTGGGCTACTTTCTAATTGCAAAATTAGACACCAATTAAGCAGGACTTATTCCATAAAATTGAATGTTTAAATAATATTATAAATAATACATTTATGAGTTGAAGTGGCTTTAGCTTGCTGTGTGCTCAAGTGGCTTAAAAGTGTCTATTTGTGTGATGCCACGCCCCCAAATTGTTAACGCCCGTCTAAGCGACAACAATATGAAAATAGTTTACCGAAAGTGGCATTAATTAAATTTTTAATATGGTTAATCCGCAGCGACTGTTGGCACTTAAGTTTTTCAATTAACCCGCCAGCGTCTTGGCAACAACCCTCGGTTGGCATCGGTGGTGTATTTTCATATTCATATACAGGCCGTATTAAACAGCGCGTGCGACAACATAATCAAACACCGCCGATCACAGGCAGACAATGTATGTATATATTTATGTATGCATATAGATGGGCCAGGGGTAGGAGTGGAGGTGGAGGCAGCAGGCAGCAGGCAGCAAGCAAAGGGAACGACAGCTACTCAAAAATGACTCAAATTACACGAGTCGCTCATATTTGTCGCCCAACTATTAAACACATGCGGGCAGCACCTACTCCAACGCCAATGAGGGTGCGAAGGGTGTGAAGGGTGCTCTGCGAGGGGTGGGGAGGGGAGCGGGCTACATGGAGCAGGAGGCGAGGCGTGGAGGACGATGACAGCCAAAGATGACGCGTGCCGTCATCGGCATCTTGCGTTGGCATTCGAGAATAGGCACTGTCGATAGCCCAGTGTCTGGGCAACAGGGCTCTCAGTATGTATATATATATATCTTATATATATATGTATGTATGTATGTATATATATTAGATTGCTGTACACTTAAGACAAGTCACGAGCCAAAAGTCGCACTTAAGCGTTTTCTAATCTGTGAAGGGGCTGACGGGGGGCTATAAATATTTATGCCTGGGCGTATTTCCAAATATGTGACAACAAACTTAAATTAAGCCATGCGCATTACTCACGCGCCAACAACTAGTAATCAGGAGGGGTAGCCAGGTCTGTATATATATATATGTATATATATGCATACTTGTATTCAAGGGGTCGTGGGTCATGTGATTTACAGCGAGGCATTCAATGCTGCAGCAGGCATTTAGCGCGCCTCATAAAAGCATCTCAAGAATGTTGTTAACAAAACAAATAGACGACGTGTCTGCCGCGTGGAGAGGGGCGGGTGACCAGGCTCGATAGTGTTTGTGTGTGGCATTAAGTGATTACTTGACGGGAGCCAAGAGAATCGGGCGTATATCCATGGGAATGGGGTTAAAGATGCCGCCATCAATTGATTAGTGCCTTGTTTTCAGCAATTGAAACTGAAACTAAAACAGTTTTGGTAATTGTTCTCCGAGCAGAAGATTTGATGCAATTGCAACTTTGAGTTATGCTTGATGTTTGTCAAGAAAGGGGGGCGAGCTGCAGACAGATGTGTGATGCATTAAACAACTTGCAACTAAGTACTTAAGACTTAAGAAATGCGAGATTAGGAATCTGGATTGGGAGCTGTATTCATGGCATATACCTTTAAGGAAAGTGCCAGATCTGCAGATTAGGACTTGATCTAGCCAAATAAAATATGTGCATGAAGGCAGCTGGGCCGGGCCAAAAGAGGAAGAGCACGGAAATTGATTGCAGTAATGCCCCCCCCCCCTCTCTCTCTGACTCTTTTTAAAATGATTTTCAAGTCTGTTTTCTATTCACAGCTCGTGGAGGCAACTCAATTTTTGTTACTAATTAAAATATGTATGGAAAAAAAGACTTAATGATAGTAACATAAATATTAACAGGAATGGTTTGGCCAAAACACAGCCAAATGGGGGCTCTTGCGCCACTTGCTTAGGATATTTTTTTAGTATTCATTTTAATGCAACAAATGCTTAAATTGAAACTAATTGAAGTGCTGTGGACATAAGCAACAAGTTTAAGTTGTATGTTGAATCACTTTTATGCACCAAAGGGAAGCACATAAATGTTTCAAATAATTGAGTTTAATCGAGCTCCAAGTTAAGATCGGGTAGTGCCACATATTGTTTGCCTCTTCCTGGCACCTTATAAATGAAAATGAATTACTTAAAGTATGTGTACTACGTATAGTGAAAAAGGCAGCATACTGAATGTTATTTAAGTGTTATGTAATTCAAAATTCAACTCATAATTGTTGCCTGAACTTAAGGTTTTGCCAGTCTCAATTCTGAATCTGATTCTGAATCTGATTCTGTGCAGCGCAAGATGGAAACGGGGCCAGTAGCTGGCCACAGAGCTCACATGCTCGTTAATTCTCGCCCCGTTTTGTAAATTGCGCTAATTTCACACCTGCTTACTAGGAACAGGTAGAGTGGGGTGGGGGAGTGGTAGGCGCTGCTCTACAGTGGGTGGGTGCATTGTGTGGGCTGCCAGGTGGAAGTGGCGAACAAAAGTGCCGTAAAATGGCGACGCCAAATGCTAGCGATTTATTTCACTGGCGAGGACCTCAACTCCTTTGGGATAGTCAGCCAAGCGATTCCTAACCGACACACACACACACACACACACACACACACACACACACACGCAGGCAACGCAAGTGAATCAAAAAGTCATTTAGGCGGCCTCCAGCTTGGCGAACCAGTTTGTCCGGTCCCCGTCTCGGCCTCAACTCTGCTCAACTGGACCCGTTCCATTCTATACCCTGTCCCTGGCAAATCGTAATGACAAATGTGAACGCCCACCGCCCACTTTCGAAGTGTATGAGTGTGTGTGTGTGTGTGTGTGTGTGTGTGACAAATAGTTTATGAGCATTCGTAGCACAGATGAGAACGCAACTCTCGAGGCGAGCACGTAACCCTTTTCCTGGTCTGGGAAGGATTCGTGTCTTTGTCGCGCCTTTTGTTGCCCCATTATGCGGCGGCCTTGTTCCAAGGGTGAGATGACATTTTAGTTTTGTTTTAATGTTCCCATTCGGTTGGCTTTTTATGAGTTTATTATCAAGCAAAGTAAATGATGCGGCGATGCGACGGAACTTTCCATAGCAGGCGCAACTGTGGAATTGAGGATGTCCTTCTGCTTCTGCTGCTGCCGTTTCTGTGTCTGTGCATTGTGCAACCCTTGCCGAGAGTCCTCTGTGTGTGTGTGTGTGAAATTATATGAATTATATTGCAGTGCGTTTATCCAGCGATTCGGGCGGGGACTGCACATGTGCTACCTTCGCCGTCTCCGTTTGTCGGCTTTGTGTTGTTTAATTAATTATGTAAACATAACTTTTGTCGAACCCTTTTATTTGCAACCCCAAATCCCCCCCTCACCCCTAACCCTCCTCCTGGCCAACAGTTTTTTGTGGTGCCTTTTTCGTCGCGCATTTATGGAAATTCATTTGCAACTGAAATTGAAATTGAAACCGAATCCAAATCCGAGTTCGCATCCGAGTCCAAAATACAAGTGAGCTCTCTTCTCTTCTCTACTACTATGAGCCTCAATTGATAAATTAAGAGATTAACAGCCGCCGCCGTAACCAACATGGGTCACATCCAAATGGTCCAAATTGAAACCCTTTTATGGCTAAATGGGCGTTCCTAATGTTTGTATGTCTTACGCGTTGAAGGTGACAAGCGTTTTTCCTGATTAGTCCTGTTTTGCGTTCTGCTTTTTTTTTTAGCTGTACGAGTTGTCAATTTGTCAAAGTTGTGTTCTGCTGACGCATTTGGATATGTTTCACAAGTTATTTATCAATTTGGAAAGTACAACAAATGGAATAAGTGAAAACGCAGTTGACAAATTGATTAGCAGATTTCTGAGAAGCAGATAGTTGAGGCACTGGTGAACGATGGCCAACTAGCCACAAAAGATTTACGATGCTGCACAAAAGACGTAGTAACAAATGAGGCAAAGGCAACCGCGACGGGGCAACATGTCAATAGATTGCGACGAGGCAACCGATTGACGCATATTTGTATAACATTGCCACAAAAGGACATCGAGGTCGCGACCCGAAAATGCGAATGCGAATGGAATGGGCCTGGACATGGGCCGGCAACAAGGCCTAATAACCAATATCGAGCAATGGCTTGCATATTTGCATAGACAGGACAACTTGGCGAGTTGAAGGTGGCAGGACAAAGGCCAAAGGATATAAGGGTAAACACTCTACGAGGAGTTAAGGTAGGAGGTAAATTTCCAATGAAAAAAAAATGTCATTAAAACCAATGCAGGCCAAAGAGAGAGGGAGATAAAAGGAGACAGAGGCAGTGATAAAACTCGCTCACTTCTTCATTATGCTCGCTGCATAGAGCAGGGCACACGCAACTTTATATAATGCCCAGTTACCGTATTCCTCTACCCTACACCCAACTCACCCGATACCACGTACCTTATACCCTATGCCGTGTGGCAGTTCCGGCGAAAGCGATCGCCGCAGCGGGTGAAATGGGAAATTGGGTAAGATGTGAAATGCGAGATGCGACTTGTGAAATGCTCTAGTTTACGGATTGCATCATAAAACCAAGCGATGAGGCCGTGGCAAGGGGCATCATAAAATGTGCTGCAAAGACGCAATGTTGCGGACATGCCTTCTACGAAATCCTTTATGCAAATGCGTCGAAAGGTTGAGCCGACCTTGAGATGCATACCCATTGTCCTGGCAAATGAATCAATTGCCAACCCAATTTCTATTTACCATTTCCCGAAAAGTTTGCTTTCTTTTCTTTAACATTTCTCGCTTTGCTTTTTCTCATTTTGTAGTGTTTTTTTTTTTGGCCAACCCGTTACAGGAACTGTTGCAATCACTGTTTTTTCAATTCCGACTTTCAGTCGCACTCTGGTAACCATGCCCATTAGCAGGCAGGACAAATCACGCGCTGCCTTGTCAGCAGTCAGCAGTCCGCAGTCGTTGCGTTGTTGCACGTTGTCCTAGCTGAATGATAATGCAATATGTTGCATGATTTATGCTCGCTCAAAGTTCACCAGCTATAGCTGGAAAGGGAAGCGACAGCGAGAAAGAGACAGACCTATTTATATATGTAGATATAGTGTATTTATGTACATATATATATTATTCCATATATTTTTTGGCAACATCATTATGTGATTTGATTCGCGCCCTGTGCGAATATTGCCTCCTCCCTCTTCCCACTTCGGTTGCGACAAATATTAACTTCAATAAATTTGACGCACACAGTCCGAATTATGAGTCAAAGGCGGACAACGGCACCACATCACCTTCATATGAAAAAAGGAAAAGGGTTCGTGGTGGCATTGGCTTCACTTCAAACATCTAATAATCAATGCGCACACCCCGGCAACATTAAGGAATCCAACCCTCAGCTGCAACCATTGTTGGTCCTGCTCAATTGCTTTGTCATGTTCACAAGTTGTCGTACAGGGTGTTGATGTTGTACTGAAAAATTAAGCACTACGTATAATGAAATCTGAACGATGCACAACAAAAAATATAATAATAAAAGGTCAGTTAAATTGGTTAGGAGTGAAGGATAACAAGCCAAAAACGGGGTACTTTTGCGATCCGTTAAGTAGACGGCAGACGAAAATGGAGTGTGAAGGATTAAAATGAGTTCATTGGATGCTTCTATACTCGTTAAGGGTATTCCTCGGAATGTGATAGTTGTATTTGCAGCAACTGTCCAAAAATAGAGCGTAACACTTATATTTTCCAAAGCTGGACCCCATCTTCTCGATAATACATCTCCTCCAGAATATTTAACTCTATCTTAAAAATGTTGATTCACTGAAAGACTTGTAAGATTAGAAAGCAAACTGAAGTCGCTCTTAGTTGTATTATTAATTGCAATACTTAGTATAAATATATTCCATTAATATTATTAGTTATGCTAATAAGTAAAGGCAATTGTCGATATTTAGTAAATAAATATGCAAATAAATGTTTGATTCAAGTTCTTGAAGTGCAGTAAATAAATGTTGAAATGTCTCAATTTTGCTCACATTGTCGCACAATAAAATCGTGGAATAGTTTACAATTTTGTTATATCATCGCTTGTCAGATTGTTGTCAAGGTTTTGAGTTGTAGTTGTTGCTTTTGCCGTCATTTTTTTCAGTTTTTGGGAATTTGATATAAATGGAGGCTGTGCATAAAATTCACGTGAGAAGCGGAAGCCGGTGGCAGATTTGTTGTTGCCAAAGGGAATTGCAAATATTCTAAATTGCATTTTGTGCCTAAGCGCTCGTAAGCACACACACACACACACACACACACAAGCACACTCGCACTCATATGCAGTACGTGTTGAGGGAAAGGATTTTCAAACAAAAATGTGTGAAGCTTAAACAAAAATCAAAACAGAAACGAAACAAAACAAAACAGAACAAAGCAAAACACAAATAGACAGAAATAAACTTGCAAAAGTTTTGCCTTTTATGTTGCTATTTATTTATTTTATAGTAGACACGTGAGTTTATTTTTATGGTTTTAAAATGATTTTTAAGCCCGGCTGGCAGGCGTGCGATTTTCTACAATACCTCCAACAAACGTTCGACCACCAGCCCACACCCACACCCACAGCCACCCTCACCTTAACTCTTGCCGCACTGTGTACAGTGCTTAACCGGAAACGGATGCGAATTGCATGCGTCACGTGACACACGAGCGCATGTCGACGTCGACATCGATGTTGTTGTGGAGCGTTAAGCTTTTAGCGGCTATACTCGCTGCTCGTTACTCGTACTCCATGCCGTATGCCGCATGCCGCATGCCGCATGCCGCATGCTGCATGCCCCATGGCCCAGGGGCCGCCTAAAGCTAGCATGCAGCTTCACAGCGACCGTTGCATTTTTATTTACTTTTCTGTCAAATGGCAAACTTCACAACACGTTCGCATTTGTGTAGTCAGTATTGATTATGCAGTTTGTTGTTGCAAATCTCTGCACCATCGACGACAACAACAACAACAACAACAACTAGAATAGCAACAACCGAAAGTGCTCCAACAACAATCGACTGCAAACTCAATAAATCTAAATTCCGCACAAAAATAATTGAATCACTAAGCCATGAGTTGACACAAAAATAAAAAAAATAAACTTTGGCGTTTTTCCTTTTTCCTGCTACGTTATTTCGCATAGCATTTTTTCTATAGTCACATATATATATATATATATATATATATATACTTTATCGTACACATACAGGTATATATATTTATATATATGTATATCCGCTCTGTGTGTTTTGCTTTTTATGGTTAGCATGTTTTGTTCTTTGGCTTAGCATTTATTTTGCTCTAAATGTGTGTTGCAGATTTTGGGCAGCTTTTCACAGGTCGCTGCGCTAGTTTGTGTCATTCATTTGGGGCTTACGAGTAACTGAGAGTTGGCTCCAGGGATTAGGGTTCAGGAGGGGCGGAGGGGCAGATTGGGGGGTGTTGATCTTAATCGAAATCAAACATATTATATTCAATTCTCACTTCTTACCAAATCTTTATTATTCCTTATCCCGCATTAACATATAAATATAAATTTATGAAAATTAGCTACAGAAATTCATTGCTTATATAAACTTGCACTTTCGCTAACTTAGCATGTTCTTCTGAAGACTAATTTGAAGTTTTGTTAGAGTATGCCTTGATTGTGAACACTGGTTACTTTGCAACGATTTAGCAAGAGTGCTATTACAATTTGAAAGCACTAAGCCGTTGGGGTGTTGATTGCAATAGAGCAACCTACATTAACGTATGCATATTTTATGTTTATATAAAATCTTAAAAAAAAAACAGCAAAAGCAGAAAAAGGTGCCTAATGCAAAAATCAAATAGCAAGCGATAAAAGCTGCGGCAAACAACCCGCACAGGTTATGCCGTAAAACCAAACCAAACCAAACCAAACCAAATCAAACCAAACGAAAGGGGGCAAAAACAATCCCGTTCGCTGCAAACTGATCCTGGCTGATCCAATCCAATCCGAACCGAACCGACCCGAACCGAACCGTGAATCAGCTCTGCTCGCAGCGAAAGTGTAACAAACTGAAAACATACATAATTTGCATCTTGTGTTAAAATTAAAAACTACAACAACAAAAAAAAGGCAGCCAGGAAAGGAGTAAATAAATAAATAAATCCTACTTAATGTCACAATCAATCCGTGGCAGGACAATAGAACGTCACACACACAAAAAAGGAGTAGGCCAGGCCAGGCCGCTGGCCTGGGTTGGTTACAAAACTTACACAAAAGGACGCTGCACGATGACAGGGGCAGTGGCAGTGGCAGGGGGTAAAGACGGCGACAACGCTGGGCCGAGGGCTAAAGTTGCTGAAATCTGAACCCCTATTAGCGCGCATTTAGCTGTTCATTTGAAAGTTTTATTTGGCGCGCTGATGCGTTAAATCAGCACAACAACAACAACAGCAACAACAACGACGACGGCGACGGCGACGAGAGGACGACGAAGGGGGCAGCAACAGTGGCAGACTATCAGCGGGCGTTGCACTGACAAGCACTCAGCCTCAGCTGCCACACACTCGCTGCAGTCGCTGCCTCAGTTCTGCTTTAGTGACATGTATAATTTTAATCCAGCTGTAACATAAGTTTCTGATTTGACAAATCCTCGAAGCGCCGAGGACAATACGAAACTATTTGACAGAAATTGAAATGTTGTTTTGTGGCCATGCCAACGTCAATCGAGGGTGGACTCAGCACTCGGAACATGTGTGCCTCAGACTCAGCCTCAGCCTCAGCCGCAGCCGCAGCCTCAGCCTCTGACTCAGCCTGAGCCTGAGCCTGATGATGCGCAGGGTTATTTAAATTACGCTCGAAGCTCATACGCAAATATTCGGGCTGACAATAACAACAACGAAAGGAAAGGAAGGCAGCAAAGGGTGGCCCAGAGCAGCCCTCTGCTAGCGAGGGGCAAGGCAAGGCTGTAGCAAAGGGGGTTGCATCATAAATATCTCAACATTAACATTAATTGCACTCCATGTCCTCGATGTCCTCGATGTCCTCTTGTGTGGGCCCACACAAGAGCCGCATCCTGAGAAATCGAACGGCTGCTCTTCGTTGCCCCTGCTTCTTGAAAGCATTTCGCATTTGGCTTTCGATTTTGCTTTTGCCTTCGCATTGCCTGCTGCCTGCTGGCTGCCCCCTTTCTGGGCATTATTTTATTTTATTTTCACATTATTTTTTTTTGGTTTTTTGTTTTTTTGTTGAGGGTGCCGCATTGGCCACAAAACGCAGCCACCGTTCTCGATAGCTGGTCCGGTGGTGGCCGCTTTGATGTGATCTCTGTGTGCCATGTTCGCGTGGTTGTTAGTTTCGCCTTTGCCCCGGCATTGTGGCATTATTTCAATAATGAAGCCACTGCCTCGCATTCCTCTCTTTCACTCGACTTCCACAGCCACATCCACATCCACATCCACTTCCTTTCAGCCTCCAAGCCAAGCAGCGGGCTTTTCAACATTCTCGCCCACATACAAAGCACGCGGAATGGCATGAGCCACAGCTGTGCCAGAGTCAGCATCAGCATCAGAATCAGACTCGGAGGAGGAGGTGGAGGTGGAAGAGGAGAAGGAGTCAGAGTCCTTGTCTGCTTCTGCCTCTGCTTCTGCTTTGTCCGGTGCTGAGTGGTGGGCACAAACTAATAAGTTGACGCATTAATTGGCTTACAGGCATTCCCCGCATAACTTACTCATCTCCTTCGCCATCGCCTTCACCCGAAGGCTGTGGACTTGACTCCCGACCCCAACGACAAAGCTAGCCAAGCCGAGGTCGTTTCCATTGTTTGTCGAAGGACTACATATATAGCTTTCCAAGCTGATGCTTCTCAAAATTCTCAAAATTAAAAAAAGGACTGATTCTTCTGCCAAAATATGAGGTATTAGATTAGAAAAATAAACTTATTGAAAATAAAAATAAAATGTAGAAGCTATGTAAAAAATTGCTTCATAAATATCATTTTATGCGGTTCGTATAATGATACTGCTAGTCAAAATAAGTTCTTCTAAGTTATTATAAAACCGAAGTTAAAACTGATTTTAAATCTTAGCTGACCTGGATGATGTCGCAAAGGTTGAGGATCAAATCGAGAATTGATTGGGCAGCTTAGCCACATACTTGTGTTCGTATCGAGGGATTTATTCATAACCTACAACCGCACGCCACGATGTGTGTTGTGGACTAATCAGCATGCGGATGGATGGATGGATGGATGGGTGGATGGGTGGCTTGACGAAAAGAAGACAAGGACATCGATTTCAACTTAACGGAGTGACGAGCCATGAATCGTGAGCCCTTAGTCTCTAGTCCTTGTCCTTTAGCCTTGAGTGCGCCGTGTGAATCGGCGCAGGAGGGCAACAAGTTTGTCGCCTGGTGGACACGTGTGCGCTTTTTTGCTCCTTTCTTATTTATCTGGCAACGATTTAAGCCCAGGCACGAGCAGCGGCATCAACCACCCACAAAAGCCGCGAGTCAGCCAAACCCCAACCCCAACCCCAACTCCAACTCCAGCCAGTCACTCACTCGCCCACTCATTCACTGGCTGCTGCCAGCAATTACTGTATGAATACGAATGCGAGTACGAATACGAATATGAGTGTGGGTATGAGTATGAATATGAGTATGCGCGTATTGTTGTTATTGTTGTGCCAATTTTGAAGTAGTTGATGGTTCGGCTACGTGCTCGCTTATTGTTTGATGTGGATTTTAATTGAACTTAAGTTGATGTTGATGGTCGGCGCTGCGCTCTGGGGTTGCTCGCAGGATGCTTAACAACGGGACCATCGACAACCGCAAATATTAATAAAGAAGAAAACAACCAAAAACAGAGATGAACGAATGACGGACGGACAGTTGGATGAATGGATGAATGGATGGATGGATAGACTGTGGGTGCTCGAGTCGACAATCGAAATGCGAACAAAAACACGTTGCACTCATTAAAAAGGCAGCCAGGTCAAACGGCAGCCAGCCTGGTTATATAATCGTAATTCACAACGCATATGTCACTCAATGAGGCGCAAAGGGGTGGACCATTGTTGTTTTTGTTGTTGTTGTTGCCGCTGTTACTCACTTGTCAGGATTCATTGTTAATGACAGGACTCATTGCCGAACAATTGCGAATGCAGTGGCAGCCTTAATTTGAATTTGATAAATGATAGCAGGCAACACGACTCAGCGCCTGACATTCTGCACGGATACAAACCAACTTTTCGCAAGTTTTCCATGTTACAATATTTGTAAATTATTTATCAGTCGAAGTGTCATACTTGAGTGACTTAATGGGATCGTTGTCGTCATCCTAATTCTCATTCTCAGACTCATCTCTATTATCCTTCGTAGTTGCATCCCTTGCAATTATCTGTTAGCTGTGTTCTTCTCCGCAAAATCAATTTAGTTTTCAAAAATTGGCATCTTTCTTTTGCCGGTAAAAGAGCATTAGCCAAGTAAAATCAGGCTTATCTTGCAAGACATTGTCTGCAGGTGGGTTGTGTCAGTGGTGCATTTGGTCGTATGCCGGATGTGCCGTTGACCAAGCTGACAGCCACTTTGACAGGCCTGTGTAATCTGTCGTCACTTTGCCACTGTGCCAGCTTGTCGATATTTCGGACTGGGCGCCAAATTGCAGAACATATTCGAGCAGTTTGAACGCATGCATTGTTCTTCAAAGAGATCAGTTCCTGAAGTCAACAATGTCGCAGATGTCAAAAGTGATTCTGATTGACTAGCCAGATACCTTATGATAGCTATGATATACTATCGGATTATTTGTGCTTAGATTGACAGACAAGCAATACTTTCGATAACTTCTTTTTAAGATATCTGATTTAGATTAAGTTCAAACAGCAATTTCTATAAATGTTCAATATCCATACTTAATAGAGACGATACCTGTACTTGTATCTCTTTCGATTGGTCGTTGAATTCAACCGTGAAAACACTTTATAGTCTTAGTTCATATACATATTGGATCTATATATTGATCCATTGAGTATACAGGCGTTTCTGTCTGCTTTTCCAAATATTTCACCTATTTTTTTGTTTGCAAGTTTTACTCTGTTTGGTTGCTTTCCTGATGAGTTGCTTGAGTTGGACAGCACGTGGTTCGTTGCAAGACAATTAAATGGGCATCGGCTACGCTACCCTCAGTCCAACCCCAACCCCAAACCCAATCTCAACCTTCAACCTTTAGACTGATGACAATATTATTGTTAAATTGCAAAGCGCGCAAATCAAATTAAAATGCGCTGCGCTTTTGTTGTTGTCGTTTTGTCTAATGTTGTTGCTGTTGTTGTCTTTTGGCCGCAGAAAAATGGTTGGCAATGTCGCTGCCAACCACAGCAGCAACCCCCAAAAGGCGGCAACCACATGGCCGCCATGCCATGTCCCCACTCCCCCACCAGAAAAAGAAGAGGCAGTGGCAAATGAACAAGCTCAGCCAACCACCCTCAAGCAGCCCACCCACCAGCTGGAACCGGCTGGCGGCGTTAATGACGCACAAGTGTGACACTTTGCTGACGGCGGCAGAGACGTTCACGTCAACGTCAACGTAGGCGTCGACGTCGGCGTCGCTGTCTACAGAGTTGAAACACGAAACAAGAGCAAATTGTTACAATTGCTTTTTATCACTGCGAATGTGAGTGTGTTGGTGTGCGTGTGTGTGTGTGTGTGTGTGTGTGTGTGTGAGTATGTGTGTGTTTGGTAGCAACACAACAGCAACTGAGCATGAATAAATGAAAGCAGAAAATAAGTTGATTTTAATATGAAATTTCACGCTGGCTCTCTTTCTCCCCGTTTGGCTCATTTTGCAGTTTGGCTTCTATTCTTCTTGGCCTTAACTTGTTCCTTTTTTTTTGCCAGAGTGCGTGCGAGTGTGTTGTGTGTATGTGTGTGTGTGTGTGTGTGCATTTTATTTCGACAACAGGGAAAAAAGAAAACGCCGTTTAATTGAAAATTATCGCAACATGGTTGTCACGCAATTATTTCGCGTTATCACCGAGCTTGAGGATGCCTGGGCAGAGAGAGTTAGAGAAGGAGAGAGAGAGAGGGGGTAGGAGAGCGGGTGGTGTGTCATGTGGTGCGGTGTGGTGTGGTGCAATGGGCTTTGGGTTGGGGTGCTAGCAGCAACAGCAAAGAACTCCAATGGATGTTGAGACAACCCTCGGTGGAAATTCTGTCAGCGATTCTGTATCATTTATATTGTTGTTCGCATATCCCAGGCGTGGCGAATGCGTTTAAGCAAGTGCAACAACAACAGCAACAATAACAGGCAACTACAACAACAACAACAGCAACAACAAGGCAACAATTACAATAACTGAAAGCGAGTTTGGTTCGGGAGGCACCACCAAGAGCAAAGCAACCACCTCGAACACCACCTGAGGTTGTCATAGCTGCCGCGATAATTTGCACATAAATTTGTTGATTGACACAGGCACAAAGAACTCACACACATACACACAAATACACACACACACACACACACACACAACAAGTGCGCCTGTGTCTGTTTCTAAAGCGTGAAATTTTAATTGCCCTAAAGCCGAGTTTGCAATCAAAAATAATAAAATAAAAAAAAAGAAAAAGAATTATCAACATCATGAAAAAAACGAAGTGTGGCTAAGTGAGAGGCAGGGGGAATTGGGCCAAGTTGGGGTGGATGGAATGAAACGGTGTATAACATGGGTCAAGCATGCTGTTAATTAAAGGTTAAAAGTATATCGATTGCAGGTCATTCGAATCACAAGTGGCAAATTATCCGCATAACAGAGCATGAGAATATAAATAGGGAAGGAAGTACATTTATATAGCATACAGAAATAAATCAGTATTTTATTGAAATAAACTTTAAGTGTTGGCCAGGAATATGATTATTGGAAATACTTTGTAAATGGATTATTTGCGGATGCTTTAGCAAACAGGTGAGTTAACTTAGATGTGCTATTTGCTAACAGCCTGACAGCTTGAGCCTAACATGTGTATTAAGCATCCATTTATATGGACTTCCTGTCCAAAACGTCGACAACAAACGAGTCATGCAGCTTGTTAACTCAATCTCTGCAGGCTACGCCTGCTAATTGACCCATTGATGGGTTTATTAAATACCCACCGTGAAAATGAAGACAATAACAGCATCAACTATGCATTCGTATATATAAATATATGGGAATACCACCTTCAATTCTAGAATACCAATCTTTACACACAAAAGAAAGGAAGAATGGAAAAAATGCGCATCCAAACAAGCCACATAAACAAACAAACAAACACAAAGTTAGGGAGTCGCCCAGAGCTGATCAGAAGAGTCAACTATGAGTATTTAATATAAAAAGCCAGAGGAAGAAGTCGTTGGAGCAAAGCATTAATCAATCTCATCGCACAATGAGCGAAAGCCATAAAAAGGAATTCAGGCGAACAGCAGTCGGGTAATGTTTTCATAAACCAATTTATACACAAACAATAAATCGCTGGGCACTAAAAAGATTTTCCCTGCTCGAGAGTATGAATGAAAGTGAAGCTGTCGAACAGGTTGGGAACTTGTCCATAATCGAACAGAACGGGGAACAATGCAAGGGAAATGGTGGCCAGGTATCTTTTCTTTGATTGCGATTGCGGCTGTGTTCTGATTCTGGTTCTGGTTCTGGTTCTATTCGGGTTTCTGGTCAGGATCATGGGGTGTGTTTCTGGCTCAATCAATGCCACAGCCAAACAAGTGTTATGAATGATTTGATGTTTTTATTTGTCATTGAGAGACGTTAGGACCTTCGACCTCAACAAACCGCACAAAGCAAACAAAACAAAAAAACAGAAAAGAAATCGAAAATCAAAAAGAGTAAAAAAAAACTCCAATAATAGTTTTGATTTCACTTTTTTTCCCTGCAGCCCCAGACGAACTGGCACCAATCGCAACCAAAAACCAAACTAAGCGACGACCACAGCTTGTGACATGATTTATGAACTCGAAGTGTTCCACTAAATCCAACCATTGTCCTTTGCACCACACTCGTATCATGGACTTGGTTAAGAAATGATGAAAAATGTTTCAATAAACTGCTCGCACCAAGTGGCGAGCAGAGCCCAAAGCTGATCCACACCCCGCTGGGGGTCCCATTGGGCACATTGGAGCTAAGCAAATAGCCGCAGGGAACACGGCCAACAGTCACGGTCACAGCCACAGACAGACAGACAAACAGAGAGACAGACATCGCCTCCGATTCACAATCCGATCCAGACTCTGTGCCCATGAGGCCATCATAACCGGTTCGTCAGTTGCATATTAACGGCTTAATTGACCACCGTGTGGCTTGGTCTGTGGTTGCTCTGCCTTTGTGTTGTCCCTCTCTCTCTCTCTCTCTCTCTCTCTCTCTCTCTCTCTCTCTCCTTATCTCACTCTATGTCTGTCAGTATGTGGGAGCCAAGTGGTGAGTGGTGGTCACTCATCAACCTGGTCAGGCATGCACAATTGTGCTGCGATAGATCAGTTTGTCTGCTCCTTATGCAGTTCTCCCCTAACACTAACCTGAAAATTAAACAAAACACATCTAAATAAATGCACAACATAACAAACAAAAATTTGTTCAATAGTCACTTCCGTTTTGGTCCATTGTTAAACAAAAAAAAATGTAAAAATAAAGCAGCAAAAAAAAAACCAATTCAACAATAAACGGCGGACGGTGGGGAGCGGTGTAAGCAATGCCCAAATTGCTGTGTCTTATTAAAAAAAAATATATATGTATATATATATATATATATATATATATATAGTAATGAAAACAGCACACAGCATTTAACATACACTACCTTCATTTAAAAAATATATAAGCATATATTTAACAAGAAAAAATATTATTTATAAAAAAAGCTGAGTGTGAAGATTATAATTTCTTGCTAAAAAGTTTGATTTGTATATATATATATATATATATAATAAATAAAATATATAATATACATCACACTATAGAGTCACAAGCCTAGCGACGAATTGACGATGCCATGGTTTTGGCGCATTTGATACGCAAAATCAACAACCAACAACGAACAAATTGTTGAAATCAGTCAATGGGCAGCCCTTGACAGGGTAATTCGGCAAGCTGAAAATCAGAAGCCAACCCCCAAAAAGTATCGGCCACAGCCACAGCCACGTCAGCATGCCCAGATCCAGATTCCAGCGTCATATTGACTGCCAGGCAGGCTAATCAATGAGCCACCATTTGTCTAGCCCATTCCCTTATAGCCATAGCCAGGCATGCCCGCAACAGCGCAGATTAACTTATGAAATTTTAGAATTTGATTTGAAATCGAAACTTTCATTCCATTCATTGTTCGCTTCTGCTAGTTCCTGTTTTACGTTTAGTGGATTAGCCAGCTTCCGATGTGTGTTACTAATTTACCTAGGTCCAATGTGAACTCATCATCAGTTTTGGCAATTTCTTCACTAGTTAGTAAGTCCGATACGCTGACTTCTGTGGAGGATGAAGAACAATCTGGGGAACACTTCTTCTAGTCCTGTTCGATATTTGCCAGTTAGAGATTAGGTGGCTCAAAGTTGCCAAATCAGTTGGCCTAAGTCAGTCGGCCTTATTGGCTAAGAGTCTTCTAATCTAATCAAATCTTGTTTCTTATTATTAATACATATTAATATAATATCTTATCTTTTAATCCCATGCCCATTTAAATCTTTGCGTCAAATTTCAAAAGTGCAACATATTAGTTGCATTTGCCACAGCTCTTTGAAATCAATGAACTGCACATTGGATTAAGTAATTACAACGAGTGCCAATGCAAAAATGTGAAAAAATAAAAATAAATGATTAGAATCTTAAGTGTCTGGATCCCAAGTAGAAAATGTGAAATGCAGAATTGGGAATATTTGTATCTCTATCTCTGGCTCCACTTGCCTTTTTTCTACTCGAGCACTTCGTATGTGGAAAACTACGTTTAATTGAACCATCAAAAGAGTCGTTTTCGATTTTCTCTTTTGGGTGATTGCGCAAATTTATTGAACTATAATTGTTGGAGAATAAACGTTGCAAAATACTCTCGTGTGTGAGCAAACAAGAAACGAGGAGAGAAGAGGAGAGGGAAAAGGCATTAACAAAGCAGTCCAGTTGGCTGTAGTCATAAAAATAAAAGTAAACGGCTAAATAAACGGCCAAATAAACGGCTAAATGACTGAGAATTGAGTGCCTGCCTTCGGCTGCATTTCAATTGCAGTTTCGAAATATTCGTTTCTATTGCTGCTAAACGGCTGCTTGGCTGGCCAAATGCGAAACATATACATATATATCCTTATCCTTATCCTTTTCTCGAATCCTTTTTCGCAAGAAACGGCAGAAGGAGTGAGGTGTATTTTGTGCATATGCCAAAAAGAAAAAGAAATGCGATAAAAAAGAAAAGAGTTTTGCCGCGTGTTGGAAGCGTGTCAGGTAGTTGCCGAGTGGTAGTGGCTGTGTCTGTGATTTGGTCGCCTCCTAATTGTGTCCTTGACTCCGAAGACCATTGCATAAAGTTGTCTGTGACCTGACGCAATGGCCAGCAACAATGGCAGGTAGTTTCTTATTACCCAGAAGATGATTCAACTCTATGCAACCCGCAAAACCTCAGCACACACATACTCGGTCCCGGCCATAAATGGACGATTGGACAAAAGGACATCAAGTGGCCTTGGGCTGGAAGACACACAAGTCTATCTACTATGTAATTACCGGGAAGTTGCGGCCGGCTTTTCGTTCCCTTGAATAAGAACCGAATTGCGGAGTGTCGCTTGCTTATGGCTATAACGTAATTGTTATGCGCTGTGTCTTCTTAACCAGAAACTCGACAATGGCCAAACGATTTTCCATTTCCAATTCATGTGGCAGTTCCCACTGTAGCTTTGGGGCAATTGAGGTGCTGCAAACAGTGGATGCAGCTACAACCCGTAAGCCAAATAAGCTCTTGCGATTGTTGGGTTCACCTGCAGAGATTGGTTCAGCTTCCTCTGGGTAGTCAGCTTTACACGAAAATCGAGAACTGAATTATAGTTCCATATATTTTACTAGATCTGATTGCCCAAATCTCGACATCTCCCAGCAAAGTTATTCCTTTTCGGCCTGCTGTGAGTTGGGCCTTAGGCGGAACACTCTAACAGGGGTTGCCTCATAAAGCAATTGACTTTCTAACCGTGCAAACAGCGCACTAAACATTAACAAAACGATTGCCGAAAAAAACACAATAAAAAACGGCAAAAATTCGTCGAAAGGAGCACAAAAACAACTGTAATTTAATGTCAAAAAAACATATATATATATATACAAAAGAGTGATGAGAAAAAAGGATTTGTTGGCAGACGCGAATTCACGCGAATTATATATTTTATGGCAAATGGCAGAGTTAGGGCTAGGGTTACGGTATAACCCTAAACCTAAACACAAACCAAAGCCAAAACCAAAACTTAACCCTAACCCTAACCCTAACCGACATCGACTACCTGACCAGCGGCTTAATTATGTCATTTGGCGCAAGTCAACGCTGCAAAGTCAATTGCCAAAAAAAAGGAGAAAAATTCCCAAAAAAAAAAGGAACTCGTAATAAAAAGATGACAAACGATATGTAATACATGTCTGACCATGCACATATGTATATACATATATATATATATATATGTTTATATATTTTTTGTATGTATTTCCAAACCCTCTCTATATCCGTCTCTATCGCTGTCTTTATCTCTCTGGTTGCTGAGAATTGGCCGTCTGTGACACTTGCCTCTCCGCAATATTGCGCTGACAGCAACGAGAAATAATAGCCCAACAATTTATACAATTTATGAGCTTGTGAGCAGCAGCAGCAGCAACAGCAACAACAACAGCTTGGAGAAGGGTTACCAAAAATAAAGGGGCACAAATGGGTGGGTGGTTGGGCGGTTGCCTTAACTGGGTTCGGGCTCAGCGCAGCAACAACAACTAAAAAAGAGGAAAAATCAAAACAGGAATCATAAATTCGGCATGTCTAATGGCAATTTTCTTGACTGCATTTGAGTGAGTGAGAGTGAGAGTGAGAGGCAGAGAGCGAAAGAGTGAGAGAGGGAGAGAGGCAGTGAAAGAGTGCAGATATTATTTGGCTGGGTTGGGGTAGTAATTTTAACCATTTTTATCGCTTTAATTCTTTGATTTGCCCCCGTATTTTGCCTTTCTCTTGTTTCTTTTTTTATGAGCACACACATAAAAATCAAAGGATTTCATATGAAACAGATTTCGGGACGTCACGGACCGCAGACCAATTTGAAAATGAAATGCGCAACCCCTTGAGCAGACTGGCTGACTTTCTCATCTATTCGATGATTTATAATTGAAGTGGAGCTGGCTCTAGTTTTGGGCCAGGCAGCTGGACTTGGTAGCAGCAACTGATCTGATGCCTGCCAAAATAATAAAAAGCCATAATATGAGCCAAGTCAAACGGCGGCTGCAAAGTGCCAGGCGCATCCGCAATATAAATCAAAACGAATCTGCAGCAAGTCAAAGACCACATTGTGACTTCGTCTATAACTCACAGATGCAGGACACGCAGGACACGCAGGATATACTGCCGCTCCTGCTGCTCAAATGAAGCAATCAAGAGCTGTGGCCAAAACAAGAAGAACTGTATGGCATTGTAGCCTACTTGGCCCGCTGGTAATTGTTGTGCTCCTTAACCGAAAATTATAAAAGGCGATGATGTCACCATACACACACACACACACACACACACAGACGCAAGGAGAACACAGAGCAAAAGGACCTTACGCCATTGTCGTTTCCTGTTCCTGTTTTCTTATTGTCTAAGGCTCTTTCAGTCGTTTTACGATTATCTGCCACTGCTGCCGTTGCCGCTGCCAAACATTAACTTAAATATAAACCCAAAAGCAGACCCCAACTCAGAACTAACAACTACAACCCCTACCCCTACCCCTACTCCTACCCCACACATAGATCCATTGTGGCCAGGGCACTTTAGGGCCCTTAGCCGCAGCGTGGGTGGCGTCCATTGAAGTTGTCACATTGCATTTAAGTCGCAATAAGAACGCATTTGTTGTGCCTAAACAGACCCACATACATAGACAACAGGACATATGTCCGCTTGCAGGACTCGCCGGAGAGAGATAATAGAAATCGAAAGACGATTGAGATGTTCGGCTTATTAAATCAGGCTCGCAAAGCTAACAAAGCATGGCAAGCAACCCCTTCATCCAGTTGAGTCCAGTTCAGCGATTCTTGTTCACCCAAACTATTAGTTGGCCAAGGGATTCGGGTGCGGACTTCGAGCTCTCGTGCCTTTGCGGCCTTTGATGCTGACCAGCGATGGCCCAAACAAAATGCAAAATCAAATAAAAATGAGCATAAAATTAAATGTGTTACATTGATGAATGGCACCCGAGGGGCTCAAGCAGCGGAGGCCAGTTCCAACTTCGCTTTTTTTTTGCACTCAGAAAAATAAAATGTGAAACTAGAAATAATTGTTTTCCACTATCGTTTCAGATATACTTTACAACTAAATAGAAATAACATATTTCTAACAATTTGAAAAACATTTTTATTGCCATTAATTGCTTTAACCTTAATTTAGAAGAAGTTGACAAAAGTATGGGCATATTTTAACTACTCGGTCATATTCTTTTCCAAGTGTGTTACACACTCACAGATAGAGAGAGAGAGAGTGAGAGAGAGAGAGCGGCCAATACTCAGACCGAATACGAATTCAGACCAACATGCAGCGTTTAGTTTGATTTCGTTTTGAATGTTTATTTTATTGCGTGGAAAATGACGCCAACGTGGCCAAAGAAATGTCCACGTCGCCGCCTTATCGACTGCCCGGGCCAGAAGTCCTCGTTGTCCATCTGCAATTTCATCTGTTTGGCCCCCGACCTCCTTCCATCTGTTTCACTTCTTGTTCCTGCCAGCCAATTGGATGAACCGGCTTAGTCGGAGCCTGGACTGGGGCTGGGACTGGGGACCATTTGGCAGGCGACGTGGACACGGCTCCAGTCGCTTTTTATGACCACTGATTGTATCGAAAATTTCGTACGCAATAAAATTCAAATATACTTGCGATAAAAATCAAATCTTGTTGGACATTTAAGCATCCCAAAACCCCCTGCCCCCTGCACCCAACTGCCATCCATTCTAAGCAGTTCGCCTAAACGAGTATCAGGTCCATTCCCATTGCGGCTGTTTTGGCTTTTTCAATTTTCCCTCGCTGCTATTTGGCCGGGCAAACTGAGCGAATTGGTTTTTATTGCGGCTCAATATATATCCTTTTTAGCTCACGAGGTATCTAAGGTAGCAGCTGTTCAATAAATATTATTATTCGCTTCAGCCTGAGCCGACCTCGATGAAAGCCGCAAAGGTCTGCGTTGAAGTCCCATTGGAACTATCATTAACATGTGTGAATGAAAATATGAAAAATACATTCTAGAATATAGTGATATATACTTATAAGGATTGACTTGATCTGTAATAATCTATAGATGTATATATATATATATATATATTCTGAACAGACAAACTAAATGTAAGTGATTTTACCGCATTTGAGGGTTTTTCGAAATCAACAAATTGAGAATGTGAAATGAATTGAAACACAGTTGTTGCGACATAAAAAATGCCGACCCGCTTCCAAGAAAGTGACCAACTGCGGTTAGTGATAGGACCAAGACTAGAACCCAGACGAGTCAAGGTACAGATAAAGATACAGTTGCTGTTGCAGTCACACTCACAGTCACAGACACAAGTAGAGATTGAGATTGAGGCAGGCAGGCAATCATCCAAGCATGTGCAGACGTACGACACTAATGAAGTGCTCTTTCCCACCCCCATATGAGGGTAAGGGCAAATAAAACACCTACAATCCATGGACAGACAGAGGACACTAGCTGATAAACAGTCGCAGGGCGTAGGACGCAGGACGACAGAAGGCTAAAGACGACGCAGCATGTTGCCAACAGAGAAGAGACAACAGCTACGAACTACAAAGGACACAGCAGCTCGTTTTTAGCAGCTCTACTCAGTCTCAATCTAAATGTCTGGTTATGGTAGTTGTATTTTATATTTGGCAAGAGCCTGATCCCGTTGCGAGAACGTTGCCCAAACAGTAGGAGCCCATCGCTGCCGACGGGTTGTCGCTGCAGGGCAATTAGAGCATTATCAGGCGGCAATAATCGGCTCGTTTGCACCCAAGTGTCGTCTCAGTCGCTGCTGACATTGTGTGTAATAAAAGCGACGAGGCGGCTGCCACATGAAGTGTCTCCGAATCTCAACGCACGCAAGGACGAGTATGTGGAAAAAACAACAGGATATTTTTTGGCCAGGCTACTATCTCTGCCCAGCTATCTACGGCCAGCAGAGCGGCTTCTTTTGTTTGTCCCGACTCGGGCAAACAGCAGCAGCAGCAGCAGCAGCAGACCGAAGGCTGCAACTTGGCGACATTTGTGAGTGTTGCAGCTCGTAGATAGCAGAGCAGAGGCACAAATGTTGCAATGTTGCAGCACGCTGCTTGCTGCTTGTCGGCGACAGTCGTCATCAAAGTCGATTATCACAATTTTCGGGATTTGCCTTAAATCACGCACACGTCCACATCTTTGTTGGCAGCGTAATCATTAGCAACCCTCTGGCATGCGTACAACTCAATTAAAATACCAGGAACACTTCCAGGGTTTTCTTTGCTTTTCTTTTCTTTCTTTTTGGACTCTGTAGGAAGTGTTTTCCTACAAAGCGGTTCTGTGGTTTTGATGTTTAGCTTCTCCGCTCACCTAATCCCTTTAATTAATGATAATGCGCGCAGCAAACTCGTAAATATTAACCAACACAATCCCAACAGACAAACACACTCTCAACACAACACACACACACACACACACACAGTCAGCCCCACAGCAATTGTTGGTTGCAAAGTGACCAGAGCTGCTGTCTGCATTAAAGGGATCTGGACAATTCCACAAAATCTCCAAATGCCCACCTATTCAAAACGTACTTTTTCACAATGTCTCCTTCAACTGTTTGTCTGTTCATCCAGCCTAAACAATACGTGTTCCTTTACCTTTGAGATCCGATTTACAATCTTGTAACTGTATTCAAGTTTATCATTTCGATACAGACATAAACATTTCCAATAAAACTCATTACATAATTTGCTTGTCTATATATATTTGAATATAATTAAGAAAAATAAATTTCTTTGTTAATGCTGAAAACAAGTCTTCTGTTTGGTATTCTTAAAAAAAATGTTACACTGTAAGAAAATAAATTAAAATTGAAATCAATTTTCAAATTACAATTGAGATTTAAAAAGTTTAAAAGAATAGTTAAGAGCTACCCCTAGATCGATGATCAAAGTGTTGACCTGCGCATCAGAAGCCATGCCCACAAGGCGAGAAAAGAAACCACAACCCTAAGCCCAAGTGCAGCCCTGTGGGGCTCATGCGCTTAGTTGCGATGTGTTGCAACCCTGGTGCGCAGATAAGGCAGCTATGATTATGTGTGGGGGGCATCCGAGTCTGTGGTATAGTTTGCCTGGGGCTGTGGTTGGGGTTTTTGGGATTGAGTGTTGCCAGGGGGCTGTTTTTTTTGTCTGTTTCGCCAAAAAAGGGATACGAGCACGGTCTGTCTGACTCCCAGTTGATGGTCTTGTTGTTATTGTTGCTGTTGTTGCTGATGTGTTACGTGTTTTTTGTTAACCAGTCGGTTGTACAGATGTTGTGCTGATGTCGCTCTGTTGGCTGTACTCGTATTGTATGTGTCACTTGGGTTAACTGTGCCATGTTTCAAGCTGTGTGCTGCCGCTGATATCCTTGTTATTGTCCTGGCTGCTGTCGCTGTCGCTCTCTCTGCTTCTGTCCAGTGACAATGCCAATTTGCATTTAACACCGAGTGTTAGCCACTGGGTGACAGGCATTAAATAATTAACGCGCCTTAAACATTTACAAGGCCAGCGTGGGCCAAGACAGCAAAAATAACAACAAAAAAAGAGAGAGATAGACGGAGAGAGAGAGAGAGCGAGAGAGGTTGAAAGGGTGGGGCAACGAGAAAGTGTGAAGAGATTTATATAAAAAGTAAACTAGATGTGCTGAAAGAAAAGCGAAACATTTAACACAAGAAACGATTGAGATAAGCCAATAAAATCAGCAAAATAGTGAGTACAACACAAATACCAGAGCAGAGAGCGCTATGCGGATCATTTGTATATATATTTATTAAATAAACATTTGCAAATAGCAAGAGCACAGCACAAGTAAGAATGCGCCAGTCGGGATAGCTTGACTACGAGATACCCTCGACTAAAGTCTTTACCATTCACTCAGTCGTACTCTGCTTGTAATAACTGTGTGGAAATTTGTGTGTAATTGTGCTTAAATAAATATTTTTACGGAATTACAAATAGAAAGCGGCTTATAGACATATAGAGACGGACATATGGACAAGGAATATATAATATACCCCTTTTGGCAATTTATAATGGGTTCATTTATATGTGGCAAGAGCAGAGGCGATGGCAAATCAAAGGTGAACAGATTTGGGAACCAAGCAGACATGCAACGAGCAGCGACATACGCTAAGCATTGCAACACACATCAAACTGTTACCAATCAGGTGTGTGTGTGTGTGTGTGTGTGTGTGTGTGCCGTCAGCGAAGCGCACATGACGTATTGGCACACGTACAGGCCACAATACTCGCAACCAGCCAACAAGCGCCCCCTTGTCTGATTCAGCACGCTTCGGGCTTTGTCGCTGGTGGGTTTGTGTTGGGATCCGGGTAGGGATCCGGGTCCGGGCTGAGATTCAGGTCCCACAGCAGGGCCACGTGAAAGCCGGGCATATCTTGATTGTTTGCATGTAAATCTGCACAAAATCCCCAAAGTACCAATGGCAGCAGCGTAGGATGCAAAGGATGCAAAGGATGCCGATCCAGCGAATGCGACAACTGCTGTGCGCCGCACGATGATGTCCCAAATGATGATGATGATGATGATGACGATAATGTCCTTGGCTGCTCCCCGGCACACATCGACATCGCAATCGCAATCCCTAGCACAATTGACCTGAGTGCCACCCGGGTGCCAATTGCCAATCTGCTTGGCCTGCCCTCTCGCGCCCACAACCACTTGCAGCCAGTGGGAGTTGTTGAATGCCCAACAAATTTGATATACTACTGCACTAATACAAGCTAAACTAAAATAAATAATAAATGGCAGTCAGCTTATGGCATTCATCTGGTCTGTTTTTCGCTTACAAAAGAATCCTTTAATTAAAACTTAATTTAAGTGCGTTAATTAATTTGATGTGCTGCTAAGATTTGAGTTTGTTTAATATTTCTCATATCTTATGTGGCGTAGAGCACAGTTGCAGTTCATCTGGCCAAGAACTCGCAGTTATTTAGTGTATCAGCTCGAACTGCCAGCACTTATGCCTTTTCTTCTACTTGCACTTCCTCGCTCAAAGGTTTTCAGTTACGTGGCCAATTTTTCCGATTTTCTACGATTTTTGCAGTGGATTTGTTTTCACGTTGCGTTGCTCACTCTTAGCTGGGGGTTTGGGTGGTTCAGATTTTGGCTCACCTTCTGCAGCTATTTACTCCACAGACGAGACGAGACGAGACGAGTCGAGGCGCTTCAACTTAAACTGCATTTATTGGAATTTCACAGTAAACTAGCGGAGCGCCAAGCCAGGCACGATTCACGTCAGCGCTGAGGATGACAAGGACGATCAAGGCAATGGTGGTGGTGTCGATGTTGCCAATACTGATGATGGTGAGCAGGTGAACACAAAGGACACTACGGTGTCTGGTATCGTCGCCACCGCCGCCGCACATAGGCCAAAGCCAAACCATTACATTTGTACAAGTCATAATGGATTGGGTTATGCATACCCATTATTTCGAATGCCGCAGGATGTTCTTCAATCCTTAAATAATTATGATACAGTTCCCTCTTGAAAGGAATCAGTTTGATTCGGAGTCTTATACGACATTTGCACAAGTTGTAGTTGTGCAGCTATTCGAATGGGTATCTTGCAGTCATGTTGCGTGTTTGTGTAACTTTTGTGTTCGTCTTTTTTATTTGGTTTTTTGTTTTTGTATTGTTTTGTGACTCTTTGTTTATGTTTTGTTGTTCGCCAAAGGCGGGTATGCTTGATGCCGCCCTCGTTGAGGATGTAATTAAAAAACAGCAACAAAAAGCTGCACTGATAGCATGTAAACTTGCTGCACGACACCGACACTTGAAACGAGAGGTCCGCCCCACCCCCCCTCAGACTCAGACTCGAACTCAAACTCAAACTGAACTGAGACTCAGTTTCAGTGGTTGTGGCAGTCCCAAGCTAAATGCCTTAATGCCTGGGCTTCGCCTCGACTGAATCGATGAGCTTCGACGGCAGCACACAAAGCAGCGAACGACGATATCCATAGCTCAAAGCTAAATCTCTGCACAAACAGGATACATGTGTACGGCTGGAGTCAAAGTCAAAGCACAGCCACCTAAACCAACTGCATCCCACTCCAAGCATCAGCCTCTCCAGCGCCAAGCGTGCCGATGTCGATGTCGATACCTCGTCCGTTCCGACTTGGTTCTGTAGTCAGTCAGCTTTTGTTGAGCAGTTTTTGTTACTGCTGCTGGTTTTTTTTTTCTATGTTATTTAGCTTGCACCGATTCAGTTCACTCTGCCATGTGATTTTTTACGGGTACTTTTTGTGATATTGAGCCGGCTGCTGTTGGGCGCACTCAAGGGAAAGCCAAAGCCTCCGCTCCTTCCAGTTGTTGTCAAGCTGCTGCCTTGACGTATTTGGTTTAGTGTGATTTGTATGCGTAGCCATTCACGACACACCCAGCTACCCGCACCAATTGTGTTAGCCATAAGGATCCGCATCGAACAGTCGAACTGTGGATTCCGATTTTACGAGCTCAGCCAAAAGAAAGCAGCCGAAAGCTGCAGCTACTTGTGCACATCAAACGGAGCTGAAAGCGAAACACTTACTTGAATCAGCTGAATGGACTCGACACAACAGACATCAGACAACAGCCAACAGACAACAGACAACAGACATAGAAACAGGACGGCAGAACGGGGGCAAATAAGGATTATTGGTTGGAGCCTTAACATGGACCAATAAAAAGAAAATGGAAAAACACAAGCCACGAAATACTACACTCAATAATAAGCACTCGAATTAAAGGGGAAATTATATTACTTATAGATAGATTATATATGTACATATATATATTATTTTGTTATTATTATGATTATGCAAAACTTACTAATATTAACACAAACAATTATTGCTTTAATTTAGTTTTGAGTTTATTTACTTTATTTATTTGTTAATTATTAATATGATTACGTGAACTATCTAAAATATCATCATTTAATTATCTCTTGATATTTAATAATTTTGAAACTTTGCGTTGTGAAATTTTGGATACGCACGTAGATTTCAAATAAAGATTATTTATCGTAGGCCCAGCCTGATCTGGGCGAAGTTGTAGTTGCAAAATAAGAATTGTATTTGATCTAGCAATCTAGCAGCTGAATTACAGCTGCCTCTTAGTAGGCGCTCCAGTCTCCAGTCACACTGCCCAACCCACTTTATCCGGAGTTGCTCGTTGCATCGCTGTGTATCTTTTGAGCGTGGGTTCGCTGCTATTCCCGTTGCAACTGTTGCACTTGCATCCGTTACATGGCGGCTTATGGGTAGCCTGCGCTTCATTCCCCAATCCCGGTTGACGATGGCGCTGTCTCGCAATGACGATGCGAGAATGGCATGTTCTCTCTTACAGAGAGGGGCGCTATATGAAAAATAAAATAATAAGAAACATTTCAATGCATTTCGCTTGAGCGAATATATTCATAGTCAACATAAAATAAGATTTGCAAACATCGCAAATCGCAGGAGTCATCTAATTGATCTTGTCCAAGCGACCCGAGTGCAGCGTGGTGCGCGAGACAAACTTCTTCTCCGGTGTCTTGCTGTTGTTGGCGAGTGTCTCCCTGTAGACTTCCTTGAACCGATCCTTGATGTACTGGACACGTGCCGGATCAACGTTGCTGCGACGCCGCAGTGGATTGTAAATCATCTTCGGCATCTGTTGCTTCTCCGGCTGTGACTGCGGTTTTGGCTCCAAAGTGCCCACGTTCTTCAACTTCTGCTCAATGCTCGAACGGTTGAACGAACCGAGGGCGACACTGGTTGCCTGCTTCATGCCCCCACGAAGGTTAAAATTGTTATTGTTGCGGTTCATCTGGCGCGGCTTCGGTTCTGCTTCAAACTGAACTGCCTCCGATTGAATCTTAGGCTGCGGCTCCTTTTTGACCGACTGAATGTAAGCAATCATCTGCTTTGGATCTAAGAGATCAATTTAAATACATTAGCTATATATATATATATGACATATTGATTACTGAATTATATATATATTATATATGTATAGATATATGTGTGTATGTATATTATGGTGGTTTTGATGGTAAACATTTAGGCAATTGTGGCATTGCTACTCACTGGAAGTCAGGATGCGCTTCAGATGTAAGCCCTTAATGGGGACACTAAATGGAAATTGGCGCAACATCCTCGTTTTGGGGTGATCGGCTATCGTATCGTGGATACCTCTCAATTTGGCGCAGCCAATATATATGGCTATTTGGTGTTGGATGTGTTAAATTCACGTTTATATTGCCTCGTTTCGGTTATTTTCCCTTATTTCGAGAAAAAAAATTGATGTAATGCCAGAAAAAATGTTGGAGTGAAAACGAATGCTCGACAGACGAGTTTGCTCTGTGACACATCGCTTGAGTGCAATTTCACAGCCTGCTCGTTGCCAATATGCCACCCATTCGCACTGACACCCATTCCTCTGTTAGATTTTGTTCAGCTTTTATTTTCGCATCTGCATGCATATTTATAGGTCTGCCTGTTGACAGATATCGCGCAGCTTAGAATCACGGTCCGGCCAGCGGAAGCTTTACTGATTAGCAACCTACTGCTGCCCACTTTAGATTCCGGTCCAGGAGCCAGCAATCAGCCATCATCAACTAGGCAGCAGCCACTAGGCACCAGTCGCCAACAGTCAACAAAAAAAAAGAAGTTAGCAGGCTCTGGTCAAGAGAACTCGACTTGGATATACCCTGAACCCAGCTGTTAAACGTTGTATACTTTCTGATTGTAGTTTGTTCAATTTGAAAATTCATTTTGGCTATTCGACATCGAGGAAATTCTTACATTTGTTTAGTGAGATAAAATTAAATAAATTTGGTTTGCGTATGAAAGTCAGTGTTAAAAATTTGCCTTCTTCAGCCTGCTTCATTCTGTTGCACAAGTTTTGTGCACCCCTTCTCTAATTTTTAATGGATTTAGGGTATACAAAAATCCTTTTTGGATATGGCTTAAAAAACGCAAACGCCCCTTTAGGATTACGAAATGGAAAAAAAGCCAATGACGTAGTAACATCCGGTATAAAAACTTTGACATGTCTATGTCCTGTACCCCTTACGTATTCATAATTGAGTACGGGTATGCTGGATTTCTATGTGCATTTCTCTTGGAAATTTCCTAAATCATTGCATCAAATTGTGATCGACTAAGTGCCTGGGAATGTGATTTGTATTCCATATTTTATATATGTATATATAACTGAGTATTCTTAGGCCATCTATAACTATGTATATGTGCTTAAGGGATTGATGGAACAAATCGAGCATTTCCTAACTGCATATCCAATGGGTGTTGTTTGCACTTTTTCGTGCAGTGGACTCCACCAGTTACTTGGATATTGAATACACTTTACATGAAAGAGGCAACGCCGTAGCCGGAATAGTCGAAGCGATTGAAATTTCAGTGACGCATTTTTAGTGATTGGAATATTAATGAAGTAGTGCAGAGGCAAGAAGAGTAGTAGAACAAGAATGCCAGTTTTAAAGCGAGCCTCAACCACAGCCAAAAATTGCAAGCAACAGCCTGAGCCGCAGCTTCAATCGGTGGCAGGTTGGAACGGTGGCAGCGCCGGCGCTACGTGCAGCATTGTTCAGCAACTAAACAATAGAGTTTGCAATTTCATAAAAGGGCGGCACACAATAAAAGCCACTGGCCCATTGTGTGTGGAGAGCCTAAGCCTGGCCTGATTTGGGCCAGGTTTTGTAAGCGGCGAGTCTCTCGCATGTGTGGCCGGTGCTTTCACATTAGCAAACCTATTAGCATTTGGCTTATCCGCACTTAGGCTTAATATGGGGCATATATATATATATATATATGAGGATCCGCGCTAGACTGGTTGTCGGCAAACGGTGAGCAAGAGAAAGAGAGAGAGACATAGAGAGAGAGAGAGAGACATAGAGAGAGAGAGAGAGCGCGCTGAGCTGAGCCGGAGATCATAGCCCTTTATCGCAGGTCGATCGTGTGCATGTCCTTTGTTTTGCCATATGCACTTGCAACAACTGCAACTGCTTAGGCATTGTGCAACCCACCGGATCACCACTTGTTCTAATCCCCTGACCAGGCATATCGAATGGCCAAAACACATACACAAAAGCACACCCGGTCACAATGACAACAAAACCCGAGATCTGGCACGTCATCTGATCCCCGCAGCCAGCAGCTCAATCGATCTATCGCTATCCATCCATCAATGCTGCTTGTTTTGTTTTGTTTTTGTGTTTTTTTTTATGTTGTTTGCCAATTGATCCACTCAAGATAAATTAGGCCACAACATTTGTGTAAGCTTAGCCCGGGGATTATCCTTGCAGCAATACCAGCCCTACACCCTGCAGACAACATGTCTTCCGGTCTCTTATCACCTACATACCATGCCAGAACATACCATGTCGAGCATGTATATCAATGCTGCTGCTGCTGCTCCTCGTAATAATTCTGGCGATGATGATTTCTTCGTTTATTGGTCGAACAAGGAACGTACATAAAAAGTTACAATACAAAAGTTTATTACGAAAATCCATGAAAATCAATGGAATGCGAGCAATAAAGAGCAACAAAAGCAACGGCAAACAACAATAAACAAGGCGGTGGGTTGGCAGGGGGTGTGGCTGTGGGTGTGGGGGTGGGTGTTTGGGTTTTGTTGTTATTGCTGTGGCTGCTGTTGCTGTTGCTGTTGTAGACTGCAATTATTAAAATAATGTCCACAGACCATTGAGTTCATAACGCGAATGAGGCCGCAATAAAATAAATAAATGAAGAGGAACTTGTACTCAAATGAGGCATGCAAATGTTGTGATGACCAAGCGACGAGATTCGAGACAGGATGAGATGAGTCGAGTCGACCATCAACTACAACAATAACAAGAACAAGGAGAACAACACCAAAGTCAACAGCCATATCATTGCCGAACGTCAATGTCCTCGTGGCTCATTCAGTCAGTGTTGAAGTTTTTTGTTTTTTTTTCTTATAAAAATATGGGAATAGCAACTGAAGCAGGAATCTCTATTTTATATATATATTTTTTTAGGGGTTTCGTCTGGCATTGGGGGTTGGGTTTTGCGATTGTGATTGCTCGATTTGGCAGTTGGCATTTGACATTTGGCATTTGGCCTGCCAGAGGAATTTGGAGCCAGCTGTTTGCACACTTTAATAAAATTCGTTGGTAAAGGAATTCAGTTCAACAGGAACAACAGTAAAATGTCAGCTAGAAATTAAGCAAACTTAATTTAAATTCATTTTATGGAATATGGACTCTTAGGAAAAAACCCAAATGCACAAGATCATTTGTTAACAATTGAGTTGACTGAGTCTCGATACAAAACATGTAAATTAATAATTGCAAATATTGTACACATGAATTAAGGGGTTCAAAAATTACACATTATTATGATTATTGAGGGTCATTCTACAGCTCTTCCGGGTTGCGGGTTTCTACGTCCTCAAAGCTAAAATGTGCTTTGGTGTGATACTAAAATCCACCGTGTTTCTCTAGTCACGAACACATTTTGTAGCGCCTTTGCCTGTTCGGCCGTTAGGTTTGATATTAACAGCGAAAACCAGGCCTGATCTTGTGCGAAAAGTGCCCAATATTCATCGATAGCGCATTCGTTCTCCTTCTCGTCAATGGGCGTGGTGTATTTTTCGAAGCCACCTAACCAAAAATCCTCGTCTTCCGAATCTTCGTCGTCATCCTTTATTTCCTCTATTTCGGCGTTCACATCCAACTTATCCAAATTATTGGGCGCCATCTCATCCACACGGGCACGGGATTTGTAGGCACGCTTGAGACCTTTGAACAGCAGTATCAGCGATGGCAAAATCTTGCCCAGCACGGGCGTGCCATAATTGGCAACGAAATAAAACTTGAGGCGAATGTACTCATTGGGATCGCTCTCCCATAGCTCCTCATGAGAATCGGTATGCGACATGATAGGAAATATGACATCCTGAATAACGGCACCCATGTGCGGCTGGATTAGCTTCCAGGTGTTGTTGTGTCTTACAGCAATCTGCAGATACTTAAGTACATCCTGATGGACACGCGGCACGATTACGATATTGATCTAGAATTTTGAACAGAAACTCCAATATGCCTGAACTAAAGGTGGTTCGATACCATTCAGCAAATTTCTGATCAACTTTGATAACCTCGCTATATATACAAATTTTTGAATTAGTTAGTAATATGTATTAAAAAATTTTTCATCTTACCGCTCAAACATGCGAACCATAATGTGCAGGGCCCATTTCTTAGTTTTCCAGTAGGGTAATTCGGTGCGTTCATAGTCATCCACATGCGAGCAATCGGGCCCAACACGATCCGCAATCTGGCGGCAGGTTTCCATCAACTTGGAGAAGATCTCCACGGTGATGAGATCGAGCAGCGAACTGAACGTTAGTGCATAGTAAATCTTGAGTATTGATTTTTGCAAGAGCACCGATTGCTCCGACTGATCGTTGAGTAGCGTCAGTATCAACTGATAAATCATTGGCAACAGCAATCAGCTCGGGGGCATGGACAATGTCATCCACGATGGAGCCGCGTATTATTGCGCGATCCTGTTCATGTATTGAGAATGGTATGGGATCACCCGGCTTAGTCTCATGATCCGACCAGCTACTTTTGACCAGATTCTTGAGATAGACAACTCCCGCTTGTCTAACCGGCTGCTCCAATGACGTTTGCATTGCGATTTGCAGTAAGGTCGCCACAAAGCCAATGATTTTGTGTATCTAAGCAATAGATAGAACGTGTGAGAGAACACATTAGTAAATGGATTTTTCTGGCGGCTGTCGATTTGTTTACACAGCTGCCGCATAACATCGATCTATGATGAGTAATTCGAATCAGCAGTTGCCTATGAAAAACAAATCAATTGGAAAAATTATATTGATAAAACAATAGCAAGAAAACACGCATGTAGCACCAGCCACGAAGCTCGTACACCCAATCCGTAACATTTAAAATTCTAAGCACAATTCCTTGAATAAGGAGGAGCATGAAAATCGTTAGAAGCTGACTCAGCCAACAAAATAAGAGCCTCTTGAACAGTGGTGCAAGCATAATAACTTTGAGACTTTTATGCAAAGTTGATTACTGGCAGTTCCAAATAAAGCTACTTCTGTATCTAGCCAAAATACAAAACACGATCTTTGGCTCCACTCTTTTTTATAAATGGATATTTTCGTAAGCTCCAATTTACTTAAATTTTCGACATTTTCCCCACTGTTTTTTCCAACAATTTCATCCCCTGTGCAGCACACAGCCAAACACTCCCGTCAGAATTACTCTACTTGTTGCCGCATGGCAGAATGGGCTTCTGGGTCACACTTAAATGTATTACAGACAGAAAATAGTTGTTTTCTTCTCTGATGTTTTTGGCCAATATCAATTTACATTAGCACACCAAAAACACGCACACAAGCACAACTGATAGGCAAAGAGTGAGGTTAAAAGCGAACAATTAAAAGGAAACAAATGGTTTTCATCTGGCTATGGCCAACAGCACCGCTGGGGGCAAGCGAGCATGATCGAGTCATGGTATTTTGTTGGTCGTTTTCAGCTGGCAACTTACTTGTGCTAATTGCTCCTCGGCCGCTTTGCTTTGCTGCGAATTCTGATCGATGGTTGCGCGCAACAGTTCCGTACATTTTTGTGCCTCCATTTTTAGTTTTGGTTGTTTAGTCTTGTTCGCCGGTTTTGCTGTGTTGCACTATTCAAAGTTCCCAAAATGAACTTTATATAAAATAAAATTTTGCGAACAATTTAATTTGACAAATGACGCGAGCTCATAAAAACAAACCATAAAGTGCCACTTTGTTGAAAAGTTCAATGTGGCTCCTCGATTTTAAATTTTTGTGGTGGTTTGCGATAAATGCTTATCGATACCCAAATGCTGAAGCTCTGGCGTTCTTATGGGAGGATCCAGTACACATTTTTCTTATTGGTGTACTCGTAAAGTAATTTATCATGCGAGCAAATATTGTTTAAGTCTATTTTTATTTCTTTCAGGTAAGCTAATAATAATTAAGCCTCTGATGAGGTGGGATTTAGATGGATTTAGATTGACCTTGATGACTAGTTTAATTGTTGCTGTTTATAATAATAGCTTTTAACTTATATATGCATACACATACAGTGGCGGACAGCTTAATTGGACCAGTGCCAAAGACAAAAAGTACTTTTGTCATAATCCTACCTAGCAGGTGGGGAAACCTCAGTTTATTGGGGTCAAACATTAATTTTGGTGGTTAATATATGTACCTAACATAGGTCTTTGGAATTTTTGAAAAATAATGAATAATTATTTGTCTTTGGCACTGGTCCAATTAAGCTGTCCACCACTGTAGATATATTTTATTTGCCTTGAGCAATCGTTTTTTGTTTAAATTATTTATTTTATTTTATGCCCTGTGTCTCTTACAACAGAGTGCCTCGCAGGACCAAATGTTCATATTAAACACGCTGAGTCGAGCTGCAAATTGGCACTTCAGGCGAAGAGCACAATGGTGCCTACTTCCCCAATTGATCCGCCGATTGTTGACGATTAGGTCCCAAATCTAAGCGCTGCGGCCGAGATCCGTGCTTGTTATCAGTCAAATACTTGCACTGCTGAACGTCAGCCTACAGGGCCTTCCAAGCCTCCTTCACTTATTGCTGAGGGTATCACTTGACTGCTGGAAACACTAAATGCTGTCACGCCGCCTGACAGCTTTATGCTCAAATACAGTGGTGGTGGTACTCTTAGAGTTATGCCAAGTGGGTTTGACGCTTACAGGGCAATTCAGAGATTGTTCACAGAGAAGCGAATACCTTTTCATTCATACCAACTAAAGGAGGACAGAGCTTTCCGAGTGGTGATCAGGGGACTGCATCCATCGCTGCAGAAAATTGATTGCCTCAGAGATGAGCTGGCCAGATCTGGGCACGCAGTGCGTGGTGTCCAAACCATTGGTAGTCGCGTTAGCAAGAAGGAGCTGAATCTTCGTTATTTAGCGTTGGAGCCGGCTGCGAATATCAAAGAGATCTACAATCTACGCTCCATTTCTCAGGTGTGCACTTCTCTTGAATGCCCTGATCGACATTTGGACATTTGAAATTCACTGTTATTGTTTATACTTCTACAAAATAATATTTTAAAATCTTGCAATGTTAAATAAAATTGCTACTTAAAAAAAGAAGAAAAAAAAGAATTCGGATTTGCGAAAGTTGGCAAAATATTACAGAATGTTTGGCAACTTATGCTGAAATCTTTTTTAAATATCAATGAAAGCCCCTTTACCGCTTATGTGTAAAGGTCGTGCGGTGTGCTCAACCTGCAGGCAGTAGAGACATAAAACACCAAACAACCAACACACACACACACACAACACACACAAGTGACGTGAGCGACCCCGGGGCAAAGTTAAGAAGTTCAAGTGTATAATTTCGTTACAATTGGGACAGTTTTAGTGCTTCGCCGGAACTCGGCGAGAGTCGCGTTGGTGGCGGGGTGAAAAACTCGTAATCTCTCATTCACACTCACACTCGTACTCACACTCGCACTCACACTCACACTCGCACTCGTACGTGTCCGGCGGCCTCGTCGGGGTTCTTTGGTAACGCTTAAATGCGGTTTTGTGTTACACATGTGCGTCTAATTAGCGACTGTTTAACGATGCAGACAGGTCGAAGTTGGAGTTGGAGTCGGAGCTGGAGCGGGTCCTGTAACTAATACGGTTCCGGACCATGTCGGGAGTTGTTAACGAGCATGAAATTATTATCGAAATGCAATTAATAAGTGAGACAAACGACAAACGACAAACAACAAACTACAAGCGACATGGACATGCAACGGTCGGTTCATGTTGCGTAAACACATTTGACACTTGTCCTTTGTGCCCCTTCTCGTTGCCCCGTTGCCACTGCACTGCACTTGTATGTAGTTGCCACTGTACCCTGTCTCTGTTGCTGATCTGTTGCAAGCTGACACTGCAGCACTCCAAGAAGCGTCGGCAGCCTCTTTTCGCACGAATTCCGGCGCCAGCGTCGCCTTAAGTGCCACCGACACTTCCGTCAATCCTGGAGAATTCCCGGGGGAGAAACGGTCGACGAATGGACCTGTGGCATATTCCCAAAAACTGGCATACTTTGCATATGTCAAATCAAGACAGAGGCCCTAATGTCATATGTGTGAAATGGTAATGGAAATGGGATTGGGAGTGGGATTGGCAATGGGAACTGTGGCGCATAATCGGGGCCAGTGGGTGGACAAATCGGCTTTGCAGCTTAAGGCGTAAATAATTTGGACCCCGACCACTTTGATAAGTGAAAGCTGCCGCTGTCCGTTTGATCCGCAAAGAAGACCCGACCCTTTATATTTGTTTTCACATAACATAACAGCGAAAGAGTTCTTCGGTTTGCACATCCAAAATGCAGATTATCATTTTGAAATATGTATTTCTTGTGGATATGTGCTCAACATTCGATACTTGCCTCAATATGTCCTTTAGATATTATTATTAGGTTGAGCTTGTTCTTGTTTCGATCCCTTCAACTACTTCATGTCATGCAGTCTCTTAGTTAGGGTAATTAAAATTCGGGGCATGGCGAATCGGTTTTCCTTCTTGCCTTTTGTGCAAATTGAGTCAACACCCCAGCGAGCAGGGTGGCTTGGAGGATTTTTGGCTCGGACCCGGGCGGGCTCTACATCGATACCCACTTTGTTTTAATGCACGCTGATATGTGAGCCGCAGGGCTTAGCCCCAAACACACACAGACACACACAACCACACACACACACACACACACACACACACACACACACATATAAACATCCTTAGTGTATTAGTCCAGTGTATTGGCCAGTCCCAAATTGGCAGCGACTGCGTTTTGGTTTTTTTTTGCTTTTTTTTCATTCTCTTTATTGTTGTTTTTGTTGTGTGTTAAAAAACAGCCCCTTACTAAAGGCGTTGGCTAGGGGTGGTTTGTAGGTGGGGGCTTTTGGGGGTTTCTATATGGCAGCCTTGGTGTTGATTTTTAAACCGAATTGAGAAAATTTGTTGGCTCAGATTCGGTGAAGCGTAGACCATAATCAACTTCAGTGGCCGGCAACTCAATTTATATTTTTGCAATAACTTGCAGCAGCTGTGTGTGCGTGTGTGTGTGTGTGTGTGTGTGTGTGTGTGTGTGTGGGGGGGGGGTGTGCATTCTGCTATAAAATAAAATTGAAAAAGGATTTCCGCTTGTCGTCCCTCGGTCAGAGAGGCAACCAAAAGTCTATCTACGTATTTGTATGGTCAAGACTGACTGGCAGCCGGTCAAAGGTGTAAGTTTTATTTGAATTTTTTGCTAAAGGTGCCAACAACAACAACAACAACAGCAGCAACAGAGGAAAGGTGGCACAACAACAACAATGGGGACATATTTGTATTTAGTTTTGTTACGTGGCCGGCATACAATTTTTGCCATCGACTTTCGTTCAATTCGCTTTTTTGATGTTTTACAATTTTTGGCTTGGCATTGAATTGGCTTGATTTAACTTCCGGTCATTTCATTTCCGTTCAGCCACTACTCACTACTCACATACGCATCCCTGCAGACTCTTGTTTCCTCCCGAGCAGACAGATCTAAACAAAATTATGCAGGCTGAGTCTGAAATTTAACTGCGATTGCAACTCGAAAATCTTGCATAACTTTAACGTAAATGGTTAATATTTATGAGAATTAATTATTTGTTGAAAATGAGAATATTTCAAATAGTAAAGGTGTACATAATGTTAGTTTCAGTTTCTACTTTCTACGTTAGAATTTTTACTTGGTTTTGTTAACTAATAACAATTTGGATTCAAATTGAGTTCGTTCCAATCAATATTTGGCTGCGATATTTGTTTGCAGAATAAATCGTAAGCAAGCTCATTATTTGTTCAGCATTCGGATTGCGGGAGACCGTCAAAGGCACCACCAGTGGTTTAGTGGCTTAGTGGCTTAATGGCTTAATGGTTCAGTGGTGCATTGGAAAGTTAATGGTTTGGTTAACAATGGGCCAGTCTGGCCAGTGCTAGCCAATATTGGCAGCTGTGCTCAAGAAATTGGTCACACGCGGCCACTTAGCACTTCAGATGATGATGATGATGATGACGATGATGATGTTGATGTTGATGGTGTCGCAACGGCAGGGTGTCCACAACTAAATGAATACATCAAAGATCGCACATTGGAAATGCAAGAAATGTGCAAACTGATTGCCCATTGCAAAATGTGGCATGGCAAATGCCCAGGGGCCAGTTGCTAGTTGCACGACACACACAGCTCGCAACGGGGTCCATAAATGGGCGCATTAGCCATGCTCATCAAATGGGGCTGCGATCTGTTCCGTTTCGTTTCCCAACCGAACCGCACCGAAACGATCCGCTCCGATGCGACTCGATTCGAAGCGTAGCCGTTTTTGGACGAGTACCCGCTGTGGCCAAATGATTGCGGTCGATGCCACCACGCATTGATGGGACAACGACTACTTTGACAATGACTACTGCTCCTTTTCTTCTGACGATGCTGCTGATGATGATGATGATGGCGCAACGAATCAATTGATTAGCTCACTCACTATCTCACTCTCACTCTGTCTCTGTCTCTCTCTCTCGGACACAGACAGAGTGTGCGAAATCGTGCAACATTGCAGCATTGTTCACAAATTGAAATTATCTGGCGAAAAATTGCAATTTTCATGCTCAACATGTCCAAAGGCGGGCAAAAAAAAGACCGAGTTGCACAGCATATAGTATAGTATGTAGCATGTAGCATGCACCATGTAGCATGCAGCATTTAGTAGTTGTCCTTTCAGTTATTGTGTATCTTTCTGTAATAATGTGATCAAATTTGCCGTGCAAATGTCGCCAGCACTTCTTCATTTCTTTTTTCCTTTCTACAGCCATGACGAATGAGACTGAGACTGAGACTTGGTCCTGCTGCTGCTGCTGTTGCTACTGATCCCTGCTGCTCGGATATGTCACGAGCTGAAATCTATGAACACGTACATATATATACATAGATAGGTAAAAGGGCCTCGCCTTGGCTGAACTCGAGGTGTCCTCTTCATTTGTGGCATGTGCAAAGTGTTGCCACTTTTTGTGTGTCGCCTAAGCATGCCTCACAATAGACAACGTCCAAGGGCTTCTTCTTTTTATTGACATTGCATACCTATTTTTTCAACTTCAGCTTCTTATTTGCATGCACCTCGATTAAGCTTCCAAGCAGCAATAGAGCAAAAAAGGAGAAAAAAAATCTAAATCATGAATGGAAAAAACTGTTGCCCAAGCAGCGGAAATAGGAGGCTGGGGTGGGGGGAGGGGCACAAATGGCTGCGTGCCGCGGCACTAATGCCTGGTCTCAGGGCGGCAATTACGGGCACAACAGCAATAATGCTTGAGGCAAGCTCAACTCGTAACTGGGCCATTGTTGCCACATACACAACACATCACATCGCTTCGCATCGCATCATCCCAAACAGCTTCATTTTCATGCCAGGCGGTCGTGACGTGGACAATGGCAAAAGGTACTCCGTCCTCCGTCCTCATCAACTTCCCGCCCTGTCCGCATTCCACCCCGCCCCGCTTGGGGACCGAGCTGCTAATCCGATGCGCCTGCGTTTGCCGCCGTTGAGATCACCGCCTATGCCTTTTGGTCACTTCCGCGGTAGACCAACGCTCTGGGCAATCATGCACCATTCACCATTCAGCACTCGCACCCAGCGGTCAAGCTGAATGGTCAGCTCAACTTTTGGGTGTGCACTGGGGTGACCATTCACTATTCACCTTTCATTATTCATTATTCATGCCATGGAGATGGCTTATATTGTGTTGCCCAGCCAGCTGATTAGCAGCAAGAACTTGACTCAAGATGGCCTCCACGCACAGCAATAAAAATATGTAAAGTCCTTACAAACTTCTGGCAATTCATGTACATTATTCACACATCATTCTCAAGCAATGATTTATTTTCAATATAAGTTATCTTCAAGTTGCAGACTAAACACAATAATTACAAATGCCATTTTGGCCAACAAGTCATCTGATGCCTTCCTGGCCTCCGAGTCGCTGATGAGCAAGGCATGCTGTTGTCCTTCCAGGGCGAACATGGCACAAGTCAAGTCTAGCACTGAGAAAAACTAGTAAATACTAAATTTGAGATGGCGAATCGATGCACACAATCAGCACAAAACTCACCTTTTGTAATAATAATGAGCAAACAGCTGCTTCGCCCTAATCAGGGAAATCGCATTTAAGTAACTGCCCCATTATAAATGGTGCATGCCGAGTAGATCAGGTAGCAGATAGCAGATAGCAGATAGCAGAGGCTGCCTGCCACTCACTGGCTGCTTGACGAAGGCGTGTTAAAAACGGCACCCGGCCCACAAAACACTCCAAGTGAGAATTGAGCAACTGCAGTTCCAATTACAGTGTATTACACAACAGCAACAGCAGCAACAACAACAACAGCAACAACAGCAACAGCAGCAACAACAACAGTTGGTGGTGTCTGCTTTCAGTTTGTTGTTGTCTTGTGTCAAAACATGTATCGCATAATTGCAGCTCCTTGTGCGCTTAGATCCTTTGGACTTCTGGTTAAAAATGAGCGCATTGATTAAGTAATAGGCTGACAAACAGGACACTGGACTCTCTCCAAATTGGACTTTGAGTGCAGCAGCTCCTGCATCAGTTCCTGGTAGCCAGCCTGTTCCTCGCTGTCTGTGTTTTTGTCGGAGCCCTCATCTACATCTCAAAACAAGGCGCCGTCGTCGTCATCGTTGCACTTGTTCTCAGCATTGTTGTTGTTGTTGTTGTTGTTGCTGTTATTGTTGTTGTTGTGCAGGTTCTGCGCCTGTTTGACAAATCAGTTGCAAAGTGCTTCCCATTAATTGCTGGCTATGTCAGCCAACTGCTGTTTGGTCTTGTGTTGGTTTTCGGGCACTACATAAATCAGTTTCGGCGCAGCTGTCAAGTGGCGCCTAGTCCTAGACGAGGACATAATTAGTTTGTTATCGCCACCGAAGATGCAACATTCCTCAAACATCCGCTGGACAATAGCTGTACAAGCATTTCAATTGACACAAGTATCCTTTTACACACACGCATACATTGTGTGCCAACTTTTAAGGCTTCGCATTTGTGCAGACAATACCCTTTACAGCCCCATGCTTCATGCCACATGCCCCTTGCCCCATGCCCCATGCCACTTGTCCCGTGCCAGAGTGTTCTTCATTAGCCTGAAACGACATTGTCGCACAGCAAATAGACAAACAGCCAAATACAATATTATTTTACATGGACAAACAAAGACTTGCGCTCCCAAAAGCCACCTGCCAAGTGAAAACCGACAACTGGCAACTGGCAACTGGCAACTGGCAACTGCCAGCTGAAAAATGGCAAATCGTGAAAGTGTATTTCGAGCTCGCATTTGTTGCAATCCTTAGAAAACTAAGGTATTTTCCAACTTGTGCAACAAACCGCACAGATACTTACCAGCAATATTTGGCAATGCAATAATATTGCAAGTTATCGATTAAAAAATATTCGCAATTTGAAATAAATGAATAAAATATTAAAGCTAAAAATAACCTGAAATAAATAGTCTAGTTACCACAGCGGAAAGCATTTGAAACTAAAGTTTTCGAAATCAACTTGCTGTGATGAGAAACTCTCATGAGAAATTAGAGAACATCAATAAGATTCGTAGAATCCGCAATGTTTACTTTATAGTACCAATATTTAGCATCAAATATTGATAATTTCCAAATCAATACAAATTGAAAAAGAATTTTCAAAAAATTCGAATAATTGCTGACTTGTAAAAGCCATGTTAGTAAGGGTATTTAAAGTATTTATTTATTTCTATAGAGTTTTATTGCAGCGTATTCGATCTTCGGCTATTCGATTTTGTATTTTTTTTTTCCAGTGTGGTGCTTAATCAAACAGTTGCTAATTAGTAAAGAATTGTTTGTTTTAATAACTCAAAAGTGCTGAGATTTGTCAATCTGGCAAACAGTCAGTTAGTCAGTTGGCCAGTTAGTCGCTGTCCGTTAGAGCGTTAGTCGAGCAGAGACGGCTGAGAGGGGCAAGTTAATTGCTGCTTTTGCGCTCAGGGAAGGGAAGGGAAGGGATTGGGGAAGGTAAGCGCTGAGCACGCTGAGCATCCGGCGATTGTTGGCACAACACAAATCAAAGAGTGCTAGAAAAATTTAAGGAGAGCGAGAGAGAGAGTGAGGGGGGAAGGAGGTGTGAGGTGTGAGAGCGACTCCTGTAAGGTTTGCCGAAGGCGAGGGGCTGGGCACTTGAATGCTTGAATGTGAATGCTGTGTGAGTGTGCTGTGCTGAGTAAGTGAATCAAAAACTATTTGTATGCATGAAAGGGGCGAATGAATTCGATTAAAATTACATTTTGTATTTTTTTGTATTTTTTATTTTGATTTTTTGCCGCCTGCTGCTGGCTTTTGTGTGCTAGACAGACTCAGAGAGAGAGAGAGAGAGGGGAAGAGAAGGGATTGAGGGAGAGGAGCACACAGGAAGAGGGCCACGCAGCATGAATCCATTTGATTGTGGACGAATTTGCAACTTGTGCAACGCATTTAATTTTATTTAGTTACATTTGCCAATCGCCGGCGATTGCAGCATGTCCTGTGAGTCTGAGTGTGAGTGTGAGTGAGTGCTGCGACCCCTTTTCACTGGCGACAAAGTGTCCTCCTGCCGTGTTCTTCACACGCCTTGCGCCACAGGCGCTCCCCCTGCACAACCCCCTCCCCGTTTGTATGACCCACCGTCACAGCTATTCGGGGCGAGGATCGCACGGAAGCCAAGCCGGCCACGTTGTGGGCTCAGAGACCCGGCCACAAGCGAGGTCTACCGAAGCAACCCCGGAACGTCATCATCATCATGTTGTCGCCATCAAAAAGGACACTTGACGGGCACAACAAAAGCTGATGTTGCCACCGTTTGCCAGCGTTGCTGCCGCGTCTCCGTTTGCTATTTATTTCTATTTGCAACATTCATTCATTCACTCATTCATACGCTCATTCATTGCACACAGCTTTGTGTGTGCTTGTTGGCTTGCCTCGCTGCCTCGCTGCCTGCCCGGCTGTATCCTTGCCCCTTTAAATGAGTGCGCTCCTCACATAACGCGCAGCCGCTGTGCGCCTGATTATCCTTTCAATTAAATTGTAGCGTAACATTTTCCACCTCACTGACAATGGCTACAACAGTCATACTGCTCAAAGGCAGTGAGACCAGCCGCTCAACTGGCTGACTGCCTGACTGGCTGACTGGCTGACTGACTGCTATTGCCACTGGCAGCGGGATAAAAATCTCGTACTCGAGATTTTAATTCAGGGCAGCGTTTTGTCCTTTGTCGGAGTAGCTGCTCTCTGCTGCATGGACTGCTGTTGATTCCACTAATGGCCAGGACTGTGCCCATGCTGAATGCCAACAGCCAACAGCCAACAGCACCTTTCCTCCATTATTTCTGATGCATCTATTTGACGCCTTTCGTTTGCCGTGGTTGGCACAACACTAATCCTATTAGCCAAATTGCAACAAATTGTGCCAGTTCACTTCAAAAGATACTCGTACCGAACACAAAATAACTTTCAAAATTGATTCAATTTGAAAAAGACTCCGTTGACAATTTGTATGCGACTTCCAAGCGAAAATTTGATCGCCGCTTTAAGCAAAGCAAAGCCAATAACAAAAATTCTTTGCTTTTTGTAAGTTTTGACGAAAATGTATTATTTAGTTAGTTGATGTAAGCTGATGTATATACTTTTTGCTTATTTAAAATTGGATTTTACTTTTGAAAACGATAGTTTTTTGGCTTTGTTTTTTTGCTAAGTGCAGTTTCGAAAGGTCTGTGTTCAAAACCACATCAGACGTGCTGATAGTTTTTAAGATCTTGTTACAAATTTTCTTTACTTTCATACCCAAAAGCGAGAAGCTTGTGCAAAATGGATGCTGATTTAGGCAACTAGTACAAACATATCTACACGCACACTTGCCTTCCTTGCAGCCTGAAATGAAAGCCATATTGAGGAACATGTTGCCAGTGAGTGTCAGTCCTCCATCTAGTTGAATGTAGGCCTCTGTTTCCTCTGTATCCTCACAAATCACGTTTTTGGGCAACGACAATATTGGGATTTTCGAAATGATGAGCTCCCTCTGTTTGGTGCATAACAAATGCCGCAATATGATTTGGCAGCTACACACACAAAAAAACTCGACTCGCACTTTTAATTTTTGACGAGCTTTGCCTGCTGTCGCAAAAGCAGCCCCTCTCCCCATCACCCCCTGAAATCCACCCTGTAGCGCATCCCCACTAAGCAAATAGACATAGCACAGGACGATAAGCTTATTCATAATACATGAGCTTAACTCCGGGAAGAGGGGCTTGGGATGTTTGGCATTCAGTCAAATGTAATAATAAATAAATAAATAAATCAGAAACAAACATAAAATTAAAAACAACAATGAAAAAAAAACAATTTTGTGTTTTTGATCCTATTTGAATTTGGATTTGAATGTGCATTTCGACTTCCGTGCCGGGATTGTTCTGTGCGGCAGTGTAAATAGCAGGTCCTACTCCTCACACATTGGCGAGAGTTTGTCGGCTGCAATGGCGTCTGGCCTGCAGACAAGTGTTTCATTTGTTCCATCAAAAAGCAAAAAGGGCTTCCACAAATAAATTGTGAATGTTAATCAGAAACTGACTAACTGAACAACTGACTAACTGACTGACTAATGAGGGCATATTTGAAATACATCTGTTTTGTAGAGCTGTGCTCGTTTCGGGTTTTCAATGCAGTAGCCGCCAAAACAAATACAAATGCCAAATCGGCGAATGCAACAAACAAACAAACAATCAAACAAACAAACAAACAAACGTCCAGTTTCAGTTTTCTCTCTATTTTTATTACATTCTGCGGAGTGCACTTCCGTTAAAATGGAAAAAATCATAAAAAAATAAAAACAAACTCGGGCGCAGTGGAAAAGTTGGCGCTTATCGTTAAGGACTCATCTAATACTAATACTGATGCTGTTGATATTGAGGGTAGAATTGCAGATCGGCGGCTCGTTTGCCGTTTGACACAGGATACGTGAGGAGCGTGCGGATGTTGAGGCATCAACCTTTGACAATTCAATCAGCGGCAATTATATCGCATGTTAAGCAAACCCAGACACATATCGCTGCTCGATCTTTAAACGGCGTTTTCATTACACCGATCCTGATTGCGATTGCGATTGCGATAGAGATTAGCTCATGTTGTGTTTCCATTACATCCTTGAGAAGCGTATTTATGAATCGAGTCGAATTGCAGAGAAAGATAGTTTGATTTAGTTCCTCATTATTAATGTGAAGTATTTAAGTTTGTGGAATAGATTCATTTGAATGACCGCATAGATACAACGCATAGAATAACTTTCGTTAATCTTATCAATTTCATTACCTCTTTTTATGCAATTCAATTTACAATTTAATCTATTGTTTGTTCGTTGACCCATTTTTTAAATAATGGGCCCTCTAGCAGAAAAATGTGAAAGCATCAATTGTCCGATTCGCAAACCACGCATGCAAATTTTGCTAAAGCAATTGGATGTAAAGCTAAGGAAAGTCCATCGCCGTTCAACATTTTCCACTTGGGTTCAAAATATTCTGCCAATATTCCAATTTGATTGCATTCCCAGGGCACTGCTTGCTGGTTGCTGATGTGTTGACAGCTGGTTTTGGCAATGGAATATTTCGTTTTGCACTGCTTGCTTCAGTTAGAGCTAGCCACCAAGGCTAGATGGCGCTGCAGCACTGCTCGTTTTCATAGTCTACTTTGTCCGACCGTTAACCATTCCAGAATAAAAAGATTTGATGATATTTATGTATATTTCGTAACAAATCGAAAATTGTGTTTATTACTTTCTGATCAAAATCATACAACGTTGTCAATTGGTTTTGTTTCATTATCTGTTGTGTTTTTGGTTGTTTTTTTATTTTGTTTTGTTTTTTGTTTTTTGTTTTTTTTTTGGGTTTTTCTTTAATAGTAATTTATAATTATAATAATTTATATAATAATATTTGTATAATATTACTTGGTAATTTATTAATTCTCATTATGCTCCATTGCTTTCTATCATCATCATCATCAATCATCAGGCATCAATCAAAGCTGATTGACCCCAATGAACCCTTTAACCGTGCCTCTTGAATTCGTTCTGTCTGCGCTTAATTGCTGTTGTATGTATTTTACTTTTACTTTTACTTTTACTTTTTCCTTTACCTTTTTTAATTTTACTTTGACGCATATGATTTGCATTTGTTCATTTTGTTTTTTTCTTTTTCTTTGCCATTTACTTGTTATATGTAATGCGATGTACGCTTCTTCTGTGTGTGTGTGTGTATGTGTCTGTGTGTGTGTGTGTGATTATTTTGTATATATGTGTGTGTGTGTGTATTATGTGTGTTATTTATATGTATGTGTATAGTGTATGTGTGTCATATTTACAAGTCTGTATGCCTGTGTGTGTATGTCTGTGTATGCCTGTGTGTATGCCTGTGTGTATGCCTGTGTGTGTGATGTATGTGTGCATGTGTGAATGTATGTATAATGTACGCTTAGAGTTAAATTTTACTATTGGATCATAGCATTTCACTTCCATTTATTGGATATTAATATCATGTATTATTATTATTAATATTATTGTTATTATTATTAGCATATGCATATACTCTATGTATACATATATGTATATATATATATAGTACATGCATATGTATATATGTGTGTGTACGTATTGTTTAGCCGTTACGTGTCGTATGCTGCACACTTGCCTATATATATAAGAATATGTTTTGTGATCCTGAAAATGATGTATGCTGTACGGATTCTTGTCAATCAGTTTTCGGGGTTTTAGTTCAACACTTGGGCGACATATTGCTATCGTTCATGTTCATTCAAGTAGTATTAACTTGTGTGTATGTGTCTGTGTATAATTTATTACTTACACTGCTAAAAATTCACGTTTATATCCTCAATATAGGGGCTTCATATATGTGTTACTGCCATGTTTATTGTATATCGATTTATTTTTTTTCTTCTCTTTAATTTTATTATTTTAATTAATTTTATGTTTGTTTTTTTTTTTTGTATTTTGTTTTGTGTTTTTTTTGTTTTTTGTTTTTTTGTTTTTTATTGAGTTTCTGATGCTTCATTTATTATTAGTATAGACTAAAAACTCTTGCCGCTATAGATATGTATGTGCCACATACATGTGCCTATGCACACATATACATACATATACCTATTTTCGTACGCATGCATGTATGTATGTATGTAGACGCATATGTATATAGCACGCACTGCACTTATTCCTCCGCCTACTCCGCCATCTCCCATCTCCCACCCACGGATGCCATTCTATTCATATTCAGCTAAGTAATGTGTTAAATAATTTTGCTTGCCGGGAATCGGTTCCAGCTCCCTATCAGTAATAAATTGATGTTTAAATAATTTTAATTGTAATATACTTGTATGGGCCTTAGGTGTAAATACGTTACGATCATTTTATTTCTGTTTTCTTTATCTTTCTTACTTTTTTTTCGTCTTTGTTTTTGTCACTCATTTGAAAATTTATAAACTGAGGACGTTTATGTCGCCTGCTTTATTTGTATATATATATATATATATATATATAATGTGTGTATATATATATATATATAAATATGTAGCTTCAAATTAAAGCTTTATTAACCATGCTCGCGTTCTGTTTTCGTATTAACAAAATTAAACGTTTCGTAATAATCGTAAACAAGATTTATACTCAATTTATAATGTATCGTATTAAATATTATTATTATTATTATTATTATAACTAGTTAAAAAACAAAAAAAAAAAAAAAAAAAAAAACTATTCACTAACGCAGGACCTGCAATCGGTTGCGTGTCCGTCTAGCGCACAATTTTAACTAGTTAATATTGTATTATTAATTATTAATTAGTTTAATTATCTATGCTCCGTAATTGCTGTGTATGCTTATAAGAATTTAATGTAAATTAGAGATACAGTTACGATCTAATTGTAAATGTGTGTACTATAGTATTATTTACTTTTACTTTATTATTACTTTTACTTTTACTTTTACTTTTACTATTATTTTACTTTTACTTTTACTTTTCTTTTACTTTTAATTTATTTTTACTTTTTCTTTTACTTATATTTTTACTTTTACTTTTACTTATATTTTTACCTTTAGTTAATTATTACTTTTACTTATATTTTTACTTTACTTTTACTTTTCTTTTTACTTTTGCTTTTGCTTTTACTTTTACTTTTACTTTTTTTTTTACTTTTACTTTACGTTTACTTTTAATTTACTTATGTATGGTTTTTTGCTTTGTGGTTTTTTTTGCTGCTTGTGTTTTCTTTATGGCGGCATAAATTACATAATATGTATATATATATATGTATATATATGTGAGTGTATGCATTTATATATGAATGAATGGACCCCAGGAAGGACCTTAACTGTATCAGCTCGTCTACACGAAAACGGCGCAGAAGAATGTAATCGAAAAATACATAGGCACCCAACCAGAGAAGGGTTCCGACTTGCGAATAGGACTCGACTCGACTCGAATCGATTTGAATCCATTTTCGACAGCGAATATCGAATGTCGGGCATTGAAAAGATTGTTGGATATGTGTGTGCGTGTGTTTATGTGTATGTGTATATATATGCGTATGTGTGTGTGTGTTTGTTTGTGTGTGTGTTTGTGTGTTTGTGTGGTTTCTGAACATTTCTCTGGTTCAACAAATACGTGAAACTGTCTGTAAATCAAGTGAAAGAAAGTAGTGGGCCCAAAGTGAAGGGAAAGGGAAAGCCTTTTAATTCTCAGACGTAGACGACCCTTAACCGTTTTAATTTTGATTTTGATTTGGATTTTGGCTAATAGATAAAATTACTTTCGTTTTTCTATAATTTACATAGTTCAATAAATTTTGCTTGAGTTTCGGCTAAAAGACGTGCAAATTTGACTTGTTGACAGTGTGTATGGCTGTGTGTTGATAGTGGATAATGTTTAATTGATAAAGCCAGATACATACACACATACATTATACGCATGTATGTACTCGCTTGCACTATGTATGGGTATTATGTATAACCTATGTAAATGTATATAATTTTTGCTTCATATGGGGCTCCGATCTTCGGCTTCTTCCTATCATTTGCTGTTTACAAATATGAACATTTTTGTATTCGCTTTTTTGTTTGTTGTTTGTTGTTTGTTACTTTTTACTTTTTACTTTTGTTGTTGCTGCTTTTAAAATCTTTGTTTTTACTTCAGTTCTTTTTGAATTTCATTATGTGTAGATTTGTTTTTCTTGTTGTTGTTGCTGTTCTGCTTGGTTTGTTGTTTTATCCATCTTAATCCGCTTTTCTTCTACCTCTTCTTCATCTTCATCGTCGCTTGTCATCGTCATCGTCGCTTGTCATCGTCACTTGTCATCGTCGCTTGTCATCGTCATCGTCATCGTCATCTTCATCGTCGCTTGTCATCCTTCTTCTTATTAGTTTGCCATTCATTGTATAAATATTCTCGTAATGCAATATTTATTAATTCACATATAATATTCATTATTAATTTTGTAATCAAAATTCCTCTAGTTGAAGGCAATCGGCGAATATATTTGAAATTATTTATGCAATTATTTTACATACATTTTTTTTTTCATTTTCTTTTTTTTTTTTTTGGTTTTGGTTTTGTTTTATTATTTTTATTGTTTAGTATTTGTATTATTTATTAATTGTAAGTTTGACTAAACTAAAGAACAGTGGAAAATAACTTGAAATACAAAAATGTTTTTTTTTGTTTTGGTTTTGTTCTTGGTTTCGATTCCTCCTTTAGCTAGAATATGATCTTTGTCTGCATCAAAAGTCATCTGAATATGGAAAACGTAATTGTAATTTTGTTGAACGTTTTGCTTATTAGGATCTAGTTCATTATAAAATACATGCCACATGCCACATGCCACATGCCACATGCCACATGCCACATGTCATATGTCATATGTCATATGTCACATGTTGTATATTGTATAAGTATATACGTATACGTATAATAAGTTATGTACAATTGTATGTGTCTTAAGTGTTAATTAAAAGTCATGCTTACGCTTAAAATACGTACGATTCTAATTATTGTTATTTAAAAAAAATTGTTTCCAATATGTTTAATTGTTATTTGTTTTGGGCACTATATTATATACATTGTTTATAGTTTAAATTGTTTATAATTTGAAAATCACTTTAAGGCATTTTCTTATACGTCAAAATTGTTGTGCTAACGAGAAAGGAACTACATTTATGAGTACTATTATCATTAATAAACTGACAGAAACTTAGCTAAGCACCAACATAACGATCAATTCAATTCAATAAACAAAGACGACCCCAATTAAACAATTGCCAACTGTATTGCAGTTTGAATGCAATCGAAAGTGCTCCATGTCAGCATGACTTGATCTCTCCGTCAACAGCTCGATCTTGGATAACTTGGATTCGTTTTAGGAACTACTTTGCGCCTGCAGCTGCCTGCATTTCAATTGAAATCAAGAAGCCTTCAACTATTTTAGCTAATTCTCGCTTCAAAAACAAAAACCAAACACTTCGAAGACATAAGAAAACGCAACTGAAGAGTCGGGTCGTTTTTGGATACCCTGTTTTGACTTGCACGAACCTAAGATGCGGATACAAATTGTGACAGAGACACATACATTTGTGGCAGTACGTTGGTGTGTATAATGTGTGTGACCTGGGTGCAAATTAACGGTAACGCATAGTACAAACAAAAAAATTGCCATTGGTTTGCTTTTGCCATTTGTTTTTTTTGTTTTTTGTTTCTTTGTTTTTGTTTCATTTGTTGCAAATTTACTAATTATTGTCTGCTGTTTATTCACACATAGTACATAAACATACACACTCACACACACGCACACACTCACACATGCATACATACGAGCATTAATTGTCCATATATATATATATATATATATATATATATATATATATATAAGCCAGAAACGCGAACTCAAAGATACTCCCGAATCCCGAAATGAGTTTGCAAACTGCAAATGCGAACCGAGACACGCCCGCAAATAATTCAACAAAATAAATACGCCTAGATTATTCATATAACTGTTGTTTTGTTTTTGTTTTTGTTTTTGAATTTTTATTTTTGTTGCGTATTAAATTTCCCATTCTAAATATTCAGCAATTTTCATTGTTTTGAATCGTGTGTTATGTATGCCTTGTATATAAGTAATCGTATTGTATATTGTATATTGTTTACTCTTATATGCTTGCAGATTTTATAAATTTTGTGTTTTGTTGTTTTGTCTTCTAAATATGTCTGAGAACGTGAATTGGCAGTATCAGATTTCAGAATTTTATAATATTTCCCCTCGGTCTCATATTCGTAGTATTTTTTACAATTTCGATTCAATTGGTTTACGATAAAAAACATTTGTTTCTAATAAAAAGTTTGCACTATCTGCACAGTTATTATAAAATTGAATTTTTATGTTAATTATGTATTAGTATTATTTGTTGTTCAAGAGTTCAAGAGATCAAGAGTCCAACCAAATAGGTATTATATATTGCATTTGCTAATGTATCATTTTATAAATGTATTTCAAATATAAGTTGAGAAAATTTCACCAATATACTTCGATATATGTTGATCCCTCGATTAAATACTTAATCCGAGAAAATTGACCTACTTGCTGTACGGCGATTTCGAAGTCGGATGTGCCTACAGAGTGCGAAGGAGGCAGACAGAGAAACAGAGAAAGAGAAAGAGAACGAGAGAGAGAGAGAGAGAGAGTGCTGTAGGAGTGGGAAAAAGTGTGAACTATAGTTGTAAGAAGACTGTGAAGGACAGTGCTCATTTGTGTTGGAAACCGGGCAACAGAGTAAACATAATCAAAATATCATACCGGAATGAAGACTCTTTCCGCACTTTAATCTCATCTGCGGAATGCATCATGGTGGAAAATAAAACTAATTAAACAATGATACGTATTCGCTTTATTGCCAAATAAACAATAAAAAAAAGAGGAAAAAAAAAACGATCTTAACAAAGCAACGACATACAGAAATGACAAATGATACATATGTATAAACTACATAACATCTCGTAAATCCAACATATATATAAGTACATAAGTAGCATAGTACCTCTTAAGAACATCGAATAAAGCAATACCAAATAAAAAACAATAATAATAATAATCAAAAATCCTTTGAATACAAATATGAAATTGAGTTTGCGTTTGCGTTTGAGATTGAGATTTCAAGAACAACTTGTGCATAACATATACTCGTTATATACGTATGTATATGTATAGTATGTAACAAGTACAATACCAGTTAGATAGGATTAAAAGGACTTATTAAAAGGGCTAATTCAATGTCGCATTTATTGCTTCTGTTGCCTCATAGAACAATAAAACGCAAAAAGTTCATCGAGTGAAGTTCAAGTTTTGCTTGGACTAGATTTACGGTTTTCGTTTGTTTTTTGTTTTTTTTTTTGTTTTTGTTTTTTTTGTTTTATAGGAGCAAAGTGGACTATAGACTGTGGATTGTGGACTGTGGACTGTGGACTGTCTGTGAGAATCATTGGAGTGAAGTGTATTGTAAAGAGGAAAATTGATGAAGATTGGCGAAAGTCCAAATGGTCTGCTTGTGGCTTAATGCTTATTGCATCTAGTGGTTTATGCTTCTTGATTTATTCAAGAATGAAATGTTCTCATGCTTTAGGTGTATATAAGTATAAATAAGTATTATACTCTTAGTTAATACAATTCGTATGGTTAGATCGTAATTAATAATGCTGCAAACACTTTGAAAAATAAAGTATTGCATTGGAAAAAGAATACGTTGTGACATATTCGATGTACGAACGATATACGAAATACGATATTCGATTTGCTCTCATCTAGGAGAGTTTGAGATATTTTACAATTGCTTTTTGTTCGATTTGAGTTACACTTCTCATATGCCTTGCTTGCTGAACCCTGCTCCTCTAACTAAGTATTATGAGCTGTGTTCACATACAGAAAGAAGATGTCCTTGCGGACCCATCCTTCGATCTATATATCTTAACCTTTCTTTGTATCTTTATATGTATGTATAGTATATATAAATGTAGACCTTTGATATATACATATATATATATATATATATATATATATATATGTGTGTATGTATTTATGTATGTACTTTATGTATGCATGTACGTATCGCATTAACTCTAACAACTAATGGCATTTTCCTTGTATTATGCGTACTTTAGCTTTCCATTACGCATATGCATATGCATATGTATTTGTATATTTTATGTTGCTTCCTCCACTTCTTCTCACTTCTTTCTCCATAAAATTACATTAAATACCATTTATCATTCTCTATTTTGTATATATGATTTTTACATGGTTTATTTATTTATTTTTGTTTTGGTTTTTGTTTTTGTTTTGGTTTTTGTGTTTGTTTTTGTGTTTGTGTGTGTTGCATAGATTTCAGTTTATATTCAATTAATCATTACTTATTTGCATCCTTTACTTGGCTAGTGACAAAAAAAAACCCACGAACAAACTAATTTTTTGTTTCCTTGTGTTTTAGTTTCTTTCTAGACCAAGTTCTGTCGTTATGTTCTTGCAACTAGACATTAGGCTTACACATATTTGGCGATAAGCATTTGAAAAAAAAAATACGCTAAAATTACATGTTATCGTTATTGGTATAATTATTGTTTTTCTATAAAGTTGTATAGCGACCTAGAAGTTAGATTTAATTTTTCTTTTCTTTTCTTTTCGTTTATTTTCGTTTTCGTTTTTCTTTTCTTTTCCATTTATTTTTATTATCTTCAAACCTTGTTCGCTAAAATCTAATGCGTCTTTAAATATGCTGTTGTGAGAAAATCAATACAAATATACAAATCAAATATAACAAAAGTAACTAAGTAAATAATTATGGACTAAAAGCTAAGTATTGTGTTGTTGTGGTTGTTGTTGTTGTTGTGGTTGTTGTTGTTGTTGTGGTTGTTGTTGTGGTTGTGGTTGTTGTTTAGTTTAAGCGACTGCTGACGATTCCAGTTTGGGGACAAACTCCGTGAAGTGTCGCCAAATCCTTCACCAGCATTCTACTTGTACATATGCATACGTGGGTATATGTATGTATTTAGGTATGAAATTCCAAATTGTAGAAGTGCCAAGCTGTGGTTTGTTGTGGTTCATGGTTCGTGATTCGATATTTTATTCTTGATTCTTGATTGTTGATTCGTGATTCGTGATTCGCGATTGGCATTGTAGCTGAACTGGAGCTGCCTTTTATTTGCTATATAACAGGGTATATGAGTATTTGCTAAAAAAGTGTCTACTTTAACTCTACAACATTTTCGCTGGCAGTGACGTTTGTTCGTTGGCTTGGCTTCTTTGGCTGTGTCTGATAGTCGTCTTAAGTCGTCCTTAGTGTATGAGAGAAGAGTGGAAGAGTAGAGGGATAGAGTGGGACAGATACATGCGTTAGACTGAGAGCAATTAAGTGGTACAAGGATACACTTGAAATGGATAGATATATCATTGAAGGAGATTCAGTTCAGATTGTTCTGATCAATGTTTTGCTACAACTCAAATTGAAAGCGTTTTATATGCGTTTGAAACTTGTTTGGTCCTTTTTCAGTTGATATCTTATTTTGTTTACATTGAAATCAACTAAATGATGATGAGCAAAAGTGATAACGAAACGATTATATTAGATCTGGCTCAAGCTAAGTCTTTAAACGAATCGTTTGTTTCCTTATTTTTTGGTTTTCTTTCTTTGTAAACTTACAAATAAAGTGCGCTTCAAAAAGTTTTCTGGACGGATATTACAATTTGTAGCACATGATGTGGTCAATTCGATATTTCGATGCGAATGTGAATGTGAATGTGAATGTGTAAATGAGAAGATCGAAGGACACGCACATATATCTATATACTATATATATAGTCTATACGTGTGTGTGTGTGTGTGTGTGTTTTCTTTGTGCCTGTATGAGTGAGTGTAGACCAGAGTGCTCAAGATGATTAGCTGTTTCGATTCGAGATTCATCAGTGATTCACTTACAATTGGCAGCTCTGCCTGCAGTACGACTCCAACAGCTGCAATGCCAATGAGAATTTACAAAATAAGTCGACTATATCTATTATGCGACTGTGTGTGTGTGTGTGTGTGTATGCGAATTTAATGCTATGCAATCAAGTTGTGAGAAACAATTTGCTCATTGGTCTATAGTGTAGAATAATATGATTAATATATGCAATTATCGCAATTATCGGGCAGAATATTATGAACTATGCTTTTATCTGTTATTTTCTATAATTTCGTTATTCTTGTGGTAATCGTATTGGTAATTGGTAATTAGTAATTGGTAATTGGTAATTGGTAATTGGTAATTGGTATGCTATGAATGCTGCTCAGCCCGTTTGAAAATGCCTCACTTTCAGTTTCAGTTGAACAATGATGATTAATAATAATGTGGAAATTAACTTTCGTTTCCGTATGCGATCTATGCTTGTATTTAATTCAAAATATGCTCCATGAGTGTTATCTGAGTGTTATCTGAGTGTTATCCGAGTGTCTGGCTGCTATTATTTGTGTTAATTTTCATTCTTATTATGCTCATGGCGGCTTTCTCTTGCTGGTTATAGTATAATGATGCGCGCTAAACTTTGACCTAATTGAACTATGTATGTACGCATGTATGCATGTATGCATGTTTGTTTGTATGTATGTATGTGGGTATGTGTGGTATGTGTGGTATGTGTGGGTATGTGTGGTATGTGTGGGTATGTATGCATGTAAATGTAAGTATCCTCGGCATTTAATTTTTGTATATTTTTGGTTTGGTATTTCTTTTGTGGTATTTTATGCGTATTTTTTGTAGTTTGTATTTTTACCATTTACTGAACTGTCGCTGATATTTACTGATATTTTTTGTTCTTTACATTTAGTGTGGTATCAATTTTGTTTTTTTTTGTTGTTGTATACAAAATTGGTTTTTGTTTTTGCTTAGTTTTTGTTTCTGTATTTTTGTTTTTTGTTGTTTTTTTTTGTGTTTTAACATATATGTATGTATTTTTGTTCTTTAGCGGGTAATACAAATACTTAAATGTAGAAAAAAAAATGTTTTGTATCTTTATATATATATATATATATATATATGTATGTATGTACTATGTATACATATAAATATATATATATATATATATATGTTTATATATATGTATATATTTATATATATATATATATATATGTGTATGTATATGTATGTATGCATATATCTACATAGGCATACCACTATATACTAGACATGTATATAGATCCACGTATGTATGCGTATGTATGCACACATATATGCATTTGTATGTATGTATTATATATTAATTAGAATTATTTATATGCTGTACTTAGTTAACCTACATATATTCGAATACATGAACACTTCAAGATATCATTTTGTTTTTAATAAGTGATTTAATTGAATTGAATTTAATTTAATTAAACTTTTTTGTTTTTGCCTGCTTTTTTTGGTTTTCTTTTCTTTTCTTTTCTTTTTTTCTTTTGCTTTCTACTATCATCTTCGATTTTCTCCTTCTACATATTTTTGTTATTCGTTTTCATTCACTCATTCGATTTACTAGATGAGGGACGAGCTTAAGTTTTGTAGTTTTTCGTCTCAATCCTTGTGCTCGAAACAGTTGCAGCTGCTGTTGCTGAAGTTGTTGTTGCTGCTTACTCGTGATGCTTCCGAGTCCTTGTGGTTGTTGTTGTTGTTGTTTTCTTTTTTTTTTGGTTTTGTTTTTTGTTGGTTAATACAGAAATGCAATTATACGCGGGCGTCGTCTCGACTTCGTTGGTGTTTTGTTGTGTTGCTGCATGACAAGCAAAGTGCGGAGCTGCTGAGTGTGTTGCGTCTACGGGGGCGTATGAGTAATGCCGTGTGAATATTCAGTGTGTGTGTGTGATGCATATGATGCATGTGATTCATGTGCGAGTATGTGTTGCATGTATGTATCTGTGTAATTATGTTTGTTCTGAGTGTGAGAGAGATAGAGAGAGAGAGAGAGAGAGCGTTGTTAACATTCCTTTCCTTTCCTTTCCATTCCATTCCGTTTCATTTAATTTCCTTTGCCATTCGTTTCTCGTTTTCTTTGTTTTTTTTTGCACACACTTTGTTCTTGTCGCTGGGCAACTTCTATTTTGATCATCTTCATCTTCTTCTTGTTGACTTGAATCCATGGGACCAGCAGTCGGATGCAGTCGCTACGTGCATCCGTTTGCCATGTCCTTGGGTGCAGCTTGGGAGGCTGCGCCCAAATCTCCTTTTCCTGCTGCTCCTCGTGATTAATATTCTTCGTTATTATTTATATTCATTATCTGCTTTAATTATTCGTTGTTTTTGTTGTTGTTTTTTGTTGGCTAATTCGTTTCATTTGACGTTTCTTAAATTTCGATTTCAATTTCAATTTCGATTCTGGTTCGGCTTAGTCCGCTTACATTCGTTGTGTGTTTTTGGCTCTATTGGTATTCTAATGTTTATCTTTATCTTAATCCTTGTCGTTATCATTATCTTTATCTTTATCTTTAGCTTTATCGTGATGTCGAGGTGTCTCTGTGCTTTACTCTCTTGCAATATTTGCTGGCTGCATTTATGATTGAAAATGACTTCGATGTGCTAGCATTGACGATAGTTTTTTTGGTTGTATTTGTAAGATACGTTTTTTTTTTCAGTTTTATTTTTGAACTTATGAAGCGGCTGCTGCTGTTGTTGTTGTACTAAATAGTTGAATGCTGTTGTTGTTGTTGTTGTTGTTGTTTTTAATTAGAGACGACTTATTGCATTTCGTATCCTTTCTAATACTCCCAATATCATGCATCCTGTATTTCACCTTTTAATCCAGGCACCCTATGGTGTTGGTTATGTCCTAAACGATTCGCTAAGTCCTGTACAACATCACGAAATATAACTGTATCTATATTTTCACCTAGTAAATACAACAAAAACCAATCGCCCATCTTGGAACGACGGACGATTATTTCAATAGCGTCACGACGCACTAACCTACAATTCGAAGAGAGGGGAGAGATGAAGAGAAGTCAGTGTTAGTCCAAATAGATACACATCTATACACATATCGATTGTATATATACTCACCTAAATCTCATTCGAAATAAATAGACCCTCATTCGAGGTGAGAATATAATAACCACCCTGTATATTAGCGTTAATAATGTGAGTAACGTTAATAATATAAACCAAAACCAAAGGAAAATGTAAATTTTCTCATTAACAACATTTAATGGTAAAATGCAAATGGCGTCGTGTTTCTCCACCTATCGCAACAGAACAGAGACAGAAACGGATATATTATTATATGTATGTACATATATGCAGCATATGTATGTATTTATCAATATTACATATTATATAGCCAATATCAGCCGATTATAGTTGCCATAGTTGTACTCACCTCCCCACTTGAGCCATATTTAAAAAATGTGCATTTGGTCATTCTGGGAAATATGTAAATCATCGGATCCATGCGATCTTCCTGATCGGTCTCCATATAATCTATCACATCCAAGCCAAATGTCATAAATTCGCCATCGAAAAATTTATTCATAAGAAACATTTGACCTATGCAACGAACAAAATAAATATTAATAAAGATACACATATACATATGTACATATTTTATATACATATATTTATATATATATATATATATATATATATACATTTGTTTGGAAATGTTTAAATGGCAGTATACGATATGAAAACAGTGTTTATTCAACGAAATTAGATGGGGGTAATTTATGGGTTTATTGCTGCCTCCAGCTCGATGCCGGTGTGTGTGGGTGTGTGGGTGGGTGTGTGTGTGTGTGTGTGAAATATGTTATTGTTAACAAGTTTTGTTGCAAATGATGCGGCTGCCTCTCGAATGATAGGTTAGCCACTTGATGTAGGCTATATTTTTGGAACTCGGTTAATTAAGGTTTCTGGATCAATTTATTCATCCGGCTCAGTTCGATGTGATTCCGTTAACGACATGGTAAATGAGTTAATCTATCATTGCAATGCGATTATACGGAATGTATCTTCATCAGAATTCGCCTCCCAGTGATTACCAAAATAAATAAAAGTGAGCTTCATCGAAAGTGTATATTTATACATTCTAATTTTGGGATTTTCGGGAAGATTGCCTACTCATAAGCTGTATATATTGTATTTAATTAGGAGATAGACGGATAACCTTGAACCTATGGAAACTATGGAAACAGGTTCCATAAAATATCAAAGTTATTTTAAACATTTGATCTTCCGTTGAAATTTATATCAGCCAACAAATTGGATATTTATAAATACATGTTTTTGTATTTACGATTATGAACTCAAAATAGATAGATAGAATCCCAAAATTGAACTGTGCCGACTAGCGTAATTTACTCCTTTCGTAAGCTCATCAGACGTCAACATTCAATTAGTCTGAACTCTGTTCATTTGTTAATGCTGTGTTCATTTATACACAGAGATGCGTGTGTTGTCTTCTTGTATTGTTGTATTGTTGTATTTGGTTTGAATGTATTGTTGATAATTGTTTATTTCTTTATTTCTCTTATGTATATTCTGACAGCTAATTATTTTGTTAGATTTCCGAATGTGGCGCACGTGGCGCACGTTGTCCGCTAAATGAAATCGAAGCCAGGAATCCGCAGCAATGAGTAAAATTTGTTTATTTTGATGCGGCCTGTGGCTACGGTCAGTCGATAAAAGATCGTCATTGATTTTCCTCGGAAAAATGAATGAGTGAACATAGTGAATACATACTATATATACATATACATATATATCAATGTTGTGAGTATTGCATATACTATAGACTACATGCTATACACAGATGCTATGGGCATTGTGTGTGGTTAACCCCAAATTTGTTTATGGCATTATGCGAAACTGGAACAGTTCTCTGCACCTGCAACTGCACCTCAAGATGATCATGACGACGATGACGATGATGATGACAATGATGATGATGATGATGATGATGATAATGGTTGCTGCTGGTCGAATTTGCCATTGCTACTCACCTATCACATTTATTAGGGCGAGCAGTTCACACACGTAATATCTGTAGGCCCACCAATTGTGATATCTGGAACAAAGTTGGTGTTTCAATTTGCAGAAAGTTGAGAGAATTTGCTCACCTTAAATTTTCCCATAAATAATCTAAAAGTAATTTCTTTTTTTGTTTTTTTTCGGCTTCGGAACAAATGCCTATATCTAAGTCCATGATGAGTGCATGAATCTTGCCACCCTCCCAAGATTTCCACAGCCATCTTGGTGTGTAAAATAAGATTGCCTGCAAAGAAACATAAATACATGTACAGTAAATGAGTGCGTGTGTGTGAGGGAGACAGAGAGAGAGAGAGAGAGAGAGAGAGAGATAGTGATAGAGTGAGCAATATATAGGTATAGAGTTCTGTAAAGGTGAGATGTTGCCATTGTGTAGGCGTCTGTCGCATTGGAATTGTCGTAAAAGCGCTTAAATTTGACAAGTGACAATCGCCAGCTGTTTGCTTAACCAAAAACACACACAAAGAGAGATAGAAATATATATATTTTGAGAGAGAGAGAGAGAGAGAGCGAGAGGGAGAATGGCAGACCAGTAATTCCAGTTAACAATGCCAAAGTCATTATATATGCTTAAGATTGCCTTTGGATGACCTTCCTAGTTAATGCTCTCATGCATTCTTATTATTATTTGCTAATTTCGTTACTTACAGATAGACAGACTGACGAACAGGCAGACAGACTAACAGACAGACTAACAGACGTTTAAATGTATCTACTAAATGTTTGTAAGTATTTATAGGCATGTCATCAAAACAATTAGCCGTGATCCATTAGCAACAGAAAAGCAAAAGCAACAATAGACAGCCAGGCATGCCAGATACAGAGACAGATGCAGATATAGATACTATATAAATACTAGATAGATAGATAGATAGATGGGCTAGATGGAGAAACAGACAGTGACAAAGACTAAAATCTTGCCCAATTAAATGGATCTTTTGCTCAGACTTTGTCTGTTTCATTTGTGTTATATTTATGTGCGCTCTGATGACAAATTAATAATAACTTGTATCGTAAATTTGACACTAAATTGTGCAAATGTTTACTTTGGCAGCTCCACACCCCTCCCCGACGCCCCCTGTGGCCTGGTGTAGGGTGTGTCTGCTTGACACATGTGTGTGCATGTGGGCAGGTGTTAATCCCTGAGCAGTGGCAGACAATGGCTTAGTTGCAAGAATTCTCGAGGTGAGAGTTCAGTTTATTTAGTGGGCGCCCAACTGGCGGCTGCTATTTGCGCCAATCTTAACAAACATCCCACCCCCCCCCACCACCCATTACCACCCACCTCCTCCCATTTCTTTGAACAAAATGCGTTGCTTTTCCATTTCCATTTCCATTTTCATTTGGCATTTGGCTTTTGGCAAATGCTAAAATAAGTACTATATAACTCTAGCCACAAAACGTCACCACACGCGCAATGCCAAATGTGGTTGGGTGGTGCGAGGGTGGTGTACGTGAGAGTGTGCGAGTGTAAGAGGGCATAAGGCGGAGGGTCTGGGGAGACGAACGTGCTCGCTGTCCAAATTTTGCATTTATTTGCGCCTGTTGCAACAAATCCGAGACTAGTGATTTGATATTGGCGTCGCCGCATGGCTTTATAGCTGGCCAACATCTGTGGCACATTGTAACGCCATACAACGGCAACAACAACAGGAACATAGAAATGGACAGACAAGTGATGGGCTCGTTGCTTGCAACGGCTTGCCGGAAGTCAAATGATGCGTTTGATTTGCTTCTGGCCTTTCTTTCTCTTTCGCTGCCTCTCTCTCCTCTCTCTCCTCTCTCTCTCACCCTATTAGTTTTCCTCTCTGCATCTCGCTCTGCCAATTGGTTTGGCGCGACGACATGCAACAGCAGCAGCAGCAGCAACAATAACAATAATAGCAATAACAACCGAAATCTTTTGTGGATGCCTGGGGCAAAAAAAGGGCTGAACAACTACAAGCTGTAGTTGTGTGTGTGTGTGTGTTAGTTTGTGGGGGTAGAGGTGGGGGTGTGGGTGGGACTGGGGTTGCGTTCGGGGGACGCAGATGCGTGTGTCGGAAAAGCAATTTGGCAAACGTTCAAATTGCTATAAAAATATCGCATAAATGCAACTGCAGCCGAAGCAAAATGAAGAAAGTGCACCAAGATGCACCAGTTGGGCGTGCCCCAACACAAAAGACGCACGCTGCCACCGCACAGTGGGGCAAAACGTTGCAAAGAACCCAAACCTCTGCAATCAACATTTCATCATTTAAAAACTGTTGTTGCTGCACATCTGCACAAAATTAAGATTAAAGTAAAAATGAAAATAACTCAAATTAATATTAAATTACAATCGTCTATATTTAATGTCTATATATTGTTCATATCACCTGTATCACTCTTAAAAAACAGACTATTCAGTGATGACTGGCAAAAGTCGAAGCTTGTAGTACTTCGAATGAATACCACTTAATAAGTTACCAAGACATTTGAATAAAGTGATTTAAGTGCTTGTAAATGGACCAAGCTAAAAGCTAAACAAAGTTTCAGTTAGCAAAACTAAATATTTCGAATAAGGAACGAAAGTATGTGAAATATTTGAGAATTACAAATGAAAGCATGCAATTTTCCGCAAGCCTTCAATTTCGATTATTATTTCATAGTTAGACATGTCTGGCCGCCATTTACAATATTTATTTCTCATGCTCATTAAAAAGTCGTGAAATATGTTTGGGTAGCAAACTGTCAAAATATCATTTGCTCGGCTCGTTCCACACACCTTATAAAAGGTATTTTTAGAAACGTCTCGGCAGAAGCATATGTAAACAGCGGAAGGAGAAAACATTGATTTACTCTAAGAAATTCATAAGGCAAAGCGATATTCAGTGCTGTTATTTGAACACTAACTATGCCGTGCACCATAAGAATAGGAATTTTATATATTTCAGAGCTAATTGCGTTTTTACGCCGAGCTGAGACCACTGTGCGCCACCCAGCGAAGATAAAAGGGATGCCAGAAATCAACGAGGAAAATGTTTGCATTTTCAATTAGGCAAAATATGCAAACGCCTTGTGGGCCAGCTTGGAGGAGGCGAAGTGCAGACAGTCTGATACCCAGGCAGTTGCCAAGGTGTGGGTTGCCCTCCTCTGCTCTGCTCTTGTTCGGTTGTGGCTGGATCCATGGAGACCAATGTTGCAGCTGCCTGCTGCCTGCTGCCAGTTGCCTGATCCCGGTTGTCGCTGTTGGCAGCCCCCTCACTCCAACCCATGTGAACGCACGTTCCGGATAGCGTGCACCAAAATAAAACCACATAAGTCAAATATAAACACATGTCCATGTAACTCGGGTGGGGAGTCCAGCCGTCGTCGTCGGCATCGCTGTCGGCGTCACGCTGCCAGCCCGTCTCCCAGCGCACACGATCCTCAGTCGCAAGCGAAACGAGGCAACTTAAGGCAACCCATTTCCAATTTCCCATTCTATCCCAACATCATTATATGGCAACCCTCTCAGTCTCTGCTTGCCCTCTGCTCAGCATTCTGCGTTGGCATTTGGCCAGAATTATTATTTGTTCACTTTTATGCTTGTCTGCGCCTTTTCAATAAATATCCAGCCAGGCAAAGAACAAACATTCCAACTTTTGACATATCTGATATGATCCGATGCGAGATGGAAATGAAAATCCAAATGGAAATTAAAAGTCAAACGCTCATCAAATTGGGAGCGCTTCGCTTACACCAAGCAATTTTGCTTTTAAAATTTATAGCTGCATTGTCTAACTTAATGGCCAGGCCATTAGCGAGCGCAATCAATTCTTGATCAGCAGATGATCGATAGCCATCATAAAGTACTCCTCCCCGATCCACTCCACTCGGACCCACATTATGATCCAGAAATCATTTATCTGTATCTGTGTATCTGTACCTGTACCTGTACCTGTATCTGTATCGGTATCGGTATCTGTATCGGTATCTGTATCGGTATCTGTATCGGTATCTGTATCTGTATCTGTATCGGTATCTGTATAGGTATCTGTATCTGTATCTGTATCTGCATTTGCATCTGAATCTGTATCTGCATCTGTATCTGTATCTGTGTATCTGTATCTGTGTATCTGTATCTGTGTATCTGCATCTGCATCTGTATCTGTATCTGTATCTCTATCTGTATCTGTATCTGTACCTGTATCTGTATCTGTATCTGCATCTGCATCTGTATCTGTATCTGTATCTGTATCTGTATCTGCATCTGTATCTCTATTTGTATCTGCATCTGTATCTGTATCTGTATCTGTATCTGTGTCTGTATCTGCATCTGTATCTGTGTATCTGTATCTGTGTATCTGTATCTGTATCTGCATTTGCATCTGTATCTGCATCTGCATCTGTATCTGTATCTGTATCGGTATCGGTATCGGTATCTGTATCTGTATCTGTATCTGTATCTGTATCTGTACCTGTATCTGTGTATCTGTATCTGTATCTGTATCTGTATCTGCATCTGCATCTGCATCTGTATCTGTATCTGTGTATCTGTATCTGTGTATCTGTATCTGTATCTGCATCTGTATCTGTATCTGTATCTGTATCTGTATCGGTATCGGTATCTGTATCTGTATCTGTATCTGTATATGTATCTGTATCTGTATCTGCATCTGTATCTGTATTTGCATCTGTATCTGTATCTGTATCTGTACCTGTATCTGTATCTGTATCTGTATCTGTATCTGCATCTGTATCTATATCTGCATCTGTATCTGTATCTGCATCTGTATCTGTATCTGCATTTGTATCTAAGTCGGTACCAGGTCTTCTATCTTCTATATTTACATATAGCCAGTTGATGTCTGCAGATTTATGAGCTTGCTTGTTTTGTCGTGACATTTATGATCTTTCAGTTTTATTGTTAATAATAAATAGTACATAGATGTTTGTGCATATATATATACATATATATATATATATATTTGTGTATATTTATTTGCATATATGCGTTTCACAGTGCATTTATTCGATTTCGATTTCGATTTCAGGTCGCATCCGTCGCAGCCGTCGCTTTTATTAATAAATCCACAAATTAAGCAGAATGGAAAATGTGTAAATTATAGGAACGCCGTCTACGCGTCATTAAGCAGGGAGAATACCATAATAAATGTATTTATAGTTATTTGGGTGACTGTGACGACGACAACAACGGCGACGTCTATAATCGCCACTGTGACACTAACCGAGAAAAGCCAAGCAGGCCCCAGGCAACCCCTCCCCCACCCAGCCCCCTCTACCCACCCCACCGCAACAAAGAACATATAACGAGTGGCGACTGTGACAAAAGTGTGATAAAAATATACATTTAATATTTGTACATTGTTAGCGGGAAGATATATTATTGTGTAATCGTTCAGCGCCCCTCGCAGCCACTTGTAAATGGGAGCAACGTCATTAGATGCAGTTCGAAAGGGGGTGGTGGTGGGGAGGGGTAGCGCGGGAAAATCGGGGAGAACCTATCGCAATCTAAAGCAAAGTAACGTTTTTCTGATAACTTATTCTGTGTGTTTGCTTTCAATTGAGACCCAATACCTTATAGCTTACAAAATATGGAATTTGCAAATGAATATGATGAATGAATACACGAATATGAATATGAATACATTTAGATTTAGATAAAGTGGAGTGATCCAAGCTTTCTTCTCTTGAATCGCTTTCAAATATAAATTGCATTGAATTTTCGATATGTTCAGAATTGTTGTAGACTTATTGCAAACTGCCTTATAAGCATGGTTGGGTCTTCGTTTTCCCAATCTATTCAGCATAGAGTCTGAGGAATTAACATATGCTCTCTGTTTTATTGTTAAGCATATTTGTAAACAGGAATTTGGTTTGTAATTAATAATTTGGTTTTGGAATTATTGTGCTTGCATAAACACTTGGCGGAAAGTATTGAAGTATTAAAACTTGGCATTTAACGGAAACATCTGAAACTTTGCATGCGCCTCGATTAACAAACAAACAATCGAGCAATCAAACATAGATAAATTGGCACTTATGCATAGATAAATACGATTACGTATACGTATACGTATGCAAATACGTAGACGTATGCAAATACGTCACAGCACTGAGAGACTAACGGCCCAGTCAACTGTGCTTGGCCTTGAGTGTGCGTAAGTGAAATGTTCGCAACAGCAACAAATCGGGTAATACGGATATGTTTAAACATTTCCATTTCATCGGCGATGCGCATTCAAGCTGCTTGTGTTTCAAAGGCCAACCAACAACAACAACAACAACAACAACAACTACGCCATCCAAAAAAAAGTAGCACAAATATTTGGAAATTTCGATTTTGTATTGAAACTCAAACTGAAAAATGTACACTTCTATGAGTGTGTGTCTGTGTGTGTCTGTGTGTGTGTGCGTGTGTATAAAGTGTGTAAGCATATCAGACTGGGCAACACTCTCCCCCGTCCCTTAGTTTCTGGCAGACTGGCAGACACACACACACACACTACAGTGAAGCTCTTAATTGTTGAATACATCAAAATTGATAATTGCTTTAGTTGCCGCCTGACAATAATCTGACACTTTATGAATTGTGCGATGACAGAAATAAAGTCAAGGGGATGAGCTTGTCAATGGTCTCAAATGGGTATAAATTAATGCATGTGTGTATGTAGCGAGCACAGCGTAGCAACATTGAGATTACGATGCTCTTGGGTGGCAACTCTGGTTAAGAGGTCCCATTAATGGAGGAAGAGGAGTCGCACAAGAAGAGCAGAAGGAGAGAATCGAGTTCGAGAAGTTGTCTAAGTCCCGAGTACCTAAATTCGTAAGGTACCACTGGCAGGTACCGTGTTACCCACATGAAGGTACCTTCTTACAAATACCGTGCTCAGTACCCACATGAATGTACCTTCTGGTAAGTTCCCACTGTTAGGCTCCCATGGTTGGGTGAAGGTACCTTCTGTTAAGCACCCACTGACAGTTTCCTGCTTTTTTGTTAAACACTTCTGTAATCAACTCTGTGTGTTAGTATCGAAACTGGTTTGGAATCAAATTGCAAAAGGATGTGAGTGGATCCCTTTTGAGACTCACCTGAAAAAATAGGCAAAAGCACACCCACTGATAGTATTTGTAGTGCTTCTTATCGGAAGGATCGCCATCGGAATTGCCGATACCCGGGTATGGCACCGAAATGCCTTGCTTCTTCAAAAATAAACTCTTGAGCGTATACGTTGACTGTATCCAACAATATGTGTTGAGCACATCCTCTGGAATATCTTTAGTGTGTACACAATCAATTGGATTACCCACATATTGGCGTGTGGTTATAATTAGCGAGAATGACATCAGAATCATCACAGTTATTGAGTAGTGCAGGCGGAATACTATCGAATCGGTTTTAACGTGACTGACCTTTACAAGGTTTTTCAATCCACGAAATATATCTAACATGGTTTGTTAAACAGAGCGGAGCGCGGAGTGTTTGTACCAAAGCTCAATTGGTATATGGCTTCAACTGAGACGCTCAATTCTTCCAATATTCTCTGTGTTTCTATGTGTGCGTGTATGTGTGTGTATGTGTATGTGTGTGTATGCGTATGTGTGTGTGTATGTATATGTGTATGTGTGTGTGTGTGTGTGTGTGTGTGTGTATATCGTATAGGATCCAATTGACTCTGATATTGTGTACTACTCGAGTTACTCGAGAATATCAGATATTCGAGCTGAGCTGGGCTTATCGATTGATTTATCGATCGATTGGCCTATCGATAGTTGCTCATTGAGATATCGTCTTGAGGATTGGAGTTCTTTCTCTTGCGCGGCCAGGCCATCATCGGCAGCTGAGCAGCTGGACGAGAGCAGTGGGCTCGGTACGCAGCTCGACCATCTGCTGGAACAAAGAACTGACTCGGCTGGCTCAACTTGGTGAGCTGTTTCCGCTGGTTCCGCTGGTTCCGCTGCTGGCTGTTGGACTTGGGTGGACACTTTTGACTTATGCGCTTCCTCCCTTGCATGGAACTGGGCATTTTTGGCTGCATTCAATTGCGATTGTTGTGCTGCGTTCGTTTCCTCTTGAAATTTGGTTTGGTTTGATTGTGCTTTGTTGGTTGTGTCTTGTTTTTATTTGGAGATTCGATTTTGGCTACTGTTTTGAGAATGGCGACTGGTTGAATCACTGATCAGCACTCCAGCCTGATGTTTACTATTGCAACGACGAACGCGAAATCGAAATTGAAAATTAAATAGCGACGGCAACTTTTGAAAAACGTGCGAAATTTGTTTTAATATTTTCACTGAGTTCGGTTCGCGGCGGCAGTTTGTTTATTGAAAAGCAATTGGAAACATTTTCACTCTCTATGGTTGAATGTAGAAATATTTATTTTAGCGGTAGCTTCAATGCTCGGCCACCATTGAAATTTCGTAACAAAAAAAAAAATGAAGAAAACAAATAAAAAACGTTCCGAGCATAGAAATAAAATGTGGCATTAGATGGGCTTCCAGTTCAGTGCGTATAGGGTTAGGGTTGGAGTAGCATACGCATAAATATATACTACTATATATATATATATAAATGTATATACATATATTTATATATATATATATATATATAGGTATATGCATGACTATGTAAGCATATGTTAATAAATTTATGCTCACGCAGCTGGGGCTACGAAATCAACAGTAAAATTCAAAATTGCAATGTTTATAAACAAATTCCTAGTCGAAGGCATAATAAAACACACACACACACACACGCACACACACACACACACACACGCACACACACGCACACACACGCAAGCAGGCAGAAAAACTATGACTATGTCTATGTTTAAATTGCGTATACGCACACGTGGCCCAATAAAGCAGGCAAAGTCAATGGCGAAGGCTTCACAATAATTAACGCACCATCAAGTGTAGAAGAGATGATCGATGTAGACTTTAGACTCCACTCAGACTGTATATATACACACACATATGTATATATATATATAGCCAAGACATATTTGTTTGTACATGTAGGCAACGATGCTCGTAAGGAGCTGGAACTCAAGGCCCAACGATTTCGTAAGCTGATATCAAAAATCACACAAGTTTTATTAAGGCATCTTTTTTGTTTGTGTTTAGTTTGTAATTTGCTGTTGTTTTTTGTGTGCTTCTCCCTGTTGCTGTTGTGTTTGTTGTTGTTTATAAAATGGTACGCTTTTAGCAGCGGCCACTACTGCACTTGACATTTCAACAAATATTTTGGGGCGAGGGCATTTGGAAATATGCCAGGCATGCTCCATGATAATACCCAGTAATTCCAAAATTTCCAAATTTGTTTGTTGTCGCTACGCATGCCTAATTAAGTTAAACGAGTCCCCAATCTTCTTCTCACACCCCGCACCCCAAAAAAAAAAAGAAACAAAGAAAACAAAAAAGAAAAAAGAAGAATTTTCCCATTTGCCCTAAATTGTTCTTGTTCCACTTTGTAATTTTCACATTCTCACTTTTTTTCTCTCCATTTGTTTTATTCAAGCAGAAAATCGAGACATGGGGATGGGACTGCTAACAATACGCGTCTAAATTTAAATATACGCATCTATAATTATGATTTCAAATTGTGCGGAAGACAAAAAATATGAACACCCAACAACCAACAACCAACAACAACAACAACAACTACAACTCAGCTATCAAAGAGAAAGCCCAAAGCTCGGCATCTCCCAATGACTAATTGGGTTTTCCTCGCCGCCTGACAAATGTGAGCAATGAGTAATGAGGAATCGCAAGAAATTCGAATACTTAAATTTGACGTGCTTCAAAGATCATCGTGGTATTTACAAGTACTACGAGTAGATGGAAAACTGAATAGAATTCATCCGAATAGGATCATAAAACTCAACTGCATGCATGCATTCCTTATTCTGTTTTACCTGGTTGAGCATCAGTTGAAGTCTATATTTGGTATACCTCGACTTCGAGTGGATGCTCAAGAAAGCCGAAAGACTGTTCACATTGCGATATCTTTCATAACTTTGATCTATATATCAATACATATACACATATAAATGGATTTGTCAGGGGATTTCCGATCTAAGCTGCTGTTGTCAAACATAATATACGATATACGATTTAAATATTTTCGAGAATATATTTTAATGTTGAGGGTCTTGGCAAATACACAATTTGAATGCTGAAGTCAACTAGACAGTTTGAGGTTGATAGGCTTAAGTCTTTTTGGGATGTCATAAAACCACATAAGTATGCGAAAATACTAGTGGATATCTAGAAAATAGAATGTCTTGTCTTACGAATCGGAATATTATTGGTAATGTTCGTCAAGTTGCATAATATTTGTATATTTATGATGAGCTGCACGGGTGAAATACATTTTATGTAACACTTAATTAGGTTTCTGATAAGTTGTCCTCTCACTTAAAGTACTTTGGTAAATCATCTGCTATTCCAATTTACTCCAAACAAATGTGAACATTTTAATAGTACGTGGTTCCTTCGGGTTTCGATTTTGACTAAACAGCTCTGTTACCCATTCCAATTATCTATGGCCATAATTAACTCATCGCGAATTGTTTGGATCAGTCTATGAAAACTTCCCTCCAGTGGGGGGCCATACCCCCCGAGTTGAGTATTAAAACTGTTTGAACGCTTTTACAAACAAGAGACCACAACCTAATATATCATGCTAGACTAAGTGTGAATGATATAAAACAACAAAAACGACAACAACACCAGAAGCAGAACCAGAACAAGAAGCAGAACCAGAACCAGAACCAAAAGCAGAAACCGAGGCAGAGGCAGAGGCAACAACGTATGATATATAAAAATAAAAATGAAAAATGAAAAATGAAAAATTGAAATTTGTGTACGTAAAAACGTTTTCGATCATCATCATTAAAATCACTGTGCCAAAGTCTTCCATGCGAAATGCTCACTTTGTATTGAATGAGATGGGAGGAGTGGCTAATGAAGGCGCAAGATCGTGGGTGATTGTACACTGAGCAAAGTAGTGCCTGCCTCCCACACTCCTGGCGGGCCATCGCCTCAAAAAGAAAAGAAACGAAACAAAAAAATCAACCAGAAATTTGCAAAAAAAAAAAAACGAAAACAAAATCCATGTGAACATTTTTGGATGGTGAATTTTGAAAGGCGAAATTGTTGCCGTGACTGCCTCGCACCATTAACAGATGGCCGGGTCCATTTGGCTAGTTCGTTTATTTACTTTGTAGAGTTAATTATGATGGAGCGGTGGCCAGAGCGGTGGCAATATCCCAATCACTTGCATCCACAATTTGAAATAGTAGCAAAATCGGCGACCAGCAACTGTGCACTAATCTGTGTGTGTCACTGTGCGTGTGTGTGGCTCTGTGTGTGTGTGTGGGTGAATATATCAAGACAGATCGCCAAGAGCAATAAAAAAAGAGGAGCAGATATAGATATATATATATATGTACTGTAATATGAATATTCATACGATCGCATTCGTCGCTCGCGTCGCGGGCGCGGGCACAAGGCCTGCGAACGGCTGCATCACGTGTGAAAGGACTCTTCACATTGTTCGATCGCACAAAGACACCGAAACAAACTTCAGGGGCAGGACAAAAAAAAAAAAGAAACGCAATAAACAGCACTTGAGACTCGAGGACTCGTCCAAACACGGACGCACCAAAGATTTGGCCAAACAAATCCACCAACTGATGACAAAAAAAAAGAAAGAAAACAAAATTGCCAATGCGTCTGGCAGTGCTCGACTCTCGTTGTTTGAATCGCGGCGTGCTTGCTTGTTGCGTTTGTTATTGTTGCTATTGCTGATGTTGCTGTTGCTTGGCTGTTTAGCTGTTTGGTTCGAGATCACAGCAGAAAAACGAGCGCGCGCGTTAGCCTCGCCAACCAAAAAGACACTGCGGAAATGGCCAGCAGCGTTCGCTGTTGGCCCGGCCAGGTTGATGTTGCTGTTGCTATTGCTGTTGCTGTTTGTGTTGCTGTTGCTCTTGCTGTTTGTGTTGCTGTTTCTGTTGCTGGCCAAACTCTCTCCCGACAGATCTCTGCTCACATTTCCTCTGCCAACTATGCTGCGCTGGCAGCGTTGTCAGCCTTTCACTCTATCTATCTGTCTCTTTGTTTTATTGCGCTCTTTCTCTTTCTCGCTCTCTCTGGCGTCCTCTCTATCTCTATCACTGCTTTTGGCTCTGTCTCTCGCTCTCTCTCTATCTCTCTTTCCCTCCGCATGAGGCCATCTTGCTCGCGAGCCACGCACACTTCCGGCTTGTTGATGTCTCTGTCTCTATCAAGTTTTTGTCTGTTGCATTTGGCGGTTGGTTGTGCTGGTGTGTGTGAGTGTGTGTGTTGGTGTGTGTGTGTGTGTTGGTGTGTGAGTGACTGAATGTTGGCGGCTGTAAACAACAATGAACTGACTGACGACGACTGAGTTTGGTACGTTCTACGCTAAACATTGTTGTTGCGGCTTTTGCAACAATCTGTTTCCCACAACAAGAAGAAGAAGAAAACCAAACACACACACACAACAATGACCAGCTCCATAGCTCCACACAGTTACAGCCCTGGCTACAGTTACAGTTGCGATTGGCAGGCTTTTTCATCAAATAACAGCTGTGCCCACAGTGGTTCCAAGCTTCAATTGTGGCAATATGATATTAGAAAAATTGAGAAACCGAAGCCCAAAAAAATATGCAGATTTTAATCTGCTTCAAATTGATGGAGGTATCAAACAATATATTAAAATAATATTTATAGCCTTAATTCTTGCATAGTATAATTAATGTTTAGAATTAATCGATAACATTATTGTAAAATCGATAGAGGAGATAATTTATTTTTGATCGCTTGTCTGAGTCAGCAGGCAGAGATGCATATTCCCCCATTGCTCTACTTGAGCAATGATTTGGATTCTTGGTATTGACTTGACTCATATTCAGCAAGGATTTATCAGTGTCGACACACTGTGCGTGGCAGCAAATTATTTACATGATGCTTATATTTATTTCGCGCACTCAGAAGACATCCGCAACTATCAACGGCAGCAACAGCATCCCATCCACAAAAGTGAAATGAATGCAAATAGAAAAGGAGTCGAGACGAGACGAGACTAGCCGAGCCGAGCCGAGTCGAGTCGAGACTGAGGAAGGACACAAAATGTCCTTTGCAATGTTGTCCAGCTGATTGTCTATTTGTCCCTTTGTATCCATGTGTTCTTGTTGCTTGTGCGATATCCGCTCATTATTGCTGCAATCAGCCAGACAAAGGCTTCGCCACATTTGCACACACAAACACATGCAGGACACATGCAGGACACATCCAGGACACAAGCAGGACACAAGCAGGACATGTCGCCATGGAGTTTGTGCGTGTTTCGATCTCCCTCCCAGACACCATGTGGAGCATATCAATAAGGCCTGTGCCGTCTGCCGACTGCCGACTGCCGACTGCCAGCCCCAGCTTAGCCAGAGAGTTGGAGCTATGCAAATAAAAAGTGTCTGGAATCCATTGGCGATTCTATTATGTTGTCACATGTCGCAGCGGAAAATAGCATCATGATGGACAGCTGCCGCAACGGCAACAATAAGCGAGCATTTTGAAAATAAAATGTATGGCTGAGATTGGGATTGGGATTGGTATTGGGATTGGGATTAGGATTGGGTATACACAAGCCTACATATGTGGCAGTGACTGGGCCCATTAAAATTCAATTGGTTTTTGGTCTACGTGAGTCGGGCTGCTTGAGACAAAAGACAACAGCACATTTCAATGCATAATTTGTCCATTAAGATGACAGTTTCTTTTGGCCATACTTAGACTGGGTTTTAGCTACAGCTTCTGTCGAACAATCAACCTCGGCCTCAGTTTCAGTTTCAGATTGCGTTTTATGCTTTTAGTGCAGTCGACGCGACGTCTATGCCGGAAAGGCATCGCCTCATTAATACACAAAACAATAGCCAAAATACGAGCGTGAAAATGCATAACACTTTGTTAGTTGGGAACAGAGCCAATTTTTGCATTATGCCCAAAAGCTGAGTGGGTAACAGTGGCAGCATTGCTAATTGTTGACTCGTGGACTGCAACTATTCAGTTATGATAGGGAAGGGTAGATAGATAGACATCATAGAATATATACTTTTTGTTATGGCAGAAAATACTGAGAAGGAATTTTCACAGACTTTAACAAACATGTTCAAGAATGGGTCCAAACATTTCACTTGTCAGAACTTAGTCGATCTTTAAAATACTCAAAAACTTCTTAAATTATTATTATTGGCATTAAAAACTTGATCATTATTCACAAGTCAATTTAAAAAGCAAAAGAGGTAAAGGAAATTTCAATTCATTAGAAGCAGTCCGACCTTCGACTTGGGAGGCAGTCAAATTCATAGCAGAAGTCATTCGGGAATCTAAGCTTTCCAACTAATTTGAATATAACCAAACAAAGCTGGATTTCTGTAATGTTATTTGAAGATTTATGATCGACAATCACTGGAGATATTGGGCATTAAATGCCATGCAGTTTGTTTGCCTCCGGTCGAGAGATGTCAAATGGCTGTCTCGGTTGGTGTTGCGATCAGGAAGAAATATGATTTGATAAATAGGATATTAAAATTAAATGATATGCTTATGCTTATGCTGGGTATTCCCTCGAGGGCCGTCTTCGACACAACAACAGGCATTTTTGGCCACACACAAATCGCCTCGTAAATTAAATGCTACTTTCAGTTTTTTCTGATGTTCCGTTTTTCTTGTTCTTTTTTTTATTTTTTGGATTTGGATTTTCTGTTGGCGCCTCCACGCTCCGCTGGCATTGCTGTTAGCATATCATTATCTAGCTGCTCTCAGGCTGCGCAAATAAATTAATACAAATATCAAGCAGCTCGTGCATCAAATTGATAAAATACTCTGAAATTAACGCTGCCCCAGGTAAATGCAGCCGGAGAACAATTAACTAAGCCGCCCAGGCGGATGCTCTGCCAACGCCAATGCAATGCCCCACAACCCACACACTGCCCCCAACCCTGCCCATTGCTGGGGGCTGTGCCGCTCCATTGGTAAAGTTTAAACGGGGTCAAGCGGTTGCATTCACCGTTTTGTTTTTTTTTTTTACCGAAAATAGCACAGACACACAAATATAATAATATGAAGTGGTCGAGGGTGGTGGGAGGGGGGTGGCAGATACGAGGCGCGGCGAGAATATGGAAAAGTGTGCAGCCAAACAGTTGGAGAAAGAGAATTGATAAGTTTTGTGGCGGCTGCTCCAAAAATAGTTGCGCAGTCATCGCTTCATCTCATCCGGCTGCTGCGATTTTCAGAACAAAACATTTATGTTCTGCGGGACGGGGTACGGGGAGTTGCGATTTGGGGCTTGTGTCTGGCACTTGGCGGTTGACGCAACGCATAATTGCAACGTCAACATGCAACTCGTCCACTCATCGCATGCCGCATTAATTCATAATCCGTAATCATCAACAACAGCAGCATTGAGCGATCTCTTGATGCCGCTCACAACAAAAGGCGACGTCACAGAATGGAACTCCTATGCGATTTGATATCAGTGTGCTTGGCTAGACATATCCTGGCTACGCATAGACTAGCCCCTCTCAACACCCACCCACACCCCCCCTCTATCTCTTGCACCCCCTCTTGACCGACCAATTTTAGACAGGCACTGCTGCATTCATTGCAGAGGAGACCAGCTGGGAAGTTGAACAGATTGCTGTGCGTCAAAAGATTGGAATTGTTATGCTAGGTCGGCAAAGGTCAGGGTGACTAACAATTTATCCTTTCATTCAGTACTCGAACAATGCAAACTAAATGTTGCTCTTGCTACCACCAAATCGATAATAACGAAAACAAAACGAATCTCAGATGCAAAGTATTCATTTGCGGCAGCAGGTCCGCCTCATTCCTTAAGTTTCTTTTAGTAACAAATATGCAAATCAGATGTCCAGGAAAAATTATAAATATGCAGTTACAAGCCGCAGCTCATACTCATATTATATATATTACGTTATTTCGTTTTGCAATTGCTTTTTGACTCGGAGAATGGACATAAACCAATGCGCTCGACAAATTGCCCTCTCATTATTCATGACAGCTTTCAAAGAACAAACCAGCTTTTTAGCTTGAAAGTTCAACTCAAGGACAAAATCGAATAAGCTTTTAGCGTGTTTCTGCACCCGAACTCGGAAAAGCTCGTGTTCGGCTAGAGGGTTTGCTTAGTTGGCTGTGCTGAGCTTTTTCGCATGCACAACTCACAAAGCTTTTCGTTATTGAGGCAGCTTTTAAAGCTCTCTCAATTGGAACAGATAAATATAGATTGGTTGCTTGGCTTACCTGAAAAAATAGTGTAAACGCTACCCATTGATAATATTTTGTGTGCTTTATTGTTAGAGGGCCACGCCCCTGTGAATTGTGAATTCCAGGAAAAGGCACCTCGGAACCTTGCTTTTTCATGAACGCATCCACAACAGTATACGTTGAGTGTATCCAACAATATGTGTTGAGAACATCTTCGGGAATGTCTCTGTGAACAAAACAATGTAAGTGCAAATAATGATGTACGTCAACGATGAAATGATCAAATCAAACTCACCTTGTGTGTACACAGTCTATGGGATTTCCTACGTACTGCCGCGTTGTCACAGCAATCGAGAATGTGATCAGTAAAATAACCGTTGCGTTTGTGTGCAGGCGAAAAACAGGTGAATCGATTTTGACATGAGACACCTATTTATCGAGAATCGATTGTGTCGTTGTCGTTGTTGTTGTTGTTGTTGGTGTTTTTGTTGATTTATTGAGGAGTATGCGAAGAAAAAGAACATTATTATTAAGCGTATTGGCAGGCGGGATGATTTTAGACGGGCGGGTGTTTAAAATCGAAAAGAGTTTCAATGCAAAACTGTAGTACAAATTTTGCTAAGTATGTCTGTCTTTCATAATTAGTTGTATTATGTTTTTCTCTTCTTTTTTTCGTATTCTTTTTCCCTTTTTCTTAATTGTGCTTTATAAGTATTTATAAGTATATGTACATTGACTTATATGGCAGGGTTACTGTTTCTTTCTTTTGTCTTGTTATTTTTTTTCTTTCTTAAAATTAGTCTAACTGACTTACAAATTAACAAGTACACAGACAGAGAGAGATACAGACAGAGAGAGAGAGGTGAAAGTTGTCTCCTATACGTACAGTTTTTTATATATACTCTATCGGGCTTACTTTACTTTGATCTGATCTGAATAGGCCCATCTCGGCCCCATAGCCGCGCCCATTCTGAATAGCCAGATGGGCAAATGCGATTAGAATACAAATCGTATATATAATTGGATGTACATTTAGGGGATCTTTAGGGGTTTCTTTTTGGAGGCTGCTCAAGTTGGGCTCGCTGATGTAAGCCGAGGGGCGGGGGCTATAAATTAATTGATACGAAATAAATACAATTTGCAATTTGGATTTGTCGAATTTGTAATTCAGATTTAAAATTTGAATTCTCATGTAAGTATAGTAAGGTGTCACAGCAATTTGGTAATTTCAGGGCTGGCTTTCTTTATGTATGCAGATGGATATTATATTAACCGAAAAGTAAGAAGAAACTCAATAGAACATTAAATCAATTTTGGTGTGAAGTGTGAAACGAATTACGAGTATGTTGACTAGCAATTCAATTCAATTGCTGGGAATGCAAATTTAAGTTTTCACTAAATGATTGGCGGCCACTGAAGTGAGTGATTTGACTACCCGGTTGATCACAGTAAGTGGATTAGAGAGAAAGAGAGAGAGAGAGAGAGAGAGAGAGAGAGTGAGAAAGAGAATGAATTAGATTGATAGCTAAGCTATCGGTTGCCAATAAATCTTTCTGTTTGACGCTGCACTTCAGATTGGCCGCCTTCTGAATGGGCTGAATGCCAATTGGACTCAAAGTAATTTGTACAAATAATTGAACTGAAATTTGAGTTTGAATTTGAGTTTGAATTTGAATTTGAGTTTGAGTTTATTTGTTCGTAACGATGACCACTCAATCGATATTTTATAAAATGGATTCACTTTTGACATATTCGGCTGACTATGAAAAGTTAAACGAACTTAACGACAAATCCACAAAATCAAAATCAAAAATGTAATGAATAACTCGTGAAACGGTCTGGTCACACCCATGAAATTTCGATAATGGCTCATCAATTTTCTTCAAATTGAATGCACAGATTTAGTGGTGGTGTTTTTACTTATTTTTTTTTATTTTGTGGTTGGTAGTTTTGTTAGTTGCTTGTTTTTTGGTGGATAAGTGAATTGTGATCGTCATTATAATACAATTTTGCAGCTTTGCTAATTTGTAGCTGAGGTGAATTGTGAGCTGAGCGGTGGTGAATTCTTGTAGTTCAAATTGCTTGAAAAGTGATCAAAATCTAACCCGGTGAACGGTGAGCGATTAATTGCGATCATGATTGTGATCGTGATCGTGATCGTGATCATTATCGTGTGAGCGTGGTGTGTGGTGGTGAGTAGTGAAGGTAGTGGTGGGTGTGGCGTAATTGGTGGTGTCGTTGTTGGTGGTGGTGGAACAGTGAGCAATAAAAATGTGTGTGCGACAGCTGAAAGCTGTGCATGTAATTGTGATAAAATTGCGAGAGAGATATATAATATATATATTTATATTATATATATTATATATATATATAAAGAGAGAGTGAGAGAGAGAGAGAGAGAGAGAGGGTGAGAGTGAGAGTGAGCGTGAGTGTGTTGTACACAGAAATGAACACTTGAAAATAAGAAGTAGAAAAAGAAAAATAGATGTTTACATATCATAGTTAATTTAAGATTGTAGATGGAAATAACTAGATGTATTTGAATTGAATGGAGAAAAATATGTACGAACAGATTTGAAGTTAGGTGTAAATTTGGTACGTTATTTCTAAATATTACACAATACAAGTTAGAGTGAGACAAACAGACATATATAAATATATATTTACTTTTGGAGAAAGAGAGAGAGAGAGAGAGAGAGAGAGAGAGTGACTGAGATCGAGAGCGAGATAGATACGTAGAGGTCTATTTACGGTTATAGGTAATTGTTTAGATTCACTTCTGACGCAGTTCGCTCGCTGCTCGGGGGCTTAGCTTAAGTATTAGTTTTGTTTCAAGATGTGTGTTACAGATCTTGTAAATGAGAATATCTAATATATCATATACGATCTGATTAGCATACTCTTCAGCCATACGCCTAGCAGCCCTCATCTTGGGACAGTAGTGTAAAGCACCGTAGGTATTTGGATATTTGATATTGTTCAAGCATTTTCTGCTTTCTGCTTCCTGCTCAACTTATTAAGTTACAATCGAGTTTAGTTTACGGGTTTTCTCTTCTTTTTTTTGTCGTTTGGAGTGAAGTTTTGCGAAAATTTGGAAATGTAAAATAACATTACTTAAAATATGTACAATTGCCATACGTTAAGCGCGGCTTGAATCAATATTCTTTTTGTAGTTTCTTTATTGTTGTTATATAGTTATGTATTTCTGTGTGTGTTTTTGTCGGCCTTGTTTGAAGTTTGATGTTGGCTTTGGCTTTGACTTTGGTTAAATTTACTTGAGTGTTACTAGTTGGTTGGTTTTAGCATTTGATATAAGGGGAATACGTTTTTAGATATGTATATTTAGTATATACATACATACATAGATATATAGTTTTGATTTTGGTTCGTTTAAGAGGTAATAAATGGATGGCAGATACATATACATACATAAGTAAAATACAGAGTGTGGCGTAAAATTATCATTTATAGTTGCTTTATTTTAGCTTTGTCAGTTAACGGTTTTTTTTTTTGGTTTTTTTTTTTTTTGGTAATTGGTATTTTGGTAATTTGGTAATTGGATTAGTTTTGCTTTGGCTGTGGCTTAGCTTGGGTGAAAGTCAGTGATTGCGTGATAAGTGACTGCGTGATTGAGAGAGAGAGAGAGATAAAGTTACTGTGACATTTTGGTGATTGAGTGAGTGATTGAGATTGGGTTGAGAGAGAGAGAGAGAGAGAGAGTGAGTGAGTTTATATTGTATAAGACTTGGCGTTTAGTTAATCAATTGTTGTTTATCAAAATATTGTATATATATTTAATTGTGATTTATGTTTAATTTGATTTTGCCTTGCTTTTCCTGTTTTGTTTTTCTTTTATGTTTTTTTTTTTTCTTTTCTTTTGTTTTGTTTTTCATTTTGATGAGTAAAAAGTGTTGGAGAGTGCTGTTGTTGCTTGTAGTTGTTGTTGTTGTTGTGATCTTAACGAGTAAAACGTTGTGATCGTCGCATCCGCTTGCTGAATACGAACGAGTGTTTGACATTACGTTGAATGCCGAGCGTGTGTTCTTACTTGGCCATTCCGCAGTGTGACAGATAGAGAGAGAGAGAGATAGAGAGAGAGAGAGAGAGAGAGAGAGAGAGTGACGAGTGGCGAGTGGCGAGTGACGAGTGGCGAGCGACGAGAGTGGAGAGTGAGTGAGTTTGTGAGTGAGTTAGTGAGCGAGTAAGTACGTATATAGTAAGTAAGTGATCGTGATCAGCTAACGAGTGAGCGCACGCAGCGAGTGTATTGGTGATGTTCGTGAGAGTGGTGGATTGTGAGATTGGTGGATTCTTGAGAGACAGAGAGACAGACTTGTGGAATGTGGAAACTAAGCGAAATTGAAAGCGGTTCAAAAGTTGGCTAGTCAGATCCCAGCGAGAGGACCTTTTTTGCTTTTGAGGAGTGTGAGTAACCAAGTGTTCGATTTTAGGTTGCATGTGGAACTATAGCTGTGTGCGGCGTGGTATTATCTTTTTATTGTACTTCATCAAGTGTTATTCTACTTTTTGATTTAATATAATTTGCTAGCTCGTGACTGGTGACTGGTGACTGGTGTTGGTGTTCCGAAATTTGCATGTTTAACATTTAGCTTTTGCTATTGTTTGTTGTTTTATCGTGTTTTCTTTGCTTGTTTTCTTTTTCTTTCTTTTTTTTGTTTGTTTTTTTTTTTTTTTTTTTTTGCATTTGCATTTAATTAGGTAATTTGGTTTTGATTGTTTATTGATTTTGTGTGATTTGTGATTTTGGTGAGAGCCAGTTAACATTTTCGTCACAATTTATTGAAAAGAAACATTCTTATTTTTGGTTTTTGTTTCGGTTTTTTTTGTTTTTTTTTGGTTTTTTGGGTGAGGGTTGGGTTCAAATTAATTTGAATTTTTGTTTATAGGACTTTGATTAATTTGTCGATATTTTATGTGAATAGTTTAGATGGTTTAGTTTCAGTTTTTCTATGTTCAATGTAGTAAGCACATTCGAGGGCGCACTGTAGTAGTAGTAGTAGTAGTAGTAGTAGTAGTAGTATATATTAGAGAAACAAGAACGATGATCTCGATGATTGAAAGTGTCTTTGATAAACAAAGGCGTTAAACACAAAAACAAGTATTAACAAAAAAATAAAAATAAAATAAAAAATAATCGCAACAACAACTGACTAAAAAAAACAAAGCTCACAAATTGGCTACACAACAAACCAACAAAATTAAACGAAACGAAACAAAAACAAACCAATTGCAATGAAATGAAGCAACGGGCAAAGCAACGCAACCCGCACCAAAGTGAATTCAGCGGGTCCCCGGGACCCCAATATTCCCATACCCATTACACACACACACACATATATATATATATATATATATATGGATATGTATATAGCCCAGACCACTCGCTACTGTGCAGTTGGGTGAGTGTGTGCTTGAGTGTGTAATAAGCATCATGTGAGTGAGCCTGGACTGAGTGACTTACGCTTACGGGCTGATTAACAAAATGGCTTTTCCCCGCCAACTGACTGCAATGGCTGTGCGACTGACTGACTTATGCCCAGTAACCAGCAACCAGCAACCAGTAACCAGTAACAATAACAATGAATTTTATGGCCGCACTCCTGGTAAACTAGGAAACTGCTGCGACTGCCTCAGTTGCTGTTGCTGTTGCTGTTGCTAGTTCAAGGCAATAACTGGCACTGGCTGTCCAACACAGAGACAGACAGAGACAGAGACAGAGAGAGAGAGAGTGAAGAACAGAGAGAGGTAGCTCGTTTCTGCTATTAGAACAACATTGCCAATATATTTGGGCAATAAAAATAAGCTTTGTTACAATACGGCTCGCTGGCTTAGCCACTGCGCTTATTGTTCGAGTGTCCTGTGTGTCCCTTAAGCGTCATACCTATTGTTGCCGCTTCTTGTTGTTATTATCGTGAATGGTGCTGGAGCTGGTGGCGGTGCTTGCCACTTACGCCTCATTAGGATGCGTCTAAGAACTCTTGCAGCAATTCAATAATAAATTAAAGTCAAGCGGCAGTCGCAAAGCACAGAGCGCAAAGCACCAAGTGCCAACTGACAAGTGGAAAGAAGTGGCGCGTAACGGATAAAGAGTGCTGAATAACTAGTAACGAGTCGAAGTTACACTTCTTCTAAGTGATTGCTTTTGATTTTAAGTCTGGGGATGCGTCTAAGCACTCTTCAATCAAGAACTGAAGTCAAGCGGCAGTCACAAAGTGCCAAGCGTCACTGAAAAGTGGAAAGTGGCGAGTGGCGTGCTGCGAGTAACGGATAACGAGTACCGAATAACTAGTAACCAGGTGAGATTGCCTTTGATTTGGAATCTGGGGACAACCATAATTTTAAACTCAAAGGAAAATCGTAAGTAATTGAAATGACACGCGATTGAAATCGTTAACAAAGAAAACTATGTGTTCTTAGCTGCTTTGAGTGTGAACGTGTGTGTGTGTGTGTGTGTGTGTGTGTGTGTGTGTGTGCGAGTATTTGTGTGAGTGTGTGTGCGTGTGTGTCTGTGTGCGTGAAAGATAAATAGAGACTGAGAATTTCGAGCAACAAACTTGGATTAGCAGTATTAGGGCGCAAGCACTTGCTTCTTTCTTAGCTATAACGAGTAGTTACGATTTGTTATACAATTATTACGAGTATTTATGCAAACCATTTACATTTAATGATTCATAGATTCATACGTACATACATATGTATACACCAGTTCAATTTGCAACATCAGTACATAGCTTGGTTAGTTATATATAAATATACATACATACATATATATATATATATATATAGATATATAGATATAGAGGTCCCGTCGATCACTGCTATGGATAACCGAGTTTGTTTGTGTTACCAGAATCGAAATCGATTTCTCTTCAATTTGTTGTCTTTTTGTATTGATTTGGGCAGATGCAACGAATGAGTTGGCATCGTTTTGTAATGTGGATGATATGAGTTGGTTTTGAACTGTAACCGTTTTGTATTCACAACAACAAAATCGATTCCAAAGGAATATAACTGTACATAATATATAGTATATATTTGTTATATTTGTATTATCCCCAAAGTAAGCAACGTTTCCCGACTCGGGATATTGCGATATACGAAACTCATGCGTTAATTCAAAAGTGCTCAAAACTGGAGAACAAAAAAGCCACACAAAATAATTGATATATATAAAAAAATTGGATGTGTTCTCAGAAGCAAAAACCCATTTAAAATGTTGTTCGCAAAAGGGGAGCTACATTTATGGAGAGAGCTATATACAAATTACTCGTGCGTGTTTGTATGTCTGTGTGTGTGTGTGTGTGTGTGTGTGGGTGTGTGTGCTGTCATTATATGTTACATTTTATAGAAATTGTTGTATAAGTATAAGTATAATTGTATAATTGATAGTTCCGGGAATAATAGATAGTACCGTGAGTTGCGTACCGAGACAATTGACTTATTAAGTGGCTACGATTACTACAAGTGGCAGACATAGACCAAAGTGTGGCATGCTCCTTGGGGTCCTGGCAAATAGGCAATCAAAGCAATGACGATTTCATTTTTACAGCCGATTATTAAAATTGCCCAGCTGCAGACAATTTGGATTGCAAGCAATTGATATCGAGCAAATAGAGCAGTTGCCGTTGTGGGGCGTGGGGATTGATTAAAGTTAAACATAGATATTTATATTATTAGGTGTAGGTAGTGGCATAATTATAGGTAGTTAGTATATATATACATACATAGATCCAAGATACAAATTACGGTTTACAAATTACTAGTTACAAGTTACATTTATTTAGTATTTGGTTGTGTGTCATTTGGTGTAATTGAAAAGAAATAGGTTGCCCGTTGCAAGGATTCATTTTGTTGGTTGGTGGTTGGTGGTTGGTGGTTGTGATGGGGAGGGGCGATAGGGGAGGGGTTAGGGGTGGAGGGTGTTTGTGACTGTGTGTGAATAATAAAATAATTGTTAGTATTAAGTATATAGAACAGGAGCTGTTAAGCATAGTATATAGTATATATAGTATTGTTATTGGTATTAGTATTGGTATTGGTATTGGCAGTGGTAGTGGTAGTGGTATAAGTGTTAGTTAGTATATATGTTAGTTATATTGTTTATGTATTTTGCATTTTGGTTTTGGCATACATTGAATTTCGTTGAACACTGTGATATTTGTTACTCTTTTGGACTTATCGAAATTTCAAAATAAAAACAATAAACATCTCGAAACATCGAAACTGACTGACAAAACACTGACGGAAAAATTCAGCTTTGTCGTGTTTTCTTTATCTTTTCCTTTTTCTTTTTGTTTTTGTTTTGTTTTTTATGTTTTTGTTTTTTTTTTTTTTTTTTGTTGACTTGAGTCGAGTTGAGCTTAATAGGTTCTCATTGCTGATGGATTTATTGCTGATTTGATTTGGTTTTGATCAGCTGCTGATACTACGATTCTACGATATGAGGATTAGGGGTAAGAATTGCTCGATTGCCAACATATATGCTGCCTGTCCGTTTGCTTTGGTAATTGAGTATATTTATTGGTTTTGCTTTTGCTTTTGCTTTTGCTTTTACGTTTTGTTAACCAAATTTAATACAAATAATTTGCACACACAGGCACACACGCACACACACACACACACACACACACGCACACACAAAAACATTGAAATTAGCATTTTGTGAGAAGAAGATAGTTTGGGGTGTGGGGTGTGGGAGGGGAGGTCAAAGGGATCTTGTGGATGGTTAGTGGGTTCATTATATCATTGGTGTGATGGTGTTCGGGTTCTTCTGGCTGGTATTCAAAAATAAAGCGTTTCCATTGCAAAAATGCCAGTCGCGGGCAGCGGTGGCAGACAAAAAGAATACAGTTGCATACTTTTTGGCGTGGCGCCATTTGAACTGCTGGTAAAGTATGTATTTGGTATTTGGTTTTATGCTTCGAGTATATATTAATTACGTTTATTATATCTTGTATTGTTATTATTATGATATATATATATATATATATATATAGGTATAGATATATATATGTATATAGTTCTTTGGTTTGTTTTTGTTTTGGGTTCAGCTTCAGTTTGGCATTTCTTTTGATAAAAATTCTTCACATATTGTTTGCTTTTGGCTTTCTTAAGTTCTTTTTGCTTTCGATCAATTCAAAATTGCACATTTTCAACAACATCAACAACGACAACTACTTTTTGGTATTATGAATAATAATTATTGTTATTGTTATTTTGTTCATTTAGAGATATATGTATATAAATAAATATATATATATATGTAGATATATGTATAAATTTAAATACATAAATATCTATGTGTATGATATGTATAATTGATTAGATATATAGCATACGTATGTATGTACAAATATGTATATATATATTTATGCATACATATGTACATATAGATTTGTATGCACGAGTAAATAGTACGAGTATTTGTGTAATATACGATATATGTATATAGATATATATAGATATATGATAGTGGTTGCTTATCTGCACCATCCGCACGCACAGTTATCTATAGCTATCGATAGTTATAGCATCGCTTACGTTGCGCACAGAGCATTGGAAATGAAAATCAAACGAGTACATTTATCAATAATCGATATTAGGTAACTTAAAATCCAGCATCAAATATCAACAAATCAACCAATGACAACTGAAGAGATTAACATACAAAGTACTTCGACAAGATTACAATGCACAATATGTATTAAGTTTACAGTTAACAGTTAAGGCATTTGGAATAGTGGTATGATTAATTAGTGTTCGATATTTTGGTATGGATATGAGTTAAAGTTATTGTTATTGTTGGATAATAACGCATACGAATACACATACACATATACATACACATACACATACACATACACATACACATACACATACACATACACATACACATACACATACACAGTCACATACACATACACAGACACATACACATACGCATACACATACACATACACATACGCATACACATGTAATGATATACACATACATGTTCATGTTCACAGCTAGCACATACCTATATAAATACATATATGCATACATATATACGTACGTAGCTATATATCGGTTAATTCTAGTACATACCACATGTGCAGCATGCACTGCGAAAAGTGCAGCTGGAGTCCTAGTTCGCAACATGATGCGTATGCGTAATATATAACTGCAACGCGATATGCGGTATGCATGTATGTATGTATATAGGATGAGTACATATATGTATGTCTGCATGAATGCATGCATGCATGTATGTAGCTATATGCTACATGTGTAAGCTGCTTAATTGATAGGTTAAATTTAGACTTGAGAGATAGATAAGATACGTACGTGTAGTTACATACATATATCATACATACATATGCCGTGTGATTTAATTGATTATTGTATGCGTTACGAATACGAATACGAATACGAATATGAATACGAATACGAATACGGATACGGATATGAATACGGTTATGGTTAAGTTTGGTTTATCTGCCGTGTACACTTAACGCTACTCAAAGCGTCGACAACAGAAAAGGAACATAAAAGAGGCTTCAATTCTTCCATACGGATTACGATTATGTTTAAATACTCTGGTTAGACACGTGCAATTTGCTCTTAACTACGAAAGGACAACGGAACTAAGAAGAACATGTCGAAAACAAACGAATAATATAATACGCAACACAAAATCTGTAGACTGCAGTCAGATATATATACTAAACAAAATTGCAAAGCATTGCGCTTTCCATCTTTCTTCATCTTTCATTATTATTATTATGGAATTTTGGAATTTTTCTTTTGTTTTTGATTTTTTGTTTGTTTTTGATTTGGTCGAGGCCTTTAGCCAACTGCTATATAGGTGTGCGCTAGTGGGGTTAGGCGGAGCTTTAGAGGGTGGTTCAGTGTTAAGTTCTTGAATGGAAATATAAAAGAGGAACTGAACAAAAAAGGAACAAAGAACCTGCAACCAATCGTGGGCATCATAATTATATTAATAATAGGAACTCAAAAAAACTTCTTTTTGTTTTTGCAAGAAAAGACAGACAGAGAGAGAGAGAGAGAGAGAGAGAGAAAGCGACAGAGAGATGTAAATAGCGATAGAGAGACATAAAGAGAGAGTAAGAGAGAGAGAGAGAGACAGAGAGAGGGAAAGAGAGAGACAGAGAGAGAGAGGGGGGCAATGATCCCCGTTGAGTTGAGTTTTGCTGAATTTCAAGTTGCTTTTATGTGTTTTGTCTTATTGTTGTGTTTTTTAATTTTTTCTATTTTTTTTTGGGTTTTTTTTTTGGCAAAATATTTACACAGAACAACATATACGCGGCAATAGAGCTATTTAGGGGCTAATGCTGTTTGTGAGTCGATGTTGGACTTGCAGTCATACTTATCGCAGCTTTTCATTCTTGTTATATGCATAATGTAAATTGTAGTTTTGATGGTTTCGCTTAGTTGATACGCATAAATAGTCATCGTTATTGATATATGTGGAAAATTATATAGTATATGTATGTAATAGAAATTAAATGAAAAGAAACTCCGCTGATATTGCTTGTTTTTTTTTTTTTTTTTTGCTTTCTTGTTTTTGGGCCAGTTATCAATACTTATGTTCGCTTTATATACATATATGAATATATGATATTCATATTGTTCAGTTATCATCATTCACTGGAGGCACGCGCAACACTTTACTATACTTTTACAAAGTGGTTGCCCCTAAACGTTTATTACAGATACTTGGGTGTGTGTATGTGTGTGTGTGGCTTTGTGTCTATTGCATAAAATTGATATATTTATACCATACATTATAGAGCGAGAGAGAGAGAGAGAGAGAGAGAGAGATGGAGAGAGAGAGATGGAGAGAGAGAGAGAGAGAGAGAGAGAGAGATAGCCAGACAGATGATGAGAGGTTGGCTGTCTTGGCTGGGTTGCTCTCACAATTATTGGCATGTAGTTTGTATTAAATTTGATCATTATTGGTTATCAATTGGATTATATTCAGTTATACATGTGTTGCATATTTATTAAATCATTGTTTTTGAATAGTTTTTGTTTGGGGTTTTGATTTTATGATCTTTCTTTATGATTTTTCGTAGACAGCATATTTTTGGTAGCAGGCGAGCAATCAGTTATCGTTATCGTTGGTTTCTCACGTGAAATGTTGCTTTTGATAAAATATCGATTATTGTTTACGCTTCAATGAATTGCAATGAATTTGCATCCCCTGTTTATTTATTTTTAGCTTTTTCTGTATTTCTGTTTTCGTTTGTGTTGATCGCGCTCATGTTATCCGACTATAAAAAAGAAACTCAAAAACCAAATGAGAGAGAAGCGACAAAGCTAAAAACGAATCCAAAATAAAATCCAAAATTTAACTGAAATGTTTGCCGTCATTCAGCGCTGGTTCAACGCCAAATCGGCTGCTCAAATCATAACTTCAATACGAAACGATAACTCTTTGAAAATTGCAGCTAATAATATCTGAACTACAATATATGCAATTATTTACTTAATTATGAAAATAAACGCATTTGTAGAGTGTGATAAACAGTTGGAAAGAGAGATAGAGATAGAGATAGAGATAGAGAGAGTGAGAGAGAGAGAGAGAGAGAGACAGACAGATGGATAGTTAAAGAGAGATAGAGAAACAGAGAGAGAGAGAGAGAGAGAGAGAGATAGAGAGAGTCAGAGATGAACTTTGGATAGCTGGATAGAATTTAAGGACATTTTGTTGCTTTTAAAGGATAGTTAATGACTATAATTGTTTGTTTTGTAATTACCATTTTCTATCACTTTGCGTTTGGGGGGATGGCACCGCGGGCACCAACCAACCCTCTGAGTGCACGCGGTGGGCGGTGGTGGGCGTGGCACGCACACACACGCACGACGCACGCACGCAAAACAGAACAGTAGTAGCCTGAGTGTAAGATTTTGACGGTTACAGGTACAGTATGCTTTTACTGTTACTTTTTACTGTTACTGTTAATGTAAATGTTGCTGTTGCTGTTGCTGTTGCTGCTGCTGTTAATGTTACGGTTACTGTTACTGTTACTGTTACTGAACTGTTAACTGGATATGCAGTTGTTTTATTTTGATTGATATTTTGATAAATTTCGGTTATTTTGATTACACGCTGATGAATTTGATTATGTTTGTCAGTTATCGTTGCTCGATTACGGATTATTTGATTATCGATTTACGGCTATCGGTTATCAGAATTATCGTCTATCGATTTTGTATCTCGATTTTGATTCAGTCGCACAAGCTAAGGCCACTATGTTAGTTGCCCTGTGTATCGGTTAACGCGTTACTCGCGTCACGTCTCATTACGTTACGTTACGTTACGTCACGATCATTGCAGTAGTTCATGTAGTTAATAATTGTTATACAATAAGTATATATATATGCCTATATACACATAGTACATACGAGTTATCACAGTTGATCATTGATCATTGTTTATTCTCTTATCGTTTGCTTCTCATTTTCTTGGTTTTGCTTTCGCTTTTGCTGTTGCTTTTGCTTTTGCTTTTGCTGTCCTTTGGCAGCCTCTGCCCACAATTCGCTGCACTCTCAACTGTCTGTCGTTGTCCTTGTGGCAATCGCTGGCTTCATCTTCAGATTCAGATGCAGTTTCTCTCTTTGGTACAGTCGTCTCTGGCTCTGGCTTTGGCTCTGGCTCTGGCTTTGGCTCTGACTTTGGCTCTCTGGCTTGAGCGCATCTCTTGCTGACTTGTTTGCCAGTCTTAAACTTGAACTCAAGTTGGCATTTGCTTCTTTTTGTGCCCCCAATGCTGCTGCTGCTGCTGCTGTTGCTGCTGTTGCTGCTTTCTCTTCTTCTTCTGCTTCAGCTTCTTCAGCAACTACAGCTGACGGCTGTGGGCGTCGCTCTCTTGTCTCATTTACTGTTGCAGTTGCAGTATCTGTTGCAGTTGTTGCAGTTGTTGTTGTTGTTGCTGTCGTTGCCTCCGCATCGCGCGTCGTCATCGGCGTCGTTGACACAGCTGCCGCATTCGCATCGTTAACCAAGCTAAGAGTCGCTTCGTAGCCACTGTCGCTGTCGTTGCTGTAGTCGACCTTCATGTTACCAATGGCAATAGTTGTTGTTATCATTGTTAAATTTGTTTTCTTTACTTTTTAATATTTGTTTGAGAATAATAGAAAATTAAATCATTTGTATGTGCTGCAATTCGATTTGATTGGGTCTTGGGTTTCAAGGGTCGAAAGCATTTTGTGGCCCCCACAATGCGTATACGTATTGTTGTACAAGTATGTGTTTTCATAACTCATAAGCCTATGTGCTGAACAACCAACTCACACACACATACATGTACACATATATACACACACAAAGACTTAGACGTTAACGCAGATTAAAGGCGTAGGAAAACACAAAGGATAATTTCAAATCTACTATATTACAAATTTGGCAATTTTTGGTTTATTGTTTTTGTTTTTTTTTTCTTTTTTGTTTTCAATAATTACAGACAATAAATATAAACAAAAGTATCGAAACTATTATAATTAACAGATAATTGAGGACATTTAATATACAGCCAATCAATAATTCGAGAGGTAACAACAACAATCATGAGTAGAACACAAATCTAGACAAATAGGTTTAAGTCGTATACTTGATATTATATTTGTGTTTGTATTTGTATTAAGATAGAGAGAGAGAGAGAGAGAGAGTGAGAGATAGAGAGGACATCTGAGTATTTGTTTCTCTGTTCGTGTGATTGTGTTTGAGTATTAAACAAGATAAAGAAAAAATACATATTTATATATAGTATATATATATATATATATATATATATATATATATATGTAAAGAGAGAGAGAGAGAAAAATGGCCATGGTTGCCTGAATCTGAATTTGAATGGGATGGCGAATGGACAATGGTTATTAGATGGACTATGGTTATGGACAATGGACAATGGACAATGTGCAGAATGGGCAATGGGCAATGGGCAAGTGGTCGTCTATAAAGATGCTGGCCCGCTTTTAGGCCATACTTTTTGTATGCAATTGTTGTTGTTGTTGCTCAACACGCGTTTTTCTGTTTTTCTGTTTTTATTTTTTTTTTTTTGTTTTTTTTTGCTTTTCTTGACGGTCGTTTCATTCATTTTCTAGTTTTTATGTCTGTCCTTTGTTACATTTTTGTCGTTTTCACTGCCATTTATTTAAATCCTTTTGTGAAGCATACAAATATTTTTTTGTTAATTTTTCTTGTCTCTTGCATTGTTCAAACAGAGCAACGACGGAGTCTATGTTAAAGCTATTTTTAAGTTATACGTATTTATTTATAATTATATTTTTCAAAATTTGTTTGATTGCTTTAATCCACACGCTCACTCGCTCGCTATTTGTAATCACATCTGGCAATGTTTTGGATGATCAGAGGCATACAAGAGATCATCTTGCTATGAAGTTGATGAGTTGAAAATCGATGGGACAATTAACTTGAAAGATGGTATCGTATGGAAGACATGCAAGTTGTAGCTCAGCTTCTGCTTGAAGGTTGTTTGTTTATAATTTGATTCATTTATAATATTGATATTTAAATTCATGTTCATATTGAGTGATATTCTTGGTTGGTGTTATCATTTGTAATTTACGCTATTTTGTATAACATATGTATATTATAAATGCCTAATGTAATCGAAAACAGAAATTTGAAACAAATAATGAGAATATATCATTATTGATTTGTTATGTTTGTGTTTTTCTTGGAGCAGAGAAATGATCGATTCTAATATGTTTTATATTTGATTTCTCGTTGTTGTTGTTGTTGTGGATCGCTCAGAGTCGGATGATTTTCAATTGACGATGATATATTTTTTTGTATTTATCATTATTTGTTGTTGTTTGGTTTTGTTGTTAAAATTACATGGATGGCAAGTCAGAGACATGGAGTTGTCATGTAGTGTAATATACATTGACGTAATCAATTATTTTTGTTTTGTATTTTTTTGTTTTTAGTTTTCGTTTTTTTTTTTTGTATTTTTGTATTTTTTTTTTTTTTTGTTATGTTTACAAAAGATAGTAGTAGAAGTAGTAATAAGTAAGATAGTAGCAGATAGTAGTTACATAATTATTTTTGTTTGTTGTATATTGTTTTTTATTTATTTATTTATTTTCATTTTTTTGATTGTTTTGCGTTTCGATTTGAGTTTGGGTTCGAATCGAATGGAAATCGAATCAACATTTAGTTTTGAGTAAAATAGTATGTACGGTAAAACAAGAACCAAAATATGCCGGAATAAAAATAGAGCAAGTTGATATGGATTAGTACAGTTGTTAAAATGGAAACAGTTGACACTTACCGATGATCTACTCACTTGCATAAACGCATAAACGCCTCGTAAAAACTCC
>JAWNLC010000831.1:8432500-8535000 GCA_035041535.1 Drosophila cognata
AGTCAATTTCAAGATTTGCTGTATTTTTTTTCATTTCTTGGTTTTCTTCTTACAGTTAAACATTTTTGTTACGCTTGTCGTCCCAAAACGAAGAAAAAATTACAAAACAAATCGAGAAACAAAAAATAAATAAGAAAAACTTGTGAGTGCGGTTCCCAACGAAATAATAAATTAAAATCGCACGGCGCACAAAAGGTCAAGTGATTAAAAAAAAAACAAAATTAAAAAAAAAAATAATACAGAACGCATTGGTGTGCCGCAAAAGGAGACGCCCCTCACAAAAATAAATTCAAAGCATGCCAACAAATGTCCATAATGTTTTTCCTCTCTTTTTTTTTTGCTTCTTTTTGTGGTTAGAGAAAATTTACATTTTTTTGTTTTTGGTCTTCCAGTTCAGTCATTTGCCAGCACGGATTTTCTTTCAAGTTTCTGTTCATATTGTGGCAATCCAAGTCAATAGATTTAACGCTGCCTCGAGCTTGGAGTGGGACCCTCAACTGCCGTGCTGCTGCCACCTGGCGTAATAAACTTGCAATCATATTTGCTGGGCCAAAGGTCGGGATTTGCTGGGTATTTGCGGACGGAGACACAGCAATTACAAATGGGAACAGCAGCAGGAATTTATCCCACTTACATGCAACCAAATTAGGCATAAGCGACACTTGCATCTCTAATTTACTCTACTCCCTCCAACTAGCTCTATAAGCTATATAATTACAGCATCTGTTTGTGTTCGTGACTAGTCAAAAAATAGAGCTTATTGCTTCAAATTAAAGGGTTTAGTGCATTAGAAAAGAAACGAAAAACAGGATACATTTGGGATTTTCCTTTAAAGAGTAACCAAAGAAAATGTCAAGCACTTTTCAAGGATTATGTTGAAAGCATGATATGATATGAAATAAATTGAGTTGAAACGTGATAGTCCCCCTTGATGATGCCGAGAACAGTGCAAATTGAATGGATAAAAATGGTTTCACTTGCAGAAATTGCCATGAGAGCACGTACTTTCGAGTAAGGAACAAATATATGTGATTTATGTGGACGTATTTGGGGCTGCCACATTTTATCATGGCTTGACACACAACTCTACATATGATTAAGGTCAAAGTTGTTTTATTTCCAACGATCATTTTTATTTATTTCTTTATTTCTCTCTTCAAAACATTTCTAGACCAGGCGAAATGAGAACCAAGCCAGCCGGACGAGATGGACATCTAACTGCTGCTCTGCTGAGTTGCTGAAGCCGCGATCGTGTCCAGCATTTCTCCAAGTTGCAAGGCGCTCATTCGAGGACATAGAATGATCTTCACGTGATCTGGAAAGTTAAATTGAACCGAACCGTTGGTCAAGTGCATGACAATCGCTTGAGTTGTGCGAAACCAGCGCAACATATGAGGAATGGGGTATATCTTACAGGTTTCGCCGGTGACATTCTTGGCTCCTTCATCAGACGCGTGCTGAAATGGCGCTTAATGTCAGACATCATCTGATGGTACCACTGATGTCGATTTGCGGCGCCTTCGTTAGGCAAGAGGTGGGCAAGGACGTGGGCACCTCCTTGAGGAACTTAAAATTCTGCAGCTGTCCAATTGTTGGGCGACTCTCCGGGTTCAGTTTCAGCATGGCAGTGATCATATTTGCAGTCGGCTTATTGAAGAAGCTCTGCAACGTGTACTCGCACTTTATGATGTTCTCGCGAATGACCTCCTGCTTGTCTGAATCGAACGGCGTCCTGCCCACCAGCAGCTTATACATGATGCAGCCCATCGACCAGATGTCCACCTCAAATGAGTAACCCGACCTGGTCAGAATCTCTGGTGCAGAATATTTGAGAGTGCCGCACATTTCACTCTTGAGTTCACCGTCGAATTCGACTTTCGTTGCCAAGCCAAAGTCACCGATTTTCACTTGCAAATTGTTGTCAAGGAACAGGTTGCCCAACTTGAGATCGCGGTGAATGATGCGATTTTCATGCAGATACTTTATACCCTTTAGTATCTGGGACATGTAATAGCGGGTCTCGAACTCCGTTATTCTCACCCGACGCTTAATCAACTCATCCATCGCGGATTGATTGCACAGCTCCAGCACCATAAAAATTTTGTGCGGATCCTCAAAGAAGCTGTGCAACTTCACAATATTGGGATGATTTAGGCCGCTGTGAATGATTATTTCCTTAGAATGCTTCGCATCTGTGTTCTCCGTTCCCTGCTCCTTGAATACGATTTTACAGGCAAAGACATCTTTTGTCTCCACATCAATTACCTCGTAGCACTTGCCAAAGCTACCCTTGCCCAAAAAGCGGATGCGCTGGTAGATCTTGTTATGAGCGACATCAATAAGATTATTTTTCTGTTGGGCATCCATTTTTATCCAATTGCTTCTGAATATATTGCTCAGTTTCAGTTTTCTGCTTTCAATTACGCGGTTAGATTCAATAAACATTCAACGATAGTACGTACTTACAAATGATTCAGCGATTATCTTACTGGCCAAGATCAGCAACACAAATTACAATTAAACGTGGCGAAAATGTTTATTTTATTGTGAAAAAAAAAAATATTTTCAAAGTGGCAAATTTTTCACTTCGACAGTATGCCTACTTTGTTGACACTCAGATATTTATTCAAAATATTTACAACACTTATTATTAATATTACTAATATATCGATATCATCGACAACGCCGCAACAATATATCGAGACAAAACAGAACTCACATAACTGACGCAGGCATTCGTTGACATTTCTCATCAGGAAACATTAAAATATTCCAAGTAAATGTAAAACTATATTCCGATTAATTATTTTCACTTTATCAACTATTTCTTACAGGTTTTCGTCGCAAACCAAACAATATGGATGACGGCAACAATCAGATCAGCGTCAATGAGGCCAACAAACCGGAGGAGTCCCGCAAGCGCCACACTGAGAAGCTCATTCAAGCGGACACCGATCCCTTTTCGTATAAATTGCAACCTCGAAAGTTCAAAACTATGTCCGATGAGAAGCGCTTCAGTCGCGTCGGATTTGAGACAAATAAAAATCGAAATCGTACAATTGAGCACATGTATCAGGATCATACGCTGTCCCATCTGTGGAAGTATTCTCCCATCGTGGATCAAGACACTGGCTGCGAGCACGATAATAAAGGGAACTACAAGCTGTTCACATATTTTCCCGAGCCGAGATATAATATGCTAGTGCCAGACATTCAGTTTGATCGTGTCAATTTGATCAATGAATATGTGAATGCGAATCATGATGTCTGCGATACTCTCAACGAGAACAGGCGCAAGCGAGAGTATCTGGATGAGGACATAGCTCTGGACACCATCGATACAACTGGGGAAAGCAAATGAGGAATTAGATGCCGACGGGACATTGCCTGAAATGGGCAGCTGACAAATGCATTTATTTTTTATATTTTTCATCTTAAGAAATGTACAAACCATAAGAACTTTTTAAAAGAAATGAAATTTTCACTATTTTGTATACCCTATTTTTAATTTTTTACATGAATTTATCAATATATATGTATATATGTACATATTATGAAATTCCTCTATATACATTTTATCTGTGCTTACTACAGTGCCTGGCAAATGATGCACACATTATCCAAACTAGTTGGCCGGCTGGCCGGAGCTGCCCCATTAGGACCATATTTTATGCAATGTGGCAACTCGTAGCATGTAACGCACTACGTTTTAGATCAGTATCGATATCCCTGTAATTGTACTCTGATATCGCAGGAATCACATCGATTATTTTGAGTCTATTGTTTTTATACTGAGCTGTCTTACTTGAATGACGAAGCAACTTTGCCATTGCGCCAAGCCACAATGGAATAGCCAAAAGTTAAGAATGTAAAAACTTGGGAATTAAAATTGCGTAACACTTTGCACAGGGTATGCAAATAGAGGCGACTGATTCGGGCAGAGCTCCTTCTAGTCTGCATCCCACAAACATACAAGCTGAAAATTAGCGTATTGGTTTTTCGTTGCACACAGGTGTAATTAGCAGTTTTAACAAGGCGAATAAATCACTGAATGGAGAAGAACAATTAGTTTAATGTTCACATTTCACATTTCACATTTCACCGAAATGCGCAATGTTGTCTGTCGTTCATTGTGCGATTATTAACATGAATGATAATTGCTGAAATGCCCCAGCCCCAGCCCCCGAACCAAATTACATGTTGCCCCAGTGAACGACTGAGGCACTTAAATTGCATGACTGGCTGGGCTGACTGACAAAATGCCAATGCCAAAATAATTAGTGGAAATGGCAAAGGCTATTATTTGACTCGCATTTGAATACACGATTATTCCACGCATAAGCACATTGTGAATGAAATGAATGAATGAATGAATACCGGGTGTATGGACACCGAAAGAGAATAGCGAATGAAAACGTATCTTAGAGCGATAACTGTTCGATTTTCAGCTTTAACTTTTAGCTCTCTAACTCGAACTCTGCGATAGTGAAACTATCAATATTTACTAAGAATCAAATTCACAGCTGATCATTCAACATCAGTTTGACCAAACAACAACTACTCATTTAAAGGGCAGGCAGAGGACCAGTTGACAACAAGTTTGATAAGGGCGTCTTTTTTCTGCTCGTCTTATGATCTCGCTTATTGGGCAGAGTGACACAAACTTGGCTAAGCACAAGCGAAGGCATTAACAAGAGGGAAACACGAATATTGCATTTCCTTTTTATTTTGTGCCCTTTTACAGTCCGGCTATTGCTTTTGCTGGTAATTGGACCAGGCTAACTGTCTGTCACTGTCCTCTGACCCTGCTGCTGATGCTGCTGCTGTTGTTGCTGCCACTACTGTCCTCGTCCTTTCGAGTTGCATGCTTCAGCGGCTGTTCTCAACGAAACGGAACAATTGCTTTCAAGAGGTCTGGCAATAGTTGACTTTTTGGCTGTTTCTTAGTGCGTATTTAAGTGACATGCTTAAATACCTATGAAGCTTTAAGTAAGCATACATACACACACACACACACACACACACTCGCATACACACACACTCGCATACTGACTACACCACAGCAGCAACGATTTTTATTGTCTTTTGGTAGATTCTTGCGCAAAGTCCCAAATGAGGACAACGCACTCCTCACCACCTACTCCCGACTCACACTCAATTCCATTTAAGTGCTACACTCGCACACACACACACCCACACACACACACACCCACACACCCACACACACACACACATGCAGAGTATGGGAGAAAGTTAAAAGTGAATGAGATAGAGCGAGGGCTGCTCCGAATTTAATAGCCTGAGCTGAACTACTAAATGAAAAATATCAGATTATTTTTCATATCAAGCATACCTCGAATAATTTAACTTTCAAAAATGCACCATTTGGAAAATAAAATACGAATTTAAATAAGTTTAAGTTGTTTAATGGTAACCCTGGACTGGCAAGGACTTGTAAGTAGAACAATAAATAAATATAAATAATAACTAATAATAAATAATTACAGTTGCAGTTACAGTTGAAACTATTAAATACATTAAGCAGAATGTCTGATTAATTTCTAATTGTTCGGTTTGCCCTCGCAGGTACTTGCACAGAGCTTCGTGCCACATTCCACTTGGGCGACACATGAAAGTTATTACACTTATTATATGAACAAAATAATTTTATGTGCGTATGCTTACGTCTCTCTCTCTCTCTCTCTCTCTCTCTCTCTCTCTCTCTCCCTCTCTCTCTATCTCTCTCTATCTCTGTCTGTCTGTGTGCTCAACGCTCTAAGTCCTGTTGTTGTTGGTGGCAGCAGCAGCAGCAGCAGCAGAAGAAAAAAGGAAAATCAAAAGCAAAGACTTCATCTGTGTGCGGCTTGCAGCATGTTGATAAGAGCTCTCAGGCTGCTGTGTGTGCCACACGTGCAAACGAGCGTGTGTGCGCGGATGTGTGTGTGTGTGTGTGTGTGTACAAGTTTGAATTATACGCCACACTATATTACATAATAATGAGTAATAATGATTGCACACACACAACTTTATTGATTTCCCACTTTAATGCAAACTACTCGCCTGCCTTGAAGGGTATTCCACCATCTCCTCCTCCTCCTGCTGCTCCTCTTGCTCTTCCTCCATTTCCGCCTCTTCCACCCACACCTTCTCCACCACCCCTTGTTGTATGCGCTGCTACTGACTAGTAGTTAAGTTAAGTTAAGTTTTACATGCCACAATCAGAAAAGCCATCCGCAAATATTTTTCTAATCTTCACTTTATCAGACGGACAGCCAAAAAAAGAACAACAAAAAAAGAACGGATAAAATAGGACCGGAATATAATTTTTATGGATACGCCCCAGCACCTCTCTAAGTAAGCGCGGACATGATTCTCCAGGAATCATTTATACTTATCGCTTCATGCTGTCAGAAGAAGTTGACTGTATTTATTTGATATTATTTTAGTTAAAAAAATAAATGCCACTGAAGATTCCGCTTTTTATACATATATATATAGCTTTACGAAAGTTGAAAAAAATTACGTGAGCACCTTCCAGACGACATCGGACAAATATAAATCGAATAACTCGATCGGCCTTTATCTCAGATCTGTCGAGATCTGTCAGTCTGCCTGAACAGCGGCTAGCTAAGGACTGCTAATATTGAAAATTGAAACAAGTCGCATATCGGGGCTTAACACATGGTACATCAGTTGCATCGCTGAGAGAATGCAGGTGGCACAGTGAAAACTGTGCCCTACATTCTCATGGATGCTCGTAAGTTTAAGTTTCCTTCTGATCGCTTCATATTTTTATCATATAAAAAAGAAAGCAATGAAAAAAAATGCACTGCTCAGTTCTCAGCTGTGAGTGCTTAGTGCTCATCAGCAACCCACTGGTTGACACCCTGACACACACCACTGCCCCTCCTCCCGCCCCTACGCAGCACTTTGTCTCCGTGTTGCGTTGTCGGCATTGTGCAAATGCTGCCCCATTTGTCAGCTGGCACAAATTTGCATAAGCGTCGCACAGCCAAGCGGTCGGATGACTTATGGTTGTAGTGCCCCTCCCCATGGCAACCCTTCTCTGTTCTCTTCCTTGCCACAAAATGCAAACTTGGCCCCCTTGTCACCGAATAATCTCACGATCCAAAAATTTTTCTCGTTGAAATTAGCTGTGAAATGCCAGCAGCAGCAGCAGCAGCAGCAGCAGCAGAGGCCGCTAAAGGCAACGGAAATGACATAGAAATGAAACAGAGTAGAGAAACAATGCAAACTACGAGTAATATGTACACAGAGAATGGGTTGAGTCCCAGCCACAGAGCAGAGCAGCAAAGCAGCAGAGGAGCAGAGGAGCAGAGTGAAGGGCCCGAGCTAGAGACGAGTCGAGTCGAGTCGAGTCAAGTCGGTTTCAGGCATGAGCGATTGAGACACAGTTGGTCGAAACGTGAGCTGCCCGATTATAATGTGCCACCAGCCAGCTGACAAGAACAGCCAAAGGAGCCAAGGGAGCCAAGGGAGCCACAGCGATTCACAATGTTGAGAGTGGCACAAGTTTTAAGCTGACCCATAAGCTCGTTTATTGCATCAAGCAAACTGCGGCGCCACTCTTAAAGCTTAAAATTGATTCTGAGTTTAAAAAATACATAATGAGAAGTAGGAACGCTTAACTCATGTATATAATGGCAGACCGGAGTTGAGTTATATATTCACTTTAGTTCGGAAAATGATTGGAATTAATTGATATGCTTTTTGTTACACGACTGACCCAAATATTGCCCATTTTTTATTACTGAATAATATATGAAATATGAATTTGAAAAACGGACAGATGGCTTTTCCGACTAGTCAAAAACTACTGATCGAAAATATATATACCCTATGGGCTCGGAAACGACTTCTTCAATGTATTACAAGCCTAAAGTAATATGTCTACAAAATGTATTTCTATAAAAAGGGTGAGGTTGGACTAATACAGATTACTGAGATGAACTGAGTATGGAAATGTTACATGTCCAAAAATTACGAAAATTACATTTAAATATGTCGAGATCAATGAAACATAAGATTCGCAAACTCAGGTTTGAAGAGAACATCAAATTAATGAAGTTGTGTGCGACTTTGAGAGTTCTTTGCAGGCCTTACGTAATGGGGAATGGTGAATAGGGCTGGCCACCAAATCTGCAAACCACCAAAACGGTGCAAGCACCACAAAGTGTCGTTTCGAGTGCCATAAGAAGAGTAGGAAAATTGCTTCACAAGTCACGTCACATGTTCGCGTGTTGCCCTGCTTCCTTCCCCGCTCTCCCTGCTCCCTGCTCCCTTTTCAGTTGTCCATCTACCACAGAACTGCCCCCTGCCCCCTGCTGCTACTATTGCCCCCGCACCTTAGCAGCAAAAGGAACACAAATATGGTTCAGGTCTAGTGATGATAAACAAAAGCAAAAACAAACTTTAATGGCTCAAAAAAAGAGAAGAAAGAAGGAAAATATGAAACGAACGGCGCAAAGAGCCATGAAATAAAATAAAATAAAGTAAAGCATGGCACGTAAAAGATAGCTAGAAAGAAAGAGCCGGCAACACACACAGACAGGCACACACAGGCACACACAGGCACACACAGGCACACTTAAAGGATGACTAAGAAAAAGATTTTCGGAAAATAGCATCATCAACATCTCGAATGGAATGGAAAGATGGCAAGATGCGATGATGGGTTGCTTGGGCTTCTTGGGCTGCTTGGGCTGCTTGGGCTGCTCAAGTACAATGTGTATAGGAGCGCATTCAGCGGGTTGTCGTCATTGTCGTCGTCATTATAAGCATAATCTTTAATAAACGAGTGCGCGCCTGGGAGCACAGCCGTTTCCTCGTCCCTCCTCCCGCCACCCTCGTCCCTCCTGGGACTTGTGAAGCGGCGTGCAATTGTCCAGTTTGCCGCGGGCAGCTCTGAAGCAGCCGCAAATGGACGAAGAGTCGTGTAGGAGCCACAACCAGATGAGCACAGCACAAATTCTTGTGTAAGTACACTGGAAATAATTTATGCACATATATGCGCTCGAATTTATTATATGCCCATATTTTGTTAGGAATTTCATACGTAATTTGTAGCAATATTTTTGACTTGAATATAAATTGCATTTGTAAATATTATTTGATTTTGGCTGAGTGTAGGTGTAGGGGCATGGAGTAGCTGGCGTTAAGCATCGCTGATGGTTTTTCAAGTGAACGAACTTTTAAATTAATTTAGACAGAAGCAGCGCAGCACCTTAAACTTCTCCCGTTTCGAGCTCCTTTGCCCACGCTGGCAATTTGGCAACTTCTGGCTGCATTCGGTACTTTACTCAGTCTTAAGGGGTTTCCAGCCTGTTTGCTTGGCCACAACACAGCAGAGCAGAGCAGAGTGGGGCAGAGGGGGGCAGAGTGAAGGACGTTTCGTAATGTGTCTACCCAACTCAGCTGCAAGTCTCTGGGCGACGTTTGTTGCCAAAAGGAAACGTAATGTACACTAAATGGATATTTAATTACGGACGGCAGTCCGGTTTGAGCCGAGACTTGCACCTGGCCTGGCCAACGGGCTCAGGTGGAGAGGCTTTTCGCTAAGTGGTGTGGGCGTGCCTATAGCTAGTCAGCGACTTAAATACTTATGAAGTGTGCAACTGCAAAGCTGAATCAAACTGCACATTATGCACAGAAATGTGCAATTTATTGGGTTGGGTTGTGGCCAGGCACAAACTAATTGAATTTGTGAGGGGCTTTGATATATTAACAGGAGTTTTGCGCTCACTATCACCATCAAACATCAAGCAAGGTACTTCTTTAATCCATTTGCAAATATCCGCTGGGACTTGAGACGTAGCCGGATATTCATTTGGCCCACGCAGCGTATACAGAATATGTGGTAAATTCTCTAATCGTTGGCTAAGAATTTATTTGACACCGATAGCTAGTGTGCGTATATATATATATATATATATATATATATATATGTGTGTGTGTTTGCTTCATGATTTATTGGTAGACATATAACGCATACGCCCCAAGTGACTCGAGTTACCCACCCATCATATTGAAGTGGGAAACCTGCAAGTTTGTGAACTCGAATCACACATGAATGTTTATTTCATTAGCAATGGGTTCGGAATTCAATTAATTTGACAACTCTAGCCACAACTTTGTCACAATTTATGCAGATTGTTGTCAAGAAAATAAAGTTTGGACAATTGAGTGCAATCAAAAATACAACATTCATGAAATTTATCCCTGGCGTATACTTAATTGCATTATAACTGTTGAGGATGCCACAAGTCACATTCCACATTCGACTTTAACAAATTGTTTAAATCGATCTCCTTAAAAAACGGCAATTGAAATGTGTTATGAAGAGCCAACTAAGGAAATCATTTCTAATTTATATCTAACATATATATCTTGTCGTGGCCAATTTAATGGGATTATATTTGGACAAAAACTCTGCTTAGCAGATTTAAAGGCAATTTGTGCTCTTATCTGCGACTTTAGCCGGCAGCTGCTCATTCGGCTATGGAAATGAAGTGCAAGGCTTGCAGACTTTGGTTTATGCTAAGAACTAACTGCAAATACACATGTGCAAATGGATGTGTGTCAGTGTGTGTGGGTGTGTGTGTTGTGTGTGTAAGTGACAGTTGCTGGCTGGCAAGTCGCTGCTGATTGTCATTCCAGTAGTCAGTTGGCAGTGACTCAGGAGTCACACTGGCAGCAGCCACTTTCCTGCACAGACAACGGTACATATGTATGTATATATTTACACAGATGTATACAGACACATACATATGTAAGTATGTAGATACACGCCTGCAGATAGCGAGCCATGCCAGAGGAAGACAGGCAAAGACACGCAGAGACATGCAGAGACATGCAGAGACATGCAAAGACATGCAAATTGAGGCAGTGCGCGTTGTCTTCATTGAAAGTTTAAATTCTTTTGTTATTAATATTTGAAAAGTTCCCAGCGATCCAGCAAATTGAAGCAGTCCGTTGTCTGTTGTCTGTTGGCCGCACGAGGGTTGTATAATCAATTGGAATTCATATATGCATATGTATTTATTATTATTTTTTATGAATTATTTTATGTAGACACCACAACACTTCCATGCAATGGAAATTATCAAATACCTGAGACTCACACCTGACAGAAGACTTAACTGACAGACTCTCATCGCTGAGATAAGAGATAAGCTGAAACTGAGGAACAAGCTAGCAATTATATAAAATTCTAGAATAAGGTTATTAGGACAATGATAATGCTAGTCAAGAGAAACATATAAAAGACATGAAATATCATGAAGCGATTCTCTGAGCATCTTAACAATCTGCAGGTGGAAAGTACTCCCAGCAGAAGACCACAGAGACGCCATTCATTCATAATTCATTCATTTCACACTGCCATTCACTTGATTCATAATCTGAATCGGTATGTTAAAGATATATATGTTCAAATGTCATCATTCAAATCAAATCAATCCATTTTAATTGAGATACTTTAGTTGCCTTCTGGTATGCATTTCTATTTGAAATAATTTGGAAGTTGTTGAATGCAAGTTAAGCTACTTTTACTTAATTTTTTTTTTTTGTTGTTGTTGTGTTATTTTGAAATACACAATAACTTTCAGCGCGACCCTCGCGCGTGCTTCTGTGTCTTCAGAGTTGCGTTGACAACTGCAGCGCATTGCGCCACGAAGACATATGTATTTTTATGTATACACATGTATGGGTATGTGTGTGTGTGTGTGTGCTTACATGTCATACAAGCATAAGAAAATATTTGCAGTCATATTTTCATTTTCCTTTTTTTTACATACACTTCTCAACTTCTATGTACTTTTGTTTGGTTTTTTTTTGTTTTCTGGTGCTTACTTTCTTTTTTACTCTCTCTCTCTCTCTCTCTCTCGCTGTCTCTTTCACTTTTGTGTCTCTCTCAGTCCTTCCCCCTGTTGCCTGTGAGAGCACTTTGTGCGCCAGCTACACGGGTTTGTTTTGCCAGCTTATTTGCACACATACATGTAAATGTCTGTTTGAGAAAAGGAGTTGCAGCAGAGTCAAATTTGCATAGAAAAAGCATTAGGAGTCAGCTGCAGCTTAAAGCCAGCTCCACAGTTAATTACGGCAGAAAGCTAAATATTTGCAGTTGCACAACTTTGGCATACATTTTTCAAGAATTTTCATGCGTTTCCCAGCTGAAACGAATGTCAAAAAACCAAACGATTTTTGCACCCCAAAAAAAATGTTCACTGGCATAACTTGAACAAAACTGAACCGATCACATTCGAGTCGTTGACAATATCTGATGGATGAGTAGCACTGGCAATCCGGGTATCTCCTATTCGGGTTCTCTTACATATTTGCTTGGTCGATTTCTGTGGCTTGAGTCAAATTTGCGTTGCTGATTGGCATTTAGCGATAAGCGGAATGGAAACACTCGCTGCTGACTGAGCGAGCCAATATCTCAATAAAAGTTAAGACGAGAATGCGGAAAGACAGAGAGAATGGGAGAAAAGGGCACGGAGAGCGGCTTTCATTTTATGAACTATGCAAAAAATTTTTGCCAGCTGCTGCCCGGCGGCAAAGTTGCTCGATTCTATTTACATTGTACGCATATTTAAGCTCATTTCATTTGCCTTTCAATTTGCTAGGCAAATACTGAAAGCAGCGCTGCAAGCTGCAGGCTAGGCTCAGACACACACACACACACAGGAAGAGAGCACAGAGCATCACAGTTGAAATCCCAACTCAAATCTAATAAAATCTGTGAAATGTGTCCATGCATATGAAATACAATTAACAAATTGTTTGGCAGTCGATGCCAACCCTTCCATTCCTGCCCATTCCCATCTAATTCTATTACAAAACAAAGTGAAAAGTTAGCTACAGTCTCGAAATATTTCAAAATTGTTGCTCTCCCTCCAAAAAATGAAAGCTGCGCTAAAAGTGGCCAACAGAATGACTCACAAGTTTGTCAAACATGTGCGGTGTGTGTGTGTGTGTGTATGTGTGTGTGTGTGTGTGTGTGTGTGCGTGTTGGTTGACACTTGCAAAAGTACAAAAAATCAATCGGATATGCAAAAACTGAATAAGAAGTAAAAAACAGATGAGTTAATTCGAATGTTGCATAACACGTAAAGAAATTATAAGAAATAGTGGAATAATAATCATAATAATAGTCAGTAAATAGTGAATAGTATTGAAAAGAGCTGAATAAATTTGAAATAATTATATTCCAGTTGGATTTGCAAGTAGGTATTTGAGGAATGCATGAAAAGTTGTAATGTGTAAAAAAGTAACTTAACTAAGCAAACATTCTCCAAATGAAATTGTTTGAGTGCTGGTACTGGTATACACACCCATATCCACACACACACAGAGGGTACATGCGGCTCTGGTGGTGTCGATCCATGGTGGTGTGGATTGGGTAAGCCATTCGTTATTGTGCGCTCGGACATTCTGTAAAATTTATTACATTGCACCGACAAGTTGGGCGTGTTTCGTTTCATGCGCCTACACTTCACTTAACAGCTGGAGGAGGAACATGAGCAACCTGACCACCACTCAATCAGTCAAACCCACGCGGCCCACGCAACACCCCCACCATCACCACCAACACCACTCACCAGCCCCAATGCACTTTTTGGCCATGAGCCAAGTGCAACTTTTTGCACCTAAGAAAATGTGCAACGTACCGCGGGCCACCATTTTTAATAAGTGCCGCCCAAAAAGTTGGCATCGGCGTTGACAAGCCAAAATGCCAAAATGTCGCGCCTTAAAACGAAAACATCGACATCGACCCGGCCAGGCCCAACCGTATCTGGGGACCCGTGTGCAGTAGAGGGACTTGCGGGGGTAGCGGATTGGCTGTCGCGCCGGTTTTGCAGTCTTTTCCTTTTGATTTCACTCGCTGCTGTGCAGTTTTGCCAATGCTCCGGGTGCATTGACCGCCAGAGCCGAAACACACACACACACAAACAGTGCACACAATCGACCCGAGCCCGAGAACCACCACAAGCCACCCACATCACCCATCGAAACCACCCGACACGGACTAGCAGGCTGGCAGCCAGTCCGTTGCGTAATATACAAAAATCAGAACACGTTAAAAGACGAAAATGCGAGCAGGCAGAGAGAGGTCCTTAAAGTTGACGCCAGATATAAAAGCTATAAGTTTAAAGCAGCTTTGGTGAATGCAAATTATTTATATATACGAGCAATCAATAGAAATATATCTCCAAACTCATCTTTTCCAATTCGAAAAATACAAATTATTAAATAATCATTTTAATACTAAATTACTTAGTAAAAGTAAGATACTCTATTAACTGTATTCGATTAGTTTAATTAATTAATTTAATATAAATATGATTTCATTAAACGTAAACTTCGCAAGGATTTGAATGAATTTCTTACTTGATTTAATATTATTATTAAGTTTTTTGATATATTTTGCAGATGTTGGCAAATGTTGGAGGCAAACTTGGAAGCAGTGTGGCAAAGGACTTGCCTTCCAGTTACTTTAAATTCGAATCGTTTTTTGTTTAATTTTTAATCAATAAGCGAGTCGAAGCAATACAAATAAAAGGCGATTGCCGGCTGCGAGGCAATCTATTAAATATGTAGGAGATTCAAGCGAGACACGTTCGCAGATTTAATTTATTTCGCGGTTTCTCTTAATTCGGCCCAATGTAAGTACTGAACCCTAGGTCCTGGCCAACCCCAACCTGCCCGCTTCCGTTTCAAATGCTTTTCGTGTGCGTTGAGACGCAAAAGTCAAAGCTCAGGGTTCAATGAATGTTGAGTGTTGCCGTGAACTTTAATGCGCACTTAAAGCTCAAGCAAAGCACGATTTTAGCCGAGTGCAGACTGGGCGAAAGGGCCCTCTGATGGTGGATGCTAATGGTGGTGCAGGAGCAGCAAGAGCTGGCTAAGTGGATGAGTGATAAATCTTTATCACTTATTCCACAAACAGCGCCAGCTAAATTGATTAATTGCGCAAATAAACGCGCGACGATAGTCGAGACGCGTCTCCACTTGTCTCCATTCGTCTGCACTCAGCACTCAGCACTTCTCACTCCCCACTCCCCATTCCTCAGTTTGGGCTTGCCACTCCCCTTTGGGCCAACACAAGTTGGCCACAAATCAAAGCAGACCACCCCAACACTGCGGCAGATATGCTGACAACTTTCGTCACGTCGCCTCTTCCAACGGAAATAATTTATCAAAGTGGGCTTATATTAAATAATGACTAGATGACACCAATATAACGATTTCGAGCCCAGCATAATTAGTGCGGGGAAGGGGACGGGGACGTAAATTAAAAAACGTCAAAAATACTTGGATTATTGATGGGTCGTCGCTCTTTTGATTGTCGACCCGCCCGGCCATAATTAAATAAACACGCTTACTTCGACAGCATCAACGAATTACATTTCATATTCTTGTAAGCCAGTACAAGCAAATATTTACCCTGAGTCCCAGTCACAGTCCCAGTCCCATACCCCAACCAAAGTGGCCTAAACCAATTACGAATTGTGCCTCAAAAAAGAGAACAAAAAAAAAGAAGCATTTAACTAGCCAGGCTCTAAATAAAATTATGTTTCTTTTTTTGTTGGTAATTAATTCAGTTAAGAGCGGGCCAAACAGATTGAAATGCCCATTTTATTTTTTCTTTGCTTGTTTTTCTTATTCTTATTCTCATTCTTATTCTGATTCTTTGCTTCTTTTTTTTTCTTCTTCTTTTGCTGTGTGTTTTGGAGCTTTGCAAAAGTTATGAACGTTAAGCGACCAACTTTGAGGTCTGCTAAGATAATTACCCAAAGCGTGAACCCGTCACTAGAGTCTCTTGAAAGGGGCCAAAGCCCATTGTGCGTATTGCGTTTGTCTCCCCGATGACTTCAACGCACGAATCCTTCCGCATGACTCTCAGTTCTTCTATGCACATCAGCTTGAAGTGCTTACACATTACTGAACGCGATTTTCATAAGCAATTGCTTTACACACACCCACACGCACACACACACACACACACACACACACACACACACACACATGTTCACACACTTCCTTCATTATGCGTTGGCAGTGAGTAAAACGTCAAAGTCAATATACAGAAAATTTTTAGAGGCTTTTGCCATTCAGTCTGTTTAGTAGGTGCCATAATACAATCAACCGAATCAGACAGACGACGACGGAATGTGGCCACATTAAACAGGTGAGTGTTGACACAACCACACACACACGCACACACACACAACTAAATCCACACAGACACAAACAAAACGCGAGGCGGGCGCATTATGCAAAAAAAAAAAAAAAAAACTTTTTAAAAGTCAGGCAGAAAAATGTTTTTTAAACGCTAAATTACTTTTGAATGGCAGCTGGGCGAACGGCTGAGCGTTGTTAGAGGCGTGGCAGCGACGTCACAATTTCATTTTGTGCTTCCTCATCTGACTGCGAACCCATCCCAGCCCAACCCAAGCCAAGCCAAGCCAAACCACCCACACCAGCCACACGTCTCTAGTCGCCACGCCCCTTATCGTTTCTGTCTGTTTTTGTATACGTGTATGTGTGTTTGTGTGTGTGGCGGGAGGGGGTGGCGCATTTTGAGCGTTACGTCTGAAGAGCGGAAATGCTTATCCCAACACTTGAGCATCACGTGCTGCCAACACGACGTCGACAGCGCTGTGCGCTGCTAGCTAGCACAAAAAATGGAAGAAAAACAAAAATAAAAAATATATGAAAAAAATAAGTGAAAATGTTGCGAAACCGAAGCTGAGATGCTCTCTTCTAGCAATAAAAAACAACAACAGCCGAAAATGTTGGCAGTTAACTTGGCCATTAGCAAATGCCAAACCGATAAATCCGAAATAATCATGGACCGACTAGACTGGCTTATGTAGCAGCTGCAAAAGGATATCGCAAAATATATCTTCGACTGGAATGTGGGAAACAAATGTTGGGCAAGGATTTGTTGGCCTGTTCGTGCTTGTACTGTAAATCTTTCACAAGAGCTGTAGACTGGTTAATAACAGGATTATTCTCAGATGGATGTCGCCAAGCGTTTGTAAAAGGACAAATACCCTGCTTCAGTAAGCGGCCTTGCCTCGGGTTGCCTAACTGTGCCACGGCGTCTCCGCGCAAAGATTTAGCCGCAAGCGTCTAAGGTCGCAGCAGTCGAGCAGTTTTGGGTCTTTGGGTGGAATAGTCGCTAAGGCGGATGGAGCAGGCTGTGTGTGTGGCTGTGTGTGTGGCTGTGTGTGTGGCTGTGTGTGTGGCTGTGTGTGTGGCATCGTCGTCGTGTAGGTGTTTTGAATGTTTAGCTCAAGTGGCTTTTTAAAACACATTCTATGCTAATTAAGGGTCTGGCTTGGGGGCAAAGACGGAGAGCGATGTGCGGTATTTGGTGTAAAAAGGGGGGAGAGCTGGCATAAGGATGGGCATAAATGGGTGGGGGGGGGGTCTAAATGAGTTGTCGTCGTAGCCGTCGTTGATGTCGTTGTTTGCCTTTGATAAGCAAAGATTGCTGCTGCTGCCAGCCAATGTCATCAATGGGACTCACTGATTACGGGGTTGTTCTTGTTGCTGTTGTTGTTGCTGTTGTTGTTGCTGTTGTTGTTGCTGTTATTGTGGCCTCGCTCATTGCGTAATCCTTAAAGTTGAATTCCTGTTTACAAGCTGTCATCGAGAATCAACCAGGCCCACTTAATTAACGAATTAACAAAGCCAGAAGTTTTTGTGGCTTTCTCTTCTTTTTTTTGTAAGTGATTTTGGTTTCAGGATCAGCAGCAGGACCAGGACCAAGAGCAGGACCCCGACACCAGGGCCGGCGGCGATGAGCGGCGCCCAATTATTTTTCCGGCCTTGTTGTGCATAATTGAATTATTGCCATATGCAAAAGCCAAAAATAAGGGATAAGGGAAAAGGGATAAGAACAACCAAAGCCAAACAGCCCCAAAAACTCAGCCCAAACCAAACCGACTGCGGACAGATGACAGACGACGACGGGAAAGTTTTCTCTTGTGGCTTTTTATATTTTGGCGCCTTTTGCTTGTTAAATAAATCAAAGTCGGCGTAGCTTAGGAAAATACAACGACAACAAAAACAAGCCGAAAAAAACAACAACAAAAACAGAGAAAAACCTAAAAGGAAAAGCCACAGACAAAAACAGGAAAGGAGGCAATAAATTGAATAAGCAATTTAATTGAGGACTTGATTGCTCCCACTTGCCATTAGTATTGACGATCTTTACACATCTTTGTGAAATTCCGCATTATCGATAGGTCGATAAATCGATACACATTCGCATTAATCTAAATCACTTTTGATAATTCCATTTGACTTTAACATTTCCTTTAAATTGAGTTAAACTTGTATACATCGAGTTCACGCTTTGTACGGATCTTAGATGAATTTTCCGATATTCCCATAGATCCATCAAGTTGTCTTCTTCTTCTGCTGCTGCGCTATCTAAAAAAAATGTGGCTTCAACTGATTCTGTTGGTTTTATTGAGCACAGCATTGTTGTGCGGCTCCTTGGAATTCGCGAGGAATTGCTACCTGGAGGCCCTGAAGCGTCTCTTCACATACAGCTCGAAACAATTGCAGGTGGTGCAACGACGCAAGCAGACACGCTGCGCCAAAACGCAGCAGAAGCCCAAGCAAGGAAAGCCCCACAGGGATGTATTGGATGCGAGGATGGAGCAGTGCTGCGACCTCATTGCCGACGGACTGCGTCTCGTCCTCGAGGACGAGGTGACACCGCGCTTTGCTGCTGCCGAGCCGCCCGCAGGCGAATGGAATTTGCTGACACGCAATCTGCGTATCCGGAGGAGTATGCTGAATTGGCGTCTGCTCATCATGTGGAGACTGTCGATCTTCTTGCGCTATGGTCTGCTGGTGCCGGTGCGCATTGTCGGTTGTTGCTGCTGCCTGCTGCTGGTCACGGTGCTGACCGCCGTGCTCGGCCAGCTGCCCGAGTCGAGCTTCAAGCGGCGGCTGGTGCATCTGGTGCTGCGTTCATGCTTCCGCCTGGCCACCTGTTTCATTCCCGTACTGCGACGCGTCCACAACGAGCAGCTGGTTCCCCGCGAGGGCATCTGTGTGTGCAATCACACCAGCCCCCTGGATGTCCTGGTGCTCATGTGCGACGCCCACTACTGCCTCACCGGGCAGCGACACGATGGTATTCTGGGCGTCATACAGCGCGCTCTGGCCAGGGCATCCTCCCATATGTGGTTCGAGCGTGAGGCGCTGAGTGATCGACAGTCACTGACATTTATGCTGCGCCAGCATGCAAGAGAGTGCGGCAAGCCGCCCATTCTATTGTTCCCGGAGGGCACCTGCATCAACAATACGGCTGTGATGCAGTTCAAGAAGGGTAGCTTTGCCATCAGCGACGTCATCCATCCGGTCGCCTTGACCTTCGATCGACGGTTTGGCGACGCCTTCTGGGATAGCACCAGGTGCTCTGCGCTGCGCTACGTCATCATGGTGATCTCATCGTGGACGATCCTTTGCGATGTGTGGTACATGCCGCCAATTACACGACGATGCTTTGAATCCCCCACTGAGTTTGCAAATCGCGTCAAGGCCGCAATCGCAGCACAGGCTGGCATCGAAAATCTAGACTGGGATGGCAATCTTAAGCGCTGAAATCCCGCTCGCGACTGGCAGTAAAGTCACTTCTAATAGCAGGCAAATAATATGTTAACCAAACTATCTACTTAAAAATTTATAATTGTTTAATTCCGATCAAATTTGTTTAAACGTTGTCTCCAACTAAATTTGGATACATTTCTTGCAGCAGTGCCAGCTTACCCAAGTTTTGACATATCTTTTTTATTTAGCAGATAGTTTTGATTATATTTGTATATGTATAATAAAATATCACACTTGTCTGTGTGAGGTGAGAATGGGATTCGGTATGCTTATTATTCACAGAATATAACAACAAATAAATGGAGGAAGAATCCGCATCACAGAGTGTCTTCTTCGCTAGAAGAAGATGCAGCTTCTTATGAGTTTCAAGGACATAGAATTGGTCAACGCAGCAAAGATTCTCGCATTCGCGCTGGAGTTGGGGTTGATGGACGAGCTGTAGGCACACAAGGGGGCACAATAGGTCTAGGAGTTCGCAGTGCAAGTGTCCCAATAATAATAATAACAACAAATAAATGATTGACCTAATCCCAAAGGGGCTTAGAACTAGTTGAAGACAGAGCAGCAGAACTCCTTGGGTGGGTGGGTGAGGAGCAGGCAGTCGGGCGGGCTTGGGGGATATTAAAAATAGACGTACCGTTTTGGCTGGACAATCTTTCGTTCGGTGTTGCGTATTGAGGCGTTCGGACCGTAACGTCCGAGGAGCGCACTCTGGGATTGGGAGAGGCCACCGGCAGCACCGCTGGCCGCTGTGATGGCAGCGATTCCGCTGCGCAGGGAGGTGCCTAATTCGCGATGATGGAAAGCACCGATGTGTGACTGCGACTGCACTGCATAGTCGAGCCCGGGCAGCTCCAACGATGCGATCGGATGGATGCGCGTCAGAGAGAGCGTGCTCTCCAACACCGTACTGAGCAGCGGTGCGCTGCGCAGGGATCTCAAACTGCCGCGGCGCGTTAACGTATCGGGCTTATACATTTAGCCAGTGCGCTTCACTCCCACCATGTGGGAGTGGGAGTGGCAGTGGGAGCTAATGCCCACCCCACACCTTTTCGATACAGTTGTGTATATATATATCTTCTTTTTCACACTCACGCCCCTTGTTGTAATTTGGCCGAGCTTTGGGCTCACCCCCGCTTCCCGTTTCGTCCTTGCTGCTCTAAAATGGCTGCTCGGCGTGGTATAATTGTTATAAGCGGTTTGGGTTTTCTTATCGGCACTGCGTCGTATTATGAGCAATTATGTTGCCGAGTGTGTAAAACTTGCGGGTCACGCGACCGACCAGTCCCGGATCCGTCCACCTTCACCTTCAACTCGTGACACTCGTGATTCGTGACCGCTTGCGTTTTGCTTGCGCAAATGTTCGTACAAATTGCTTGTCGCCTGACATCGGAGCAATGGCGTCCGTTCCTCTCCCGGCCACTCGTCCTCTGGTCCTGTTTTGCATGTGATTTGCATAAGATTCGCTTTGTCAGATTGCGATTAAAACACTGAATACACACAGGAGTGGGGTAGTCGATGGAGGGGCAGGAGTTCAAAGTAGAAAGAGAGAACGGGGTTTGCTAGCGCTACCTACAAATGTACAAAATGCGCTCTAAGTGGGCGAAACGAGGCAAAGTTGATTGCGGGTGGTGCCGTGACTGGCGTCGATCTGCAACCACTACGCTGCCATGAATGAGAGCACTATGAGTGTTTCGAGTGCATTGTGACTAGCGACGAGACGCTCCCAAGGCGACAACGTGGCTCAATCCACAACCAATTGTCAATTGACTCTAATCACTAAGCAGACAGTCTGCTCAGCGCTCTACACATAGACTACCCTCGAATATATTGTATATATATATATATATATATGTATGTGTGTGTGTTTGTGTGTATGTGTGTCGCTACTTATAGAGATATCGTTTTAATTACTATTCATCAATAGATGCGAATACATTGTACATATACTAAAAGAGTAGACTCAAATTGCGAAGGGTGCTTTTTTAACAGAGCTATTTGTATTTTAAATTAAAATAATAAATAATTTACATTTAACATGGATTAACATAATAACATAAACTAAGAAAATAATTATAGAATTAATTATTTAAATTAAGGGAGTTCATTTATTTATTTATTATTTTCACTCTTTGTTAACCAATTTAAATAATATGTTTCATTATTGAACTCATTATTTTCCTAGCAAAAAGAAAAAATCATCAATGTTATCGATAACACTTGTCTTTAATATCGATTCAGTGTGCTTTTGCTTCGATTTGATTCGTGGCTCCAAATCAAGTTTATTTTCTCCATTCAACTCTAACGAAGTCATGAACTGCCAGAGCATTGTCATATGAACATACTCATCCGAGTGTAACTAGCTATATGTTATCTATTTTTGAATTCGATTATCGATTGGTGACACTATCGATAGCTTTAACCAGCACTAGGCTCTATCATGAGACGAGAGATATGCATGTTTTTGTTAAAGATTTGAAACTCAGCTCAAAGATAGTATTTACATATTGAGTATATTAATATTGGTATTACGAGATAGATAGATAGATATATATATAGATAGATATATTGTTAGAGTTATCTAGTATTATAATTAGTATTATATTATATGAGCATGCTAGTTTGATTGTAGTTCTAAACTCACTTGTGTCAAGTCTAAACAAACGATGATGACGTTGTTGATTAATTATGATGGCAATGAGGGCATTGGCTGTTGTGAGGCGGTTCTTGTTCGAGATTTATTCTTGCTGTTGCTGCTGTTGCAGTTGGTTGTCAGTTGTTGTTGCACTGTTGCACTGTTGCTGTTGCAGCTGCACTTGTTGGCGCTTCCACTAGGCCAACAAACCTGCAGCATGCGCCACACTCCTCGTTGCAGACTCCTCGATCCAGTTGCAGTTAATGTTGCTGCTCTTGTTTTGTTCGATGTTTTGAGATACTCGATCGATTTCGATTAACACTGCACTACATATAGATTATGTGTGTATATTGCGAGTTGTTATTATTTTCGGATCGGTAAGCTATGATTGCTGATTGATATTATTTACAGTTAGTTTTTATGAATGCCATAAAGCGAAGTGATCAATTGATCAACTGACTGACTAACTGATTGAGTGGGTGACGTGTGCACTGACTTGATACTGATATTGAGATACTGATACTGATGCTGATACAGATACAGATACAGATATTGACTGACTGACTAGTTGACTGACTGGTTGACTGGTTGACAGGTTGACTGACCGATTGATTGACTGATTTACTGATTGATTGATTTGAACCTACTATGAAGCTGGACGAATCAAATGGGTAGCCACTGGCTGTGCTGATGCTCGCAATCGCAAAGGTTGCTGTTGCCAGCTCTGTCTCTGGCTTTAACGTCTTGCCACCGAGTCCAATCCATTTTTAGCCGTGCTGCGTCCAGCTCACTCACGCACACCTACACACGGCAGCGCGCGCGTGTGTGTGTGTTTAACTGTTCTCTGCAGTTGGGTGCGTGTTCCAGTCACCGAAACCAAACAAAAAACAACAAAAAAAAAATATGCACACGCGTTCACTTTGGCGTCGTTTCGCGACTATCGATATCGTTATCGATTTCCCAGCAATTCTCCAATATATCCGTTGTACTGCAAATAGACAAGACGAATACGGATAACAGATTAGCCAAGAATACATATATATTTGTATACAGAGAACAGATTAGCAAAGAATATGTATTTGTATATGGGGTGATTAATCGTTATCGATCTTATCGATAAATGTAGGAATGGGAGGAGACACAGAGAGATTAGAGCAGAAAGAAAGAAGACTATTAAGTAAACAATTATAATAATACAAGTCGTTCCCGATTTATTTACTGCTAGTGGATATTCGGAACCCACATAAATATCGTCAACAACGCTCAACATATTTGGCAAATAATATCGAGCATATTGAATTTGATTGCGTTCCAGTTCCAGTTGTGATTTTGTGGTTCGGTTTCTGTTTCGGGTTCAGCACACAATCCGTTCAACCCTGCACCACCTACTTTTATATTGTCACTTTTGTGTACGTTTACGTGCGCCTGATTGATGGCGTCCCTTGTTTACCCATCGGACAGCAACAAGGTTGCCAAAAGAAACAAAAAATCAAAATGAAAACACACACAGAAAGACCAACAGATTTCAAGAAACATGCTCGCAAGCCATAATCGTGATATATCATAATGCCCAAGATTCCGTTGGAGTTGGAGTTGAAGTCTGAGTTGGGCGCAACTCGTGATATATCTTGGCTGGCAAGCTGAAATCTTCAGAATCTATCAAAAACGTTGCTAAATACAGCTTTCAAATACAGGTCTGTGTGTGAATGCCTCAAATTGTTGCAATTTGCTGTTACTAATTGCAGTTGAAGCATACGTTGAATACATTATAAATTTTAAATGCTTGCTTGGAATTTAGTTTCAGTTAACACGTTTTATTTAAGAGCTTAAAGCATATTGTAGTCGTTAGTTAAGCGTACACTTTTAAGTATGTGCAAAGGCAAATATGCTACATGCTACATGCTACATGCTACATGCCGCATGCTACATGCCGCATGCTACGTGCTGCGTGCCAACATGCAACGCATCTGGCAGTCAAAGCTACTCAACCTAAACGCCCTGCCACACATACACACACACAGACACAGAGTAGAGTGAAAGGATACGAGCAGAAGAAGAAGCAGCAGCCAAGGAAAAGAAGCGAGAAAAAAATGAAGTGAAATTTACTTTGACATATTTTTGTGCTTAGCAAAGCAAATACTTTCATTATTTTTGCCGTTGGCATTAAATTTCGTGCATTGTGGTTGTGCCAGCCGCTGGCTATGTGCTACGTAATCACACCCACCCAAACACACACATACAATATCATGGGCGAACCACTTGCCTCTGAGCTGCATTTGAGTGGCTCAAAACATTTGTGCTACACGCCCACAATAACAGCACACAGCTGAGTGGTTTGGGGGTTAAGGGGAGACTGATAGTGGGGATATAGATGACCAACGTGGACAGTAGCGGAATTTTGTATATATTTTGGTAAACGTCCCACTGGACAGAGCAGGACGAGACCAGGACACAAAGAACTGCGGAGCAGCGGTATTCAGTATTTCGATAAACGTCACTGGACAGCCCAGGCACGGATCGGGAGGTGCTGGGTAGCGGTTGGGTGGGTGGTGGCTGGTGGGTGATGGGTGATGGGTGGGTTGCTTCTTTCTTGTGTTACGTTAGTTGTGGAATTTGTAATTTTTGCTGAAAACAATTTTAGATGCCGGCGCTTGGGAGACTGGAACTGATTGTAGATACGACACGCTCCTTTGACTCAGCGACCCAGCCATCAGCCGACCATCCTAACTCGCTTTCTTTGTTGTCTCTTCGTACATGTGTGGGTGCATGTATATGTATGTGTACGATATATATATATGTACAAGTATTGCGATTGTGTTGACGCGTCTTCTTTTCCGGAGTTCATGACACAATTTCAACAGCGTTACGCTTAAATAGACGTTTATTTATGTCAAGCTTTCCACTCCCCTGCCAGCAAACATTCTTGCCTTCGCTCTAACTGTAACAGAATATATATATGTGTATATGTATATACACGGTTGAAATTTGGTCGAAATATATAGAAAGTTGGAAAAGCTGTTGACTTTAAGCATTGAGCACATATTGGCTAATCACTCGATTGTTTCGTCTCTCAAAGCTATCAATTAAGTAGGATCTGCTGAGTTCCAATAAGATTCGATTACCTTTTTCAACGGCGAAAGCGAGATTAATTAAAATTATGTGCAGCAAGTCATTGAGCATGGCAAACTCATCTAAATCCAATTGTGAACGAATCTCTAATTGCGATGTGCAGTGCTTTTGGGCTGCGACTCCTCTTCCTGTGCTTCCAGCTATTATCTGGGATTAATTGAGTCAGAATGGTCGCTTGCAGAGTAAACTCTGCTCGACGACAACGAACAAAAAAAGAAGGATAGAAAAAGTGAATAGCTTGAATGCATTCACAACTAATTGTTCGTCCATTCGACCTCATTTCACTTTGCCACTCGGCGGTCGCGATTTGTCAAGTCAAGCGGCATCATTACGGAACATTGTCATCAATAGCCCCAGCAAACATGACTTGGGGTTTGTTGCTCTTGTACAACTGCAACAACAACAGCAACAACTACAACAGCAACACCAACAACTACAACAACTACACCAACAAGTACAACAACTACAGCTACTTCTACTTCTTGTGGCCAGTACGACTTTATTATGTTCCAAAATCAAGTTATTGCTCTTGTGTTGCTGTTGTTATCATTGTTATTGCTATTGCCTTTGTCGCTCATGTTGTTGCTGCTGCTGTTGTTGTTGGTTTCATGGACCAATATAAAAAAGGCAACCGAAACTTTTGGTCGCTCGTAAATTTTGCGAAATAAAATGGCAATAAAACAAGCCATATTCTTATGCTCTTGTGTTTTTCGTACATTCGGCAATTATTTGATTACTTTAGCTCGAAAATTTATTAGCTAAACAAACACTGAAGTTCACACACAGCCACACAGACACACACACACGCACACACACGCACACACACACACACACGCGCTTACAATTATAGTGCGCAACTTTGCTGAGTGCTAAAGCACGTTTCGTTACAACACTCACAGCAAACAGTAGAAAGAGATGGATGTGCTTTGAGATAGAGTCTCGCTCTAGAGAGAGAGAGAGAGAGAGAGAGAGAGAGAGAGGGAAAGAGCGATAGAGAGCTGCTCTTTGTAAATATTAAAATAATCAAATTTAATTTTTCGTGTTTAATTGCTTGGGTGGTTGTTTGCACCGCACATGTTCTATTTGCCTAATCTTAATCGCTGCAATCTACTCACATACATGGCTCGCACACACCCACACACGCACACACACACCCACACACGCACACACACAACACACACTTGGGTGCTTAAGAGCAGGCTACGAACACCCACTAATTTGCAAAACTGTAAGCTTGTTTCTTGATGCCATGAATTTTAGTTAATAAATTCTTAATAAATAATATTTAAATAATGTCATCTACTGAAAATGATGTTGGTAATTTTGAAAATAATAAATATAATATATGTCGTATATATATAAATATGTATACAGAACTGCAATATAAATGTATCGGAATTACCGAAAGGAAGCAGTTATTGAACAAATAATCAATCTTGATGTGCGCCAGGTATACGAGAACCTATATTCCACATTTGAAGTCGCTATCTCTTATAGTGGCGGGGCGGCCATTCCCAGGATGTATGTCAATGATTTGGTTGTAGATAGTTTGTCCTCAAAAAGGTTCACCAACCCCCTTCCCCCCTAGCATCAATCAAATATGAGATACAGCAATCCCAAGATAAGTATATAAATATATATATATATATATAATACATATAATTATATACATATACATATAAATATATATATATATATATATGATAGATATGCTATGTGTGCATTTATGCATCCATTAATGCATGTATATATGTATTTATGTAAGCAATATAATTGCATGAATTCAGGCATATAAAATATACCCTTCTTTCAATACTTGATGGGGTATGACAGTTTGTATTTATCTAATTTAGTTTCATACTAAAAGTCGATGGGTTTCTTAGAGCGCATACATTTTACTTGGTTTAACTTGTGCGTCCAAGGATAACAAGAGACTACGAAGCCAAATTTTATGATATGAAATTAATTGAAAACAATTCGCTATTTGGTGGGCAAGGATCACAGCTCCAAGAGTTAAATAGGAGGATGCACTAGATGACATTGCCATCAGGTTCCGGCGGCGACGATGATGATGATGGTGGTGATTGCCCCTGCTGCTTCCTGAGGATGGCATCAAGCGAAGCGATTATTGAGTCGTTGCCAACGGTGCTCCAGAGCCTCCCGCCTCACTTGCTCCCACTCCGCTGCTCGTTGTTCTTCCATCAACATAGTAAACGTAAGCCTGCCATCTCCGCCGCCCACGTGTGTCATCAGATTCATTGGCTCAGCGTCGAACATGCCGATCACATGCTCATTGTCGCCAACAGGGACAATCTCCACAATACCGGGTTGCCTCCTGTCCAGCCGCGGCAGACGGAGCCCATTTGGAATTATCATCCTCACATCCCTCTCCTGGAATAGGCGTCTATTGCCTTGTCCGCGTTCGATCATAGGGGATTCGTTGTGATTGTTGTTCCTGTTGGTGTTGCTATTGTTGTTCCCACTGTTATAATTATCGTTGCGATTGTTGCGATTGTTGCTGTTGGAAGCCATTGTATTTGCACTACTGATTTGAATTTGAAAAACATGAAACAGAAAAGTTACGAGCTCTGTGTGAATATATCATTCTATAGGGAGCAACGGCCAGGCCTACTCAATCCAATCAAAGTTGACTTCAATCAGCCAAAACAATAACAAAACCAGAGTGTTTTAGCTTTTGAAGCTCTAAATCTGCATTTTTGATTGCTCAGAGTTGGATTTAGCAAAAGTGGAAGGTGGATTACGAGGCACCTGCTTCCAAGATTGGTCAGTGAACTCCCTTTTCCTTCACACAAGTCACAAATTAATAGATAGAGCCTCAAAATTTAAGGGATACTTTCATGGCAACCTCAAAGATGATTTCATAAAGTACCAGATTAAAGCAAACAAGTAGGAATGCTGTTGTCGAGTGAGCTCGACTCCGATATACCCTGAACCCAGCTGTTAAATATATTCCAGCTTTGTTGGCAAATTACCCTTTAAAAAGTTTTGCACCCAAATGTGAGCAGGGTGCTGCAAATGCAGTACTTTGTTATGGCAGCAGAGTAAACAAACTAATCTAAATTTGTATTCACATTATTCATCCATATATACATATACATATATACACGCAATCGTATAGATAGAAAAAAGGTCAATATGGGAATATGTTTACAACTATAACTTGCATTTTATATATTAATTAAAGGCCTCTGCCTTTAATATTGTGGCATTTATTACTATCGGAAATCGAAAGGTATTGATATTCGACAAACGGAGGCGATAGGTATACGAGCACTTATATTCCAAATTTGAAGTCTCTGGCTCTTATAGTCTCTGATATCTGCGTGTTCAGACAGACAGACCTGATCAAGAATATATATACCTTATGGTTTTGGAGATGCTTCCTTCTGTCTGTTATATACATATGCTATTTACATATATATATATATATATATATATAGATAACTATTATATCCTTGTTAGCCATTTTCAATGGGTTCAGGATATAATGATCAAAAGCGTCTTTAATCATATTATATATCAATTAGTTGCTGCTTAATAGTTATTCCTTTCCAAATTCTTTTCTGCCTGAATACTTCGCATGAGAGTTGTGCTGAAAAGTGTTGTTCAGATTATGTGCATAGTGTGGGCGTTACATCACTTGCTTAACAGCATTAAACCCTTTTTCGCCATTTTCAATGGGTTCAATGTATAAAAATAAAAAATGTACTCAATTAAGAATAGATTATTAGGGAAGTAAAGTGTTTATTGTGTTTGTATATGTTGCCTGGGATGAAACTGCGCTGATATTTACAAGGTAAATAAATGTTTCTGATTGATGATGCCTGAAATGGACAGATGTTATCTATATATATATATATATGCATATGTATTGGCTGACACAATATGTGTGCATAGCGGTATCTGTTAAGTACATAATGAAAGGGCATATTGACAGCTGATTAATTTGTTATTTGCCTCCACAGAATCGGCCTTAACATTCACTCGGCAAGTTTAGGGATAATCCTGTGCGGCAGTTGGCAGTTAGGGGGTGGGAGGTGGTATAGAAGCTAAGCTCCCGGGAATTGGAATTGTCAATATGTTAAAAATACTGAGGGATAACCGAGGCGAATCGAGAAAACGTTGATAATGCGATTTCAATGGGCATATGCATTTAACATATTAAAATACAATTTGCAGTATTAAGAGCTAAGCTGGGATACTGCTGCCACAAAAATCAAACGCATTTTCAATCCTTTTCGTCCAGAGATCCTTTTCGTTGGGGGATAGGGATGGGGCCAAAGCAGATTAGGCTCAGGCAAATCATCAACACATCATCAAGGACAGATGCAGATAAAAGCCGAGGAAGGTTGATGCCGAGAGATGAAGGGAGAGGTAGAAGGAAGAAGAGGGGGAAGGATATTCAAGAAATAGGAAATGCTTGAAGTAGCTAGCGAATGGCCTGTTAAGACACAGCCACGCCGAATTGAATCAATAAAATTCAAATTAGTTTTGGGTAATCATTGTACAGAGCCTCAACTTTGTACTCTCTCTCTCTCTCTTGCACACTCTTTGCCTCTGTCTCTGTCTCTCTCTATCGCAGAGTGCGACGAGGCGTTCAATCATTTATCCATTTCAGTGGGCGCCCAATGCAAAAAGGATCCAAATTGATACCACCGCACTGTCGCACCACAGAAGTTTGGCCAAAGTGTTTGCCGGCCTAATCCACTTGAGTGTCAAGTGAAACAAAGGCTACCCCAAAGCACAGTCCACAGTCCGCAGTCCGCAGTTCGTTGTTCTTCGTTGTTTTGACTTTGCCTAGATTGTTGTCTACGCAAATCAAATCAGAATCAAGTAATTTTGCCATGATTTCCAACGCTTGACCGCAAGCTCAATTAAATTACCAACTGCCGATGGAGCAGCGAGCATGAAGACACGAGAGCAGCGCAGATGCTGCCACAAGCCGCTGTGGCAATACCCTTATCATGCTTATTAAGACTTATACAACTTTCCCAAAGTAAATCCCCATATTTAGTGCTTTAAGTCTGCCGTAAACCAGACTGAATAGGCAATGTGCCAAAATGTTATATAGTCGAGTTGGGCTATAACTTTCAGAGGTCCTGCAATTAGTATGATAGTATTCTATACACATATCTCTTCATAGATTAGTCCTTTTCGCTCTTGGCTTTTAACATTGAGCTGAGCAAATTGCATTGCGCTTCATCGGGATTGTTAACTGGACGGAAAAGCGGAAAAAGTTCCCAAACGGGTGCTATGGATTTGTGGCACATTAGTGAAACCCACGCTGCGAATTTTTGTTTGCCCCACCAACTCAACCTTCTCACTCTATCTAAGTCTTCCTCTCCCTCTCTCCCTCTCTCTCTCTCTGTCTTTTCATTGGCAATCATCCTTCAACTCAATTCTGCGTCCAGACGCTTCGTTGGGTTTTTCGGCGATTTGCATTTCCCCGAGGAAATGGGCAGCGGCAGCCAGCTCCTTGCCACAATATCTGCTCTCCTCCCTAGCCACGGTCTGGTTTCTGGGTCATGCTTGGCGGCTAAGGCGTTAAGTGTCTTGGATTTATTATTAGATTTGTCTCTGTCCATGTGTGTGTGTGTGTGTGTGTGTGCGAAAGGATGTGTGTTATGTGTGCTTTGACGCTTGTTGTTGCTGTTGCTGTTTTGCTGTTTCGCCTGGCAAATCTCAACAACTGCGTGGCAGCTTTAGTTAAAGCTTGATCCGCTCCTCCAGCTCCTCCCTCTCCCAGCGCACGCCTTGCTCCCTGCTCTCGTGCTAATGCGGTTTGTTAGTTTTTGGCTGTCATTAAAAGGCTTTGCCATGGGATTTGTGTACGTGTTGAAACTAACAAACTTTTCCATCGCACACACACATACATATGTACATATACATATATAAATACATACTCTGCTGTGTTGCGGCATTGTCCTACTGCGTCCTGCTGTTTCATATTACCAGCTGAATAATAATCAATTTAGGTGAAATTTGACAAAACAGCTTAAAGCCATAAAACGTTTCGTTTGCCTAAATGGAACCGATTATATACATCTATAGAGCTACAAATTTGTCGTCTACGTTTTATGGCCGAAAAGACAGGAATTAGCCAAGTTAGCTAGACGGTCACTTAGCCAGTTTCTGCCGCTTGTGTGCGATGGATAAGTTTGTTTCACTTTCAACACACACGAGTGTGTGTGTGTGAGAGCAGCAGTCTCCTATTTAATTTGAGCTCAGTTAAATTATGCAACTTAAATCATGCCAATACTATTTGATTGTCTCCCAAAGGGCCAATTAACCATTTAATTTGGGGGCCAACTCAAGTTGTTGGGCATCTTTTGATTTGCATCAAGCTGCTGAATGAACTTTGACATTCACTTCAAATTTGTGCTAACATCATTTGCATCAAATTGCAAGAGCTGTGAACAAGTTAACTAAAACGGGTCGCGAATAGAATATACCCCTCAATTAAATAATTATCGATTGACCGATTAACATTGAGGAAAATTCGATTATTTCAATTCGATTGAGATTGCATTGAGCAGAGGTTATGAAATATGGAATATGATTTGATTTGCTCAACCACCACAACTTTCACATACATAGTTTCGCTGTTAGTCGCATGGACTCTTTGCCACTTTTGGTGCAGGGTATAGATATTTGTCTGCCTTGTCTGTCTGCTTTATATGCTTGAGGGTATTTCAAGATTTGTAATAACAAAATGGTTTTTGATGTTCTGTCTTTGCACAATGCTTCAGTGAGCCTCCCCATACACCTCCACCCGCCGCACATTCCCCTCTGCTACACCCACCCTTCACCTCCACTCAATCGTTCCCATCCGCTTGTCATTGTGTTCTGTGTCTGCGTTTTGGCAGCGGTTTATTTTTATAGTTATTACACTTTGCCTCTGTGCAATGCGATTGTTGTTATTGTTGTTGTGCGGTTGTTGTCGTGGGCTGTCCTTATTGTGTCACGCTGGCGCTTCAACTCTTGCCTCAGTGCTCGTCCTGATCCCGGTCTCATCCGCAAGCACCTTATTGTTCTCATGCCTCAGTTGTCGATTTCATTTTTTTGTTTCTTTTTCGTTTTTTATTCCTTCTTGCTGTTGTTGTGCACTGTGTCTGCTGTTGCTGCTGCTGTTGCTGCTTTTATGTGCTCTCAGTTTTAAAAGGATTAAGCTGTCGTTAGATTTTTGTCGCCCCTCCACGCCTTTGCTCAGCCTGACCAAAGCAAAGTCTGCATTCCTGGCATCGCATCATTGTCTCGACTCCCAGCATCGATTATACATAAAATGCTGCAGCTATCCCAAGTGTCGCTAATGGTCGCATTCCCTCATCCTAATCCCAATCGCAAAACCAATATCAATCTCAGTTCAAATACCCGTTCGAGTTGGCATTTTAAGGTCAGAACTGCGAGTGTCAAATGATATTTAAGAAGATCTCCACAATCATTTTGTATAAATCAATATATATGTATATATAATATAGTAAGACTGATGTTAAGACCAGTTAAGAATTCGAAATTATGCTGGAAATTCTAATTTCCCATTATTTTGTCAATCAATTCGTATCTAAATCAGCTTAAGGCACATGCATCTCTTTGACTTTAAGCATTGAAGCCACTTAAAATAAGAAGTGCCTTGACACAATTTGGTGGCTTGGAGTCCCATGCGATCCCAGAAACCAAAAACCCAGATATCAGAATCTCAAGCAGCATCTGCTCAAAAAGCTTTCAAGCTAAACGAATTAAAGATAAAGCAGCAAGTTAATAAGCAAGTGTTACCATAAATGCGAGCAACTTGAATTTCAGCCAGTTTCTTAACTTGGCAGGTAATCTGTGAGCCATGTCAGCGCTCCAGGGTTTCGGTAGAGACTCAAACACGAAGCGACAAGTTGCGTTAAAAAGGGAAGTGGCATAAATAAATAAAAAAGCAATAAAAAAGAAATTAAAATTATGGATGCTCCAGTTGACAGTTGACAGTTGACATCGACTAAATGTATACCCTCTACAGCTGAACACTCGCACTTTATACGGAAAGACTTGGGAAGAGAACATATATTTAATATAGCATTTATGACAAATGCGGCTACTTGTTGCTGTGTAATGCATTTGTCAAGCTTGACTGTACCATTTTACTAAAACTCCTTTTCTTTAGAGGGTATGAGGCATTAAAAAGAAGTAAAACAAACTGAAAGTCATGCAAAATCAACACAATGTGCCCGGAAAGTCAATGGTGGCCAGCCGGACCACGGCAAGAGTCCAGAACAGACCGGGTCAGACCGGAGCAGAGCAGACTAAAATGAGTCTGGACTCAGCCGCACCACGTGACATTTATTGGGCCGCACCGCGCCACACCGAACTCAAAGAAAAAGTGCAATAAACCTGAGTGTGCGTGTGTGTGTGTGTGTGTGTGTGTATAAATTGGTTTGGGAATGGAGTGGCAGTTTCAAAAAGCATATTTTGCCGTTTTCTGTGCTCGGTTTTCGCCTCAGTTTCAGCTGGGTCCTCGAACCCGTCCAGCCGAGCAACCTGGCGAAAGGGTTAGCCGCTCATAAAAATGTGGCCGGTGTTGACGATAAAAATTTTTTCAAAAATGTTAAGGCCAGTTGGATGTGACTGACAGTTAGCCAGAGAGAGAGAGAGAGAGAGAGAAAGAGAGAGAGATAGAGTGGGATAGGGGGAAGGGGGCTTATGGCAAGTAGGGGGAAACGAGACCATATTGTGACGCTGCTCGTTTTGTGGCCTGTTTTATTATATTTATACATACATATATGCATATATATATATATATATATATATTTTTTATATATGTTTTTTTGGGTGCTTTTCTTTTGTATAGGGTTGGCCTTTTAAAGACCTGAGGCAGATGGAGCATCGCGGTGTATTATCGTGGCTTAGAGCAGGTGTACCCAAAGTGAAGTGGGCGAGTTGAAATATGGTCAGCATGGCATATATATGGCGTATATATATATGAGTGAAACGGTTACATTTAAATTCATATCATATTTCATGGCTTGCAATGAGAATCGCGGTTTTTCTCTTTTGGATTGTTCACAATTGAACCATTTCCCCTTTTAGCCCGGCAAGGACCTTTTGTTCGAGCGGCTGGCACGTACAGACAAACACACACATAGAGATAGAAAGAGAGAGAGGGGGAGAGGGAGAGACGCATGGCGACACTTGAGAGCAAAGGGCGGAGAAGCAATTAGCCTTGTGCTTCTGGCCATCCAATCTACCTTCGTCCACATGACTCGGCTGATTTCAGGATTGCGTATTAACCCGTTTCGCCAGCCTTCATTTATTGCCCTTGGCCACGTTTGCGTGAGAATGTGTATGGTTGTGTGCGTGTGCATGTGTGTGCCTGTGTGTGTCTGTGTGTGAATTATAAACTATTGTTTACACAAAGCGGAAGTCCTTGCCCGAGTGACTGCTACATGCTTCATTAAATTATGCTTTATTAGCCTTACGGGAGTTGAATATGAAGTAGTGCCCAACCGGCCATAAGACTCAGTGCTTTCCATATGCTCAGCATAGACAGAGCGGCAGAGAGACAGAGCGACAGAGCAACAGAGACAGCTACCTAGTGCTAGAGAGAGAGCGAAGACTCCGCTTGATTGGGGTTGTGTGTGTGGCACGGGTTTGCTTGGCTGGTTGGGTTGGGGGTGTTTCAACTTGCTGTGTAACGAGAAATTTATGTTTTTTGTCAAGTGATAAAATTTTTCGCTTACATACGCAGTTAACAGGCGCTCGCAAAAGGCTCTCGCACATAATTTGTGGCTATAAATTGAAAATTCAATTTCTTCAAGTCTTTTCATACAAAAAGACAGATAGAGATAGAGAGAGAGAGAGCGAGAGAGAGAGGGAAAACGACAGGAAGCTCACCTGACCAAGCGCAAGGAAACCCCTTCGTGGAGGGAGATTGTCCTTTGAGAGGGGGGCCAGTTTACGATTTGTTTGGGTTCGCATTTTTGCGACCCTTTCGCTTGGTCTTTTGTTTTCTCCGGGCTGAATTTCGAGTTTCGCTTGGTTTGTTTAGGTCAAATGAAGAGCACGTGTTTTGGGCAGTTTTGTTGTTGTTGTTGTTGTTGCTGTTGCTGCTGCTGCATGGGCTGCTGCGGGCTGATAATTGGCGCCAGTGAAATGCAAATTGATCATTTTCAGCTGGCTCTCTAATTAGTCAAAGTGGCAGCTGTGAGTGAGCCCAGGGCTAAATAAACAATAACACAATGGCACGATGGCAAGATGACAAGATGACAAGATGACAAACGCAAGGGGTAAGCTCCATCCCGCTTCAAGGATATCGGGCTGATTAGCAAGCGAAGGGCCGAGCTCGCTCTATAGATAAACACGCGCCCGCATCAAACACAATGCTCGAATACATGCTTTGCATTTATGCAGCGATATCAAAAGATTTTTTGTGCTGACGCCACCTCTCTCGGCAACAACAGCCACAGAATCCCTTTGAGTTAACCCTAACAGCAGCAAATTTATACATATGTATGCATATGTATACATATGTATACATCCTGTTCACTGTTCACTGTTCACCTTGGACAGTTTTTCATTCTTTCCTTCTATTTTTTTCCTTGATTGATTCCGTTTGATTGATGCGCCCCCAAGGCATCGACAGGCCCTTCAGCTATGCCATCCATTCCACCTTAGGGCCGAGGATAACAGAGAATAGCAAAAACTGCTGACTACTGGAAATATGCACAACGTAAGTGGATATACCCATTATATATGCCCCCTCCATATCTGCTGATCACAGTTATCGACTGCGACAAGCTTTTTGCCTGCCGCCTGACGCCGACTTTTTAATTAGCCCCCCACAAGGGCAACCTTGGCTGCATGTAAAGGAAGGAGCGTACGATGTGATGGAAACACGAGTTTCCGTCATAATCCAATTTGTATATTTCAAGTGATTGGTGATGGCAGCAGCACGACAGTGACATTGCTCCACTAACAAGCCATAGTTACGCATAATTGTGCCATCGAGTGGCTGCTGGCTGACGTTGAGCTCAGGTGAGCAAGCACACAAAAGGCAAACTCAACTCTTCAGCACGAAAGCCATTCTGAAGCACCAGCGAACAGCAAACAAGGATCTCAAGCCATCTTCATTATCCTCGCTCAGAAGTATGCTACAAATTGGGCTTTAAGTTGCAGTCGCTGCACCAGCATGTCAACTACTTACGCAAATATGCAAATAAGAAACTAAAATAAATTGAAGTATTGAAAATATCCAAGAAATCGAGAATTAAGACTTGATATATGATGATTATTTAATTGTACATCAGATTCAATTGAAAGCTGCTCTGTAGCAATTCATATTATTTTGGATTACTTTAAATTTGAACTGCACTCGGCACCTGTTCAATTGTCACAAAAAGTGGCTGCTGCTTCAAAAGTTCCTTTTGAGGTACTAAATAAGATTTTTTATTTGCTTTCGATTCGCTTCAATTAGCTGCCGGCAAGGGCATCACTTGATTTGAGGCCAACTCTATTAGCAATAATTGAAACTTAAGCATGCCATTAGCTTTGACTTAGCTCATAAAACACACACACAATAATCCACAAGCTAAGCCACAAGAGAGCGCAGCAGCTGTTGATGATGATGAGATATGGATATCGAGGTGGATGCCGATGTGGATATTGATGTCGATGTCGATGTGGATGTGGATGTGGATGTGGATATGGGGGGACGAAGATGGAGCGTCCACATTAGCATGTATTTTTATCATTTATATGCATGGCAGGCGGCTCATGAAAGTCAGCCTTATGTGATGCGATTGCTTACTTCATGTATATACGCATACACACACACACACACACACACACACACACACACCTACACGCACACACACACACACACACACAAGTTCTCCATATGCTTTGATTCAGCTAACTGAATAAAAGTTGAGGCTCTTCATCGACTTTCAGATACTCTTACAGATTCAGTTGCCTTTGCGGCATTTATGTACACTCAAAGAAAATAGGCCTAATTATCTCTGTGGCATTTATGTACACTCAAAGAAAACATGTCTAATGAACCCAAGTACAATCCTTACTTCAAGCTAATTTGCTCAGGATTGATTGAAGAACTTTAGTATCCACAAAGAATGAAGCATAAACCGGAAATAGGAATTTCATCTGATTTAAGCATAATAAATGCACATTGTTTTGCTCTCAGTGTATAGCGGTTGCAAGCTTGAAAAAATAGCGAATATAATCCAGTGCACATGGCTACTGAATTCACATGTTGGGGCTTTAAATCATTTACGTATTGCAGTCCCGGATTCAGCCTTACGACCGCTGTGGGCCAGGACTCTGGACTCTCTGGACAGTCTGGTCAGTGGCCAAGTTCGAGTCCGTTCATGTTGTGTGGCGTGACGTAATAGATATTACGCGACCGTACACATTCATAAAACATTCTTGCGCGTAACTCACATAATATCGTAATCTCACATGTTCTTTCATTAAATAATTCATTTAATTTGATTTCGCTTACAGGCCCACATACATATATGGTGAACATGTAAGATACTATCTTTATATATATATATATATATATATATACATATATATATGTATGTGAGTTGGGGGACTTGTGCAACCCAATGGCTTTTATGCGATCCAGTGAAATTTATTTGCAGGGCATTAAATGAAAATATACACAGCATTTGAAATGATATCGTAAAGGTTCCCCACGGCTTCCTCATTATGCTAACCCCCTCCCTCCACGACTCCTCCTCATGCCCTTTTCATATCTAAGGCTCGAATAGCTGTAAAAACAGATTAAATGGTTGCAGTTGCACCATTTTTAATGGGCTGCTCAAACGAAAAACTTTTCATAATTGCGATAAACTTAGCCTCAAGTTAAAGAAGCAAAATAACCAAAAGATAATATGATGTAATTAACTTGCATCTTAAAGCAGATCCAACAATTTGAAGCAGTTGCCAGCATCAGCACTTTTCACACGTGTCTGCAATGTTCATTTCGCGTGGTTCTTTTCAATTTGCCCAAACATCTGGTTCCTTTGACAGGACTAGAAAGGAGTATGCCTCGCATGGGATGCGACGGTTTATATGCAGATTATCCCAAATTTGTTGACGCACAGCGTAGTCAGTTTGTAAAGGAAAGTCTCTCTATTTGTTAGACTCATTGCCCACCCAGCAACTCATTCTTTGCGAGCTGAGTTTTCGTGGACAAAAGGCAAAAGTTTATGCAAGACATGCCCGAAATTCATGGAAAGGCATCTTTGAAAGCGAATCGCATTTAAATTGTGCCCATGTGCTGCTGCACCACGTGGGCTATGTAATGCAGCGTGTGTGGCAGTGAGGAGTGGGTTGAGGCATGGAATTGAAAGAGTTTCGGGTTGATGTTGCACTTACCAGACAGCGGACGGCAGCGGGGCGAAAGCAGGGCGAAAGCGGGGCGGGGTTGAGTGTAGAAATAATGGCTTCCCAGAAGCAAGAAAAATGGTAAACGAAAACTTTCATCTTCTCCTTTATATTTTTACTTAACTACGTGCCAGGCTGTTAAGCGAAAAATCGCAAAGTGGCAGGACAGATGCAGAGATTAGGCGGGGTGGCAAGCAAAGCAAGCAAGAAATGCTTTTGGCCCAGTTTTCCTTAACGTTTGTTTGGATATCAGTTTTCATCTTTGAATTTGCTCTTCCTTAATTCGAGCATAGTTCACGCTTAGCGCACAGCGGCCATGCCCTCTAAAATGCACAGTGATCGAAGCTAGTGGCATGTGGCATGTGGCAAAGGTGAGCCTTTGAGGCACGTTAACAATTTTCTTGCTTTGTTTCATGCTGCGGAATTTGATTAGGCAACAATAAATCCTTTGCTTCATTTGCTAAAAGCTGCACAAAACGAGACTAAGGCCTAAGTACCGGAAGGGGGCGTGTGGGCGTGGGGGTGGTGGATGTGGTCGGGAGTGCCAAGTGGGCTTAGCAAGTGGTCGGCTCAAGCTTTGTGTACCTGTGGTATTTGGGGCTCTGTGGTTTTTGGAGGCGGCTTATGTAAAATTAGCATGCGAAAATATTTGTCAAAGATTTGCGCAAAATTATGCGCAGCGCAGTGTTTGTGCAAAAATACACGAACCGAAACTTTTCACATTTTTAATTTGAAATTTCCACCGAGCATGCACGTGTGTATGTGTGTGTGTGTGTGTGTGTGTGTGTGTGAGTGTGGCCAGAAAAGTTTGCTGACTGAAAATATTTGGCAAAAAATGATGTTGCATCCATAAACTAAAGCGCAAAGCGCTTCAGCATTTTGCAAATTTTCAAACTTGTTTGCCAAGTTTCGTCACATGCACAAAGAGGACATATGCACATACCTACACAAACACACACACACACACATACACACAGAGAGAAACACACACACTTATTTACACACTGAGAGATATAATTTTTTGTGAGCTTTAGTCATGTTTTGATAAGCTATTTACATAAGCTGATGTGCGAGCAGCAGCATGTTATATGAGCCAAGTTTGCGTTGTCGTCACTGTTCCCAAAAAACATTTTGGAAGTCATAGTAAGCTGGGTCAGTTGCCCTCGGGACTGTTGTGTTTGTGTGTGTCGAAATTGTTTGGGACGCTCGCCAAGTCAGCAGCACAAAATACGCGACGGATTAGTGCACAACAAATGCTTCGAGTCAGTCAGTCGGCTTGTGGCAGTGCAGAGAGCAGTGGAAGGGGATGGGGATGAAGGGAAAGTTGTGATCGGTTTGGAAATTTTGGGGGCGTGAGGGGTTCCTTAGGCCCTTTGTATGTCATCGCTCAATGGACGCTTTTAATGGCATTGGAAATGGGCCAGCAAAGGCCGATGATGACCAGGCGATGCGACGTCAACATTGTTGGTTGGTGGTGGTGGTGGTGCTTGCCACGTGGTGGTGTCCAATTACGTCGCATAAACAATGCGTTTTTTATGGCGCTACCGATTATGGTCTGACAACAACAACAACAAACTGACAATAACAACAGATAAGCCACGATGGCGTATACATGATTTTTGATGCCTCCTGCAACCAATTTCATTATGAAGCCCAAATATATAACAGCATGTGCTGCCAAGCATGTGGTATGTATACATAATGTATACGTATGTAACACACACACACACACACACACACACACACTGTGCTGAAACGATAACGAACGGAATTTGAAAGCACTTTGGGGTGGTTCAATATAATCTTAATCTCATTCATTGCCTATTAGTTTTAAATTATAGCTCAAGCTTAGCTATATTAAGTTATTTTGGCGCTCTTAAGTCCTAGCTAAAATTTAAAGCGTTCTTCAAGTTATATAAATCACCTGCACAGGGTTGGCCAGCCTTTGTTAGATCGAACTATGCCAGTCAAGGAAATCATCGTGAGAATTCTTCAAAACTCCAGATCAAGGCTTTAAGGCTATGTACATATAAAAATCCATAGCACATCCGCTCAATACTAATAGAAAAATACATGAAATACATGAGGAGCCACCAATCTGACCAGTGATCTGCTGGACAAGAAGACTAAGCCACCAGAAGACTGTAGAGACTCCATTCATTAGAGATTCCCTTGCAGGCTCCCAATTTGACACTGTTAATCGCATTGCATAATAATAATAAAAAAAAATGTTTGCACCATCTAGCAAAGCACTCAGGCATTAAAGCAGTTTTGTGTGCTGAAATTATAGAACAATTTGGTTAATTAAATTATAAGTTAGTGCAAATGCTGTTTTGGCCGCATTAACATATATGAATATGTTGTCAGGCACTCCTTGCTGCTGCTCAATCACTATTCCATGGCCAGCTTGCGCTTCCCTTTACCATAATTCAATCGTTTGGCTTAAATCGATGATGGCTACACAATTTTCCGTTAAGTTGTATTTGGCATTGGCTTTTCTTTTGTGTTTGTTGCTTTTGTCTTGTTACATGTGCCATGACTGCAGTTTACCAAGTTGTCTCCCAATACTGCCCCCAAACATCGCTGTTCTCCCCACTTCCGCTTGGCATCTTTGGCATTGAATTTGATGTTTGGTCCATTTCCGATTTCGCTTCTGCGTTTGCCAATTGACAGTGAAAACTAACGATTCGGAAAAGTAAACGCACTGTGAGTAATATTAGTTTGTAATTTGATTTTATAGTTAGTCTTGTTGTGTTTGTTGCCTTTGTTGCTTTTGTTGCCGCTCAACAAAGGGAATTGCAGGCAATTGTAATTGGAGTGAGAAGCAGTTTGCCCAAAATACAACTGTCTACACATATTTTTGTATATATGCCACACGCTCACACATGGATTGCTTTTTTATTCCGCTATTGTTGTTGGAGCCAGTTGTTGTTTAGCCAGTGCTGCCAGACATTCGCTACTTACTTAATGTTAATGCACTGACAATTGTTTATATGAGCCAGCTGAAGTGAGCCACTTAAATTCAGTTAATGTGCGCTCAAGTTTCCACTCCTCTAATGTGATGTTCTCCTTGTTGCCGTTTGTTTATTAAGCCCTAAGAGCAGGAAACGTAATTCTATTTCAGACTACACAGCTAAATGATCTGAATGCTTAATACTTGTCTGCCAATAGGTAATGCTTAATTCCCTCATCTCAGTATGTATTTCATTACATATTCCATAATCTGCTATCTGTTTGGCCTTACTTTTCTGCTAATGGGGTAATCTTTAAGTATCTTCAGGCATATATCAGTTTCAAGTGTACAATATTCTTTATTGGTTTTGTATTGTTTTGCTACTTAAAGATTGCAATCGAAAGGTCGTTGTTCGACGTTGGGTAATAAATTGTTTAACGATTGTATTCATGAAAATAGAATTCAGTTAACTGCTGTTGCGGCTCGCTGCCAAAATGAGAACAATGAATATATGGAGCAAAAATGGCAAATTCAAAAAAATGTATGCCAAATTTTTTGTGTGCAGCGTGTTTTTGGCCAAAACTACAAACAGCCAACAAACTGGGAAGGAACTCTCTTTCTCGCTCCCCTTTCGATGGTATCGCTGTCTCTGGCTGACTCACTGGCTGAATGGCTGACTGACTCATTGACTCACTGACTCACTGATATGCAAATGATATTGTATTGTGTATGGCTATATAAAACTGATATCTGGCGCACTAATCTTAGATACAAACAATATATTCAAAAAGCGACCTAGATCCTTGCTCAACGTCGAATAAAAACAGCAGCACCCACAGCACAACAACAACAACAACAACAACAACAGCAACAACAACAACCACAGCAACAACTACAACAATAACAATGAGGACTACAACTGCGATAATAATAACAATAGTAAAAGTGAATGCCAGCTCAAAGCAGAGCGGAAGGAACGTAGTGAGCGATGGCTTGTAATGTGCCCGGCTGGGGCAGGAGCAGGGGCATGAGCAGAAGGGTGAGCCACAAGGGGAGGCAGTTAAAGGGGGAGCGTGACTGACTGACTGACTGGCTGACTGGCTGTGGTTGTGGCATAGATGATGAGGCACTCGCGAGCGCAGACGGGAAGAGAACGAGAACGAGAAAGAGAAAGTCAACTCAAGCCAAGGATTGAATGGAACTCGTTCATCGAGTGCGAGTGTGTGGGAGTGTGTATGTGTATGTGTGTGTGTGTGTGTGTGTGTGGAATATTCAAAAATTACACTCGAAGTGAATGATTGTTGTTGTGGCACAACAAAACAATAGGCAATAGACACAACATTTGAATGGCAAATACGAGAACAAATAACTAGCCAAATGTCAGTGCGAAGTGCACAGCCCAAATTCAAGTCCAAATCCAAAGTGGAAAGCCATTGTAGAGTACAAATACCAAGTATATCTGATATACATATATATGTGCATATATTATACATTTGTAAATATTATATGTACAACCTGACTGCTTCGCTATCATGATGCCAGTTCAGCAAAGGAAATACCAAAGTTGCCAATTCATTTTATGTTAATGTGCTCAAGTATTGTAAACAAATGCTAATTATATTTAATCTTAAACTGAAGCGATAGATATATGTATATATATATTTGTATATAGTATAGTATAGATGATGTATTGGCCGGGGTCACGTCAGGCATCTCCACAATATTGCCTTATATTGCCAGGTGTCAACTAACTGACTAACTGACTTTGGTGGTCATGCGATATTTATTGCAAGGGCGTTAGACAACACCAACATGTACAATGCCAGCTCTGCCTCGTCTCTTTGTGACACGTGGCATGCAATAGTGGAGTTGCCACATGAAGTGAATGGAGTCCCCCCCCCCCCCAACAGGGTAATCAAATTGCAGCTGCGGCACCTAGCTGCATAGCTTGCAACAACAACAACAACAATGGTAAATATAATGCCAAGTGGATTATTGATTAGTTATAAAGTTGTTGTTGCTGCTGCTGCCCGACAACTGCAGCATGTTGTTGCACTTTACAAAATTGTCAACGTGACAGAAAAAAAAACTAAAGCAGAAAAAAGTAAAGCATAGAAAAAAACTGCTGACAAGGTCGTCGATTTTGAGGGTACAGCAATGCAGCCAGACCCTCAGCAAACCACCCAACCACCCAGCCGACTCCTCTCTCCCCCTGGCACTCTTGTTTGGCAGTAATTGCTGCGAGCTTTTGTTTGCGTATTTGCTGCAAATGTGACTGCAAGAACTGCAACAATTGATGACGACAACGTTTCGCTTCTGTTGTTGTTGTTGTTTTTGTTGTTGTTTTTGTTTTCGTTGCCGTTGTCGTTCCGTTTGGCTTATTTTATTGCGGCTTATTTGACTTTACAACGAGTCGAGTTCACATTGCTCATTTATATTGAGACTGTACATATTTCCGCTATGTAGACCGAGTCCAGGCCAAGTTGTTGCCCCAACCCCAACCCCAATCCCATTTCCAACCATACGACCATCCGATCACCCAACTCATCCCCTCAACCCATCCGCTGGATTGTTGGTAGTCATCATGCGGCGTCGACGTTCACCGCAATTTGTGTGCCTGCAGTGACCCAGTAACATGGAAAGCAGCCGCATCGACAACAACCACAACAACAACAACAACAACCACCTACTCACACCACATAAATACACATACACATACACATATAGTATAGTGGAATATAGTATAGTCAGCGGGCCCCATTCTCGTTCATTCCATCATTTTGCCCATCCTTAGAGCCATCCTTATGCCTTGTGCCTTGTGCCTTGTGCCTTATGCCTTATGCCGTCTTGCTCACCCTTTTAGGCCGTTGTTGAAGCGCCTTCCGCACAAATTCCTCCATTTGACCCACTTAAATGGCGTAATTTATGATTTTACAGTGTGAAATTGTTTAAAAGTGGAGCCCCCTAGCGCCGGCTCTTGTCCTCTCTCTTTCCCAGCCGGAGCGTTAAGTGAAGTGTGGTTAAATAGGAAACGAAAGATATAGCATAGAATTGAGGCCTACTTATATAAAGTCTCCACAAACAGCAAACTCACGCATTCCACATGCAATTAAATTACGCTCGTACACAGAAACCACATAAAAATATGACATTTAATAGTAATTGCTCTGATTTTGGATTAGTGGACTCAATAAATGGCTAAAGAAAATTACTAAATTATTAAATTGAAATAAAATAAAATCAAAACTGGTTGAAAATTAAAAATATAAATAAAAATAATAATAATAAATAATAATAATGATACTAAATATAAAAAATAATTTTAGTTAAGCTTCCAGCTCGACAATGGAAGTGAAGTGAAAATGTGTTTTACATTTGGAAAATAGCTCCGAAAGTGGTTGATTGACAAATCAAGAAATGGAGTAGTTCAAAATCTGATTGTTCAACTTCGATGACTAACATATTCGTTGATCTCTGCCACTGTCACTCACTCTCTCTCTCTCTCTCTCTCACTCTCTCTCTATCTCACACTTTCTCTGTAAATTTTAATATTATTATTGTTTTTTGTATATATTTAAAGCAGCAGCTGTTGCTAACGTACCGCAGACCACACACACACACACACACACACACAGGGGACACACAAACACACACAGAACACACATACGCACAGGGCACCCAAATGCATGCTTCACGTATATGTGTGCATAATACACGTAATAAATGTAAGTTTCTGAGTGCCATGAAAAATGGTTACAAATTAATCGGCAAACGCAGAGTTCGCTGGTGCTCGAAATGAGCAGCGTCGGCAATTTGTAGGCCATAAATTTTAAACTGAATTAATGGCGTTTGAAATGCAAATGGCGCTAGACATCAGCACAGACGACGCTGACGACGAGCCACAAAATTTTAATGTCGCAAGCCAAGCGGAGTGGGCGTGGCTATGGCATGCCTGATGGCTGCTGGCTGCTGGCTGATGGCTGATGGCTGATGGTTGGCGGCTGTTGGTTTTTGACGGAGAATGAATTGAAATCAATTGAATTAATTATTGGCGCTAAATTGGTTGAAACAATGCGAACTCAGTTCCCCTACCACCCACCATTCGCCACATCCACCCCACCCCTCCCTGCCACGCCCCCTCCCGCTCACCACTGTGTCGTTACGTTAACAAGCTGCCAACTGTTCTCAATCATTGCCTGCCGCTTCTGACTTCTCACGTCTCACGTAACTGTCTACGCCCTCCACCTGCCCAAGCCCAACCCCTGTCTGCATCCTGCCTCGCTCTGCCCGCCACGCCCATTGTTATTGCCAAATAGAGCGCATTTTCGCCATTTCATTTTCATAAAATCAATTAGCCGTAGATGTTGTTGCCGCTGTTGCCCCATTTTCAATGCGAAGCGCGAAACGCGAATCGGGCGAAAAGGCAACAAAAGCAACAGCAGCAGCAACAACAACAACTGTTGTGGGCAAAACAAAGCAGACAACAGCAGCAAAGCGTGGCATGCAAAATACCAGCAGCAAAGCGTTGCAAGCAATGTGGACGGTGTTATAAAAGAAGGGAAGAGGTCGCAGTGGAGTGAGGCGACTATTGGATGTATTGCGTTTGGTAACAGCAATTGAACGAGTTTATTGATTGGCCACGCTTGAGCCCCCCTCCTGCAACCCTGCCGCCTGCCGCCTGCCGCCTGCCACCCAACCTCAGCATTTCCCCCATTTACCAATAAATTCCAGCTGTATGCCCAATCTTAATATTCATACCTCCCCGCATTCCTCACTCCTGCATCATTAGTTGCTCTTGTTTGCAGTTTCCAGCAAACTCTTATTTACTGCCCGTGTGTGTATGTGTGTGTGTGTGTGAGTGTGTGTGAGTGTGTGTGTGTGTGTTTGCTACGATTGGTTGTTGATATTGTTTTAAACGTTTTGCTCTAGCTTCCCACTCAGTGCTAATTAATTCGGTCTCACGAGTGCTTCGCTTTCAGGAATAGTCAGAAACAAACAAATCTGTTTGTGGGCATGAAACTAATTAAAGGCCAGGCAGTTAAAGCTCACGATCTTTAGAGATATACATAATTAGGCTAAAGTAAAATGGAAAGATTTTGTTATATAATTATAATAATATAAATAATTTAAAGTCAAATTTAACTTTTAAAGTGAATATAACTTCACCAAAATACACAAGAATCATTTGTGTATATCGACAAATGCATTTTCAATTTTCTTGGAAGTTCCATAATTTTTTACAATAATAAAAAGTGACTAACAGCGTAAATGGAGCAATGCCAAAATTATTTCGTCTAATTTAATTTGGTCTTTTCCAGGATTTTAGTTTGTTTTCCACAGAGTATTTCGATGGAGTGTTCGTTCCTCTTTGCCACTCTCTCTCTCTATCCCCCCTCTCTCTACTACTACTAATATGTTACTATCTTCCACTCCCTCCCCCTCTCTCTCTCTCTCTCTCTCTCTCTCTCACACTCTCTCGTTCATTCGCAGCACAAACTTTAAATATATACAAAAATAAGCATTTAATTTATCATAGCATACATTTGGGGGCACCTTAATTTTTTGAGTTTTCTTCAATAATTATTAATGAATTCAATTGGAAACATTGTGTTAATTTATTTATTTAAATTAATTAGAATTGAAGCTCAACCTAATATAAGCAAAGATTTATTGCAAAGACCTTGGTAGCTGTGCCCAGAAACAGGATCAGAACCAGGACTCCCGTGCATCACTATTCATATGTTTTTGTGTGTGTGTGTGCTTGCTGGCGCTCTATCGAATGTGTCTGATGGTTTGATGAGTGGGGAGGTGTGTGGCAGCTGAGGTGAGGCAAGCAGAAGGGGGCTTGACTGACGCTTGGCATCTGTGGCAGCAGCGCACGTTGACCTTATTTGCATACACCTGAGCCGCGAATCAATTCTTGGCTGCAACCAAGCAAACCCCCACCCGTCGCACCACCACCAGCAGCACCACCACTACTGCTCGACAACGCTGCCAGGCCTCAGCCATTATTGCGGTTACGCTGGGCGGCAACTGCAACAAATTGAAACGAATTCACGTTGTATTGGAGTTCAAATTGCAATCGAAATTGGTTTCGCTGCAGTGCCTCCGAGTGGGGCCAGAATCCGACTGGGGCAAGAGGGTGCCCGGAGGCATGGCTGCTTGGGGTGCTAAACGGGACACCGCTTGTTGGGCTTGGGGTATCGGTGGCGCCTCCCTCTTTTGGGCATGGTTTGGGTAACGCTTATTGCGGTCGCAGCTGCCGCTCTCTCTCGCTCTATCTATCTCTCCCTCTCTCTCGCGCTCTCTTTCTAGCTGTGTGTTTCTGGGTGCGTTGTGTTGTTGATTATTGTTGACGGCGCTGATTTAATGCAAGAGCCGCCAAGAACGTCGACAGCGACGCTGACGTTTGCGCTGCTGCCGACTGCTTGACTTGCCGTGCCACTAAAACAGGCAAGCGAAGAAAATACGGAGCAATAGCAATAGCAAATGTACACACAAACTCACACACACACACTCGCATACACACACTCGCATACACACACACACAAAGAGTAAAAATGTTAAAAGGCGCTTCTAAGTAAATAACTGGGTTTATGGGTCGATTGGGTGCACCAAATCGTGAGCCGCAACCAGAGTGCCACACGATGAAGCAGGAGAAGGGGGGTGGATGGCGCATATGGGGGGTGAAAGACGGAAGAAGTGCCACAAACGTGACGATGGATGGCATGACGCCGACGCCGACTGCAAGCCGAGGCGAATTGTGACACAGTGGCATCAGTCGCAGCCACAATAAGTGTGGCCAAAACTGATCAAACCTCAAATATGCACATATATTATAGATATATCCTTGACGGGTAAGAAGAAGAGGAGGAGGTGGAGGAGGAGAGGACAACCGCCAGAACCCAAACTAACCTAATGCAGCATTATTTAAGGTTGCAGCTGATTGAAGAATATTATGGTCTGTCTTTGCTGACTTTCGATTGTTGGCATAACTTGAAACATGTTTTTCTTTATTTTGATATTTAAGTTGCGACACCAAAGCAATGTGCTGCCGTCCACTGTGCGTCGATTTGCAGCACTGCATTGATTATTTGCAACATTGGCGAATGCGGATAAAAATTGCAAAGTGCGTCGCTGCAGCTGTGTGTGTGCGTGTGTGTGTGATGGGTACTTGTGGTTGAAGCGAATTCGTGATGAAGTTTGCCACTAGTTTCATTTTCATTTACAGTTTTAGCTCTCACGTTGCGGCTATCAAAGTGCGTTTTCGAGCATATTTCAGACAAGCTCTGAAAAGCGATATATTATGCATAAGCGGAATGTGTGTGAGCAAAGTGTGGCATTTAATTAAGAGACGGCGCGAAAGCAATTAAAATCAGTGCAACAAATACGATAACCGATATTGATATTGATGCAGCTATCGATTGGCATTTCAACATTTCAACAGTAGCGTATCTCAGGCATGCGGAAAATTGCATTTAATTCGAATCGCTTTTCACGTGGCCATCTAATTGCGAAGTGCAAAGCAATCCAATCAAATTCAATGAACGATTTAATCAGCGCTCAACGGAAAGGAATAAACCGCACTGCATATGGCATAGATTTGATGAGAACCGCTGGGCACTTGTATCCTTTTGCCCCATCAATTAAAAGTGCATTGCAATCTATTATTCAGAATGACAGCAACGCTGTGACTTAATAATATCTTTGACTTTGGTCATAGTCAAGTTCAACTCGCTGCGGGGACAGACAGAATGACCTGCTGCACTAATGTCACACACAATGCACCCACAACAAAAACACACACACACACACATGCACACACATACACATACTCAGTCACACACTCAAAGACTGTCAGGCAGCGACGTTGTGAAGCGTTTCAACTCAAGCCAAAACAAATGCAAACAAACAAAGTTAGCGTCTGTCTAAGAGCTCTGCTTATGTGTGTATACATACATATGTGTGTGTGTGTGTGTGGGTGTGTGTGTGTGTGTAAAACAGAATATAGACAATTATACATTTGCCACTGCAGTGGATACGCAGTATTTAAAAGGTAAATGAACTTTATCAGCCAGAAGCAGCAGCAACAACGAGTATAACACATAATGATATATACACACACAAAACTAGAGAGTGTGTGTGAGAGAAAGAGAGCGAGAGAGAGAGAGAGAGAGAGAGAGACACGCACACCAGCTCACACATAAGTGCAGAGGGCTGCAAGTCACCAGCGCGACTTTGCCACCTTTTGAGGCAGAGTCTTGGACTTCTTCAGAAGACGCCCACTTGGCCATTGCTCGTCGACTGACGGCAACATTCAAAGAACTCGATTTCTGGCATACCCTGTACCTAAGTGATTGCTACATGCAATGAACTCGACTGCTGGCTACCCTCTTCCAAAGTGATTCCAATATACTACACAATATTTCAATATTATTCACGCATAATATAATTATATATTCAACTTTGTAGCCATTCAATTCAGTTATGCAATTTAATTATTTTATCAATCAAACTTACTTATCTTAATGGTGAAATCCTTATTTAATATGCTTTAGATGAGTGAGATTAATGAATGAGTTGTGGAATGTGGCAGATATCTGGGCACTGCTAGGGAATCCCAATTTTCATGCTTTCTTATTGCATGAATTTGAGTATTCAGCTCTTGCTTGTGGACTCTCGAGTTACTTCATTTGCAGCTTTGCCAAGAGCAATGTGGCAAAGTGTCAGCGAAAAATATATAAAAATAATCCACACAAACAGACATATATGCATATATGTACATATATATATATATGTATATGTATCTGTGCATATGCATATGTGTGTTTACTTTTATTGTTGGCATCCATAATGAAATATGCAAAAATATAAAATAAATAGAAGAGGCTGCAATGCACACGAGCAAACAGAGAGAGAGGGAGAGAGCGGGAGAGAGAGGGAAGAGGAAAAGATTTTATAACTGCAGTAATAAATGATGATAAACAAGTGCTGCAAGCAGGCCAAGTTACAGTGGCAGAGGGAGGAGCGGAGCGGGAGCAGGAGCCAAAGGCCATAGCCTGGCAGCCATTGAGGCTGTTATTGAAAACTATACGTGCATGTGTGTGTGTATATTCACACTTCTGTATACGTGTGTGTGTGTGTGTGTGTGTGTGTGCTTAGTACGTGCCTTGAAATGCAATAAACGAGCGGCAAATGCAACCTCAGCTATAGCCCCACCTGGCTGCAGCGACAGCTCCAGCTGCACCTCCAGCCTTATCCAGGATCAAAACTCATGATGCAGCTGAATTGCCAAGGAAGCAAAGCCCATATTACGAATACACATGCAAATACAGATATATATGTATATATATATATATATATATATATATATATGCTTGCATATATGCATGCTTGACAAGTGCTTTGTATATGCTTAAGTGTAGATACGTAAAGGCAATGCACGCATTCATTGCACATACTTATGTGCACATATGTGCACATATTGAAGAAACATACAATTAATGTCACTTGTAAAATCCAATCTGATGCAGCTGCTGCTGCTGCTGCTGCTGCTGCTGTTGCATGTGGCAGCAACCAACAAGAAACACAATGTGATTGGCCGGATGAACTAAGTAGCCAGAAGTAAATAAGCAGATATATTCCTCCGATACGAAGACAAAAGTCAAATGCATAAAAACCAAAACCGAACCTATACAAAAATCTATATGTCTACATATGTATATATATATGTATATATAACTGCAACTATTCGATTTTCTCATTAAAATCGCTTGATAATTTTCTTTGCATTAATTGAATACCAATTCGAAATTTAGACTCAATAAATTAGGAGTCTGCTTTTGCTGGATTTGCTTGGCTGTTAAGAAATCGGTTTCTAAGTAGGTTGTGGCATCTGCAGCTCTGTTGACAGTTGATAGTTATATATTGTTAAATTAGGTGCATGTATAAAATACGAACAGCAAAGCAGGCAAGCGAATAAAAATGTGAAAAATTATATAGAAGTGGAAAACAACTGACAAGCCAAAAGGAGAGCTGAGCGAAAGGACCAGTCAGAGCGGGAACACTTAATTTTCGTGCAGCTGCTGCCAGGAAATGTAAAAAGAAAAAATAAAGACAACAAAATGATTGTATTAGTTATATTAAAATGAGTTTTTATTAAAAGCCAGTGGCCAATCACAAAAGTTCACTGCAGCTGGATAAGAATTTGTCAAATGCAGCAGCAACAGCAACCGCAGCCACAACAGCAACAGCAGCAGCAACAGCAGCAGCAGCAGCAGCAAAAAGCGCTGCCAATTTGTGTGTAAATTACAGCATTGGGGGCATTGAGGGTGACGGCGAGTTGGAAGGGGGGGATCGGATGAACAACATAAAAAAGTTGCCAACTATTTAGCTGCATAGCATAAAAACTTGGCAGACACACGAGCAGACTAAATTGCTTCAACCACGACGGCGACGGCGACGCCATAAAGCGTTCAACAGCAGCAGCAACAGCAACTGCCACTAAATACAGTCAAACAAGGGAAGTAGGAAGAGGAGGAAGGGCTGCGCAACAAAACTACGGCCGCAGGGATGCTGCATTAATGCTAGCCAAAAATCTGTGCAGTTGCAGTTAAAGTTTTTGAAAATGCACAAAAAAGTACTAAAAAAAAATAAAAATAAAATAAAATTATTTCGCGGACAAAGCAAAACTCCCTTTACTTGACACTATCCATCTCACTCTCTCTCTCTCTCTCTCTCTCCCTCTCGCCTGCAACATTTGCCACAATAATGCTGCATTACAAGTGGCGAGCGTTGAGTTAGTTAGTTTGCTTGTCGCTTTCATCCTGGCTGTGGTCTTGTTAGCTTGCCTGGCAAGTTGGTTAAAAAGTTTTTGATGCAGTTGCTGCCCCACGGGTTGCCACCAAAAGGGGGGTGGGAGTGGCCGGAGCGGATGGCCAACGACCTGTCAGTGAAAAGCACACATGGCAAACGTGTTGCTACTTTTTGCGGTGCAGGCGAAATTTTGTGTACGCCTGGTGAGTGAGTCCAGGGATTTAATTAAAAGCAATCATGTAATTATTTAAAAAGGGTTGCCAAACAAGCCAAAAATATGAAGAAAAAAAACAAAAACAATAACAAACAATCTCGTTAATGATAGTAATTAAAGCAACAATAATTGAAGCGTTTGTCAATTTGACCTTACGGAATTCAGTTTGTGAGCAACTTTCAATATGTAAAGTACTGAATATGTTTACATATAAAATATAACATAGGAATTAAAAAGAATACTTGTAAGCTTAAATTAATTGTAAGAAATAATAAATATGCTTATAAGAGAGTCTGCACAATGAATTTGGAACTTTCCATCTCTTCCATATAATAAATTTTATATTTATTTATTTTCTAAGCAAATTTGAATTCGTTCAGTTTATGGCACATGAAAGCTTGCTTCTTCAAAATAAAAGTTTCTAGAACTCAAAGATCGTAATTTAGTGAACATTCATTGTATACGTATGTATATAAATATCTACTCTGTAAAATATGTCCTTTTCTGCCGGTTATCAAACTTTGGGTCCGCTTTACTGTCTCTCTCCAGTTTATTCTTTTTATGCAAAGTCATACAAATTGTTTAAGCTTAATCAAAATAATCCTTCATATTAACATCAAACTTTCGACATGTGCATAAATACATACATACATGCATACATACATACATACACACATAAGTCTGTAAATACATTGTGGAAGAAGGGCTTGCAGGGAATCAGCAGATGAAGCAGCAGCAGCTTAACAGGAAAATATTGCTGTTGTTGCTGTTGTTGCTGTTGTTATGGTTATTTTTATTGTTGCAGCTGCTACGCTTGCTCTGTGGATATGTGGCAAGCAGAAACAATGTGGCAACTCCCGCAGAACATCTTGTTGCATTTGCAATTTCCGGTTTTGCACACCAGCAAACCCAGCTTACGCACACACTCACACATCTATATATACATACATATATATATATATATATATGTATATGGATATACACAGAGACCCATATACGCGGCATATTTTACTAAAAATGTGTCAACATACGACAAAGCAAAAGCAAACAACTCAAGTTCTTGTGTTGCGAAACATAAATGCAACAGCAACAACAAGAGGAACAGCAACATCTTGTTGCAGTATTGCTGTTCCTAGAACTCTACTGCCTCCCCGATTGCCTGTCCCCTTTATCCTGCTCCTCCTGCTCCCATTCCCTATTCGTATTTTCACATCCAATCCCTATGTCCGTGCTCATGCTCCTTCCCGTGGTCATTACAATGCAGCTACAAGCCAAGAGAACAGAGCACAGCAACAACAATAACTCACTGGGACAACTGCACACACAGACACACACACACACACACACACACATGGAGCATAACAGAGGAGTGTTACTGACTGGCAAATGGATGGGGACAGGGTGAGGCAGTGGCAGTGGCAGAGGGAGAGTCACGTGCTTGAGCCATTTGTTTATGCCTTTTGCAACTTTTAGTCCGCTCCCCGTTCCCCCCCCCCCACCCCTCTTGCGCTTTCCACGGCTGCAGCAGCTGGCTGCTTCGTTTGTTGCTTAGCTTTTACTTCTTAGTTTTCTCAGTCCTTTCTCCTTTTTCTTTGCCGTGCTGTCTCAAAGTTTTCAATTGCCGTTAGACAAAGCAGCCGCAACAACTGCACCAACAAAGTGTGGATCAACACGCACTCACACACACACACACACACACAGAGCTTGACAGTGGTGTAGGGGATAAGGGGAGTTGGTGGCAATATGAGAATCAAGTCAAAAGCTGTTGGCTGAATGATTTGTCGACAACTTTAAGCCCATCGTCAGAGCTGCAGTTCAAAGCAACGCAACAACTAAGCTACACAAAGAATCCAAACAACAACCACAAAAAGCAAAAAAAAAAAATATTATTCATATAACAACTACAATAACTGTTTGAATCCAAGGAGAAACTGCGCCAACTTAGCAAGGAGCTTATAAAAAACAAACAATAAAATAAGATCTGAGCTCAGAACTTTGCAGGTGTTTTCCACTAAAAACTGCTGCAATAAATTGAAGCGCAATTTTCAAAAGGCGTTTGAACTTTGGTATTAGATTTCAACTTTATTGGCATTACAAGTATTATGTCTGTTTGGGCCCATTGCACGCGGCCCAAAGCAAAGAGCTTAACTATGACTTAAGTCTGTAACTTTTAAGCTGTTTCCACAAGCAAATCTAAACACAATAGCAATAAAAATGTAGCTAACTAAAGATACATTTATATAACCATAAATCCAAGTTATTTTCAATTTCAAATATTTCTTTGACTATAGAATTGTGCCCAGATGCAATATTTGAAGGCAGCTTCAACAGTATACATAAAATACACTTGGCTTTAATGTCGGACTTAACTTCTGCACACACACACACACAAATATAGAAGAAAATAGAAACATGTGTGTGATGTGTGTGCATGTATGTGTGTGTGTGTGTGTGCGTGTGTATCCAGCTCCTGGCTTAAGTAAGCAATTAGTATTTGTCTTAATTGCTTTCCAACTTGTCACTTGTCACTCTCGAAACGACAGCGAGACAGTGAAATATGTGCTTAAGTAGTGTTTGTGCACGCATGAATGAGAATTTGTAAATTTGATATCAAAGTTAACTCATAATCCTTGGCAAAAGCCAGACACATGCAACATACATTAAAAATCGTATGTGTATGTGTGTGTGTGTGTGTGAGTGTGTGTGTGTATTTATATATCTTCAAAAGAGTTCACACTGAGAGGCAAATAAGGAGGAAATGTTGTGCTCCAGCTGTTGCTGTTGTTGATGTTGTTCTTGATGTTGATGTTGATGTTGATGTTGATGTTGCTGTTGTTTATGATGCCGCTCTTAATTGAAACAATTTTCAGTCAACTTGAGCTGAAGTTTACTCATTTGCACCCACACCAATGCTCGGCAGACAGCCAATGGCAAATACGCAGCACTCAGCTGCAGGATAAAGCCATAAACTTGTTAAATGGCAGGCATAAAGCAAACAACTGCCAGTTAAGATACACACACACACACACATTTACATATGTATATATGTATATATATATATATATATATATGTGCAGCGCCAGAGATAATAGCTGAGCCTGCATTGTGTCTTAAATGGTCGCAATCGACAAGGAAGATGACGTGTAAAACAATCGCGAGTAGTTAATTTGTGTGCAATGACAAACACACACACACACACACACACACATGCACACGCAGAGTGAGACAGACACAGATTGCAGCACTTAGCAGCAAGCAGCCCTATTCCCACAGAGTTTCTTAAATTTTGGTGTCTGTATTTGCCCGCCAACCAATTGTCGATTGTGAAAGCCAACATACGCGTCGTATACGCAACGTGGCAAAGTTTATGCGAAATTTATCTTAATTGCTTTCCCCATGCACCCATTACTGCCACACTAAGTGTGTGTGTGCAACTGCAGCATATAGACGCAGTTGCAGTCACTTGAGCTGCAATTGGAATTCAAGTTGAAAATTTGCTCTTAACAATAAATTGAGAAGAACATCTTAGACTCAACTAAGATTAAGCAGCAAAATCAATTTCAAGTGCTGTACAATCTCGTTTAGTCGAAACTTTAATTATAATTGACTTTAAATAATATTTAATACAAAGAAACACATTGAATTACTTACTTCGCACAATATAAGTGCTAATTGAATGGGTTAGAGCATAACAGGCAAACGATTAAAATCTCTTCCACAAAGAAATACCTTACAGAACTAAGTAACCATTGGCACTCCAAAGTACAGACAGTAGTATTATTGGGCCTTCTGATTAAGTCAGATATATTGTGCCCCCTTCTGAGCCTATAGCCGAATTTCTGTGTCTTGCCAAGTTAAGACATGTTTCTTTCTGAGACAGCTTCTTCTTCTGGCTCTGAGTCCGTTACTGATTATGCCAAGATTATGCTAGATGACGTCTCACTATATAGATTTGAAGTCCAAATCTTTTCTTCCCCCTCGATTTTACTTGCATCAAGTTTTTATAATTTTGGCTGTCTGGCAGGCATTTGGATTGTCGATTGCCGATGTCCTTCTTCGATGCGGTTCTTTGCTGTGGCCGCATAAATACACACACGCACACACACACACACGTGTAGTTATTTCGATTAGTGTGTGGAATTTATCGAAGCTAAAGTGTACTCATTGGAGTTTCCATTAAAGTTCCGTACATCGATCAACCTTATCGACTAATCAATTGAAATTCCTGCATCCTTTGACGCCGTGTCCCGCAACGCAGGGCACACTCTGCCACATGCCGCAGACACACCTACACACCTACACACACACACACACACGCACTTAAAAGCGAAAAGAGAAAAGGAGCAGAAAAATCTACTTTAAGCCATCGGCGATTTTACAGAGCACATTTTACACTATTGAACAACATTGCCAGCTGTCTGCATTGTGCCAGCAGCTTTAGACGTTCCCATGCAGGCATCTCACAATAACTCCCCCCTCCCATCCCCCCTCTTGCCAGGCTGTGCCTTTAGCAGCACAGTTCTTCACACGCTGCTCCACGGGTCCTTGGCATTCTCTCCATGATGTGGCACAAATGGCAATGCGCTTAACGTGTTTCGTGTTCCGTGTTTTGTGTTTTATGTTGTCGCTGTTGTTGGCTTTTCTCAATTGTTGTTGTTGCTGTTGCTATTGCTGTTGCTGCTGTTGCTGTTGCTGTTGCTGCTGTTGCTGTCGTGCATTGTCGAGGCGCTGACACTGCCGCAATCGACGCGATGGCAGCAGCATGACAACAACAACATAAGCAACATCAGCAACAACAACAGCAACCATGACGTTGTCTTTGGCACAGTGAACACATAGCGCACGTAGCAGGCAGACACCTTGGCCCACGCACAGACAATTTATAAGGCCACAACAAATGTCTCTGGGGCTGTAAACTTTCCTTAAATCTTTGCAGCAATGTCTGTCACGACGACGCAAGGACGACAAACGCGACGCGACGAAGCTCTGAAGGATTTTAAATGCCTTCTGCATTGTTGTTTCTGGTGGTGTTGTTGCTGTTGCTGTTGCTGTTGCTATTGCTGCGGCTGCTGCACGTACGCTGCATGTTTCCGTCAGCATGTCAGCCCCCTCCCCCACCCCCCCACACACACACACACACACACACGCATATATATATAAACACATTAAAATACACACACACATATATATTAAGCATGCTGCATTAAAAGTCGCCATTTGACACTCCGAAGTGTTGCTGCCCTCATAGAACATCGAGCAGATTTCAAAAACCGAATGCAAATTCTCAGAAATATAATAAATAAATATATAAATATATACATATATATGTATGTGTATAGTATATACATATTTTTTATGGTCTCACGTGCTGCCCATTTCTCCTTGCTGGCTTTCTTATGTAATTACGTGAAATGTGTTTTTACATTTTATTTTTTGTCGGCTTTTTTTCATGAGTAAAAAAATGTAAATAAAGCCTTCGACATTTGTCCGTAATGCGGCAAAGTCTTATAAAATATGCCTTTTAATTGCCCCAAAAAGTGCGCTACAGGAAATATCACCAGATTCCACATTGTGTGTGTGTGTGTGTGTGTAAAGTATTTCTTGTTTATTATATTAAATATTTTAATAATTTTCAATTTACCTTTATCGAAATATGGCACAAAAGTTGTTTGAAGACAGTTCCGCACTCGTCTCTAGACGTGTGTAGAGGGCAGACACAGTGTGTTTGTGTGTGGGTGTGTAAGTGTGTGTATGTGTGTGTTTGTGTGTGTAGCTTTGAAGACGTTGTCAGCGTCTTAGCGTTTCATGACAGCGTTGTTCATCATTCGCTGTCGTTGTTAACATTTTGTACCATCAGCTGTTCGTTGTTCGCTTGCTGGCGTTGTCGTTGTCTCGATGTTGTAGTTGTTGCTTGTGCTTTGTGCTCTCATTAAGTTAATCCAGACATGATCATGCATACATTTACCAGAGTCAGAGTCTTGGGCCTAGTGACGACGACCCTTCAACAGCATAACAGCGAAACAACAAGAACACAAAAACACTTTCTTACGACTTTATTGTCCATTGGCGGCCGCTTCAAATGCTCCCATACATAAATGTGACATATGTATATAAATATGCATATACATATATATGTATGTATGTAATTGTATGTATGTACATAATGTATGTTCTTATGTCGACACGTGCCACCTGCCGTGTCCCAAGTCTTGACAAATTTTTTGTTATGTAAATTTGGAGCGGCTGCTGCTTTTGCCTTTGTTGTTTTACTTTTTGGTCGCCATTTGTTCACCTGTGTCTGTGTGCTAGTAAAGAAGTTTGCATTGTTATTGCTATTGTTGTTGTTGTTGCTGTTGCTGCTGTTGTTGGTGTTGGCATTGTTTTAAGGTTGTACAAACAACAAAACATGTCTGACTGAACATAATTTCAACAGCAGCGAGCACAGATTTTATTTGACTTTTACTTTGCGGAGACTTTTGAAACCCCATCCGAGAAAGGCAATCTCAAAAGATACCCAAGCATTATGCATTTGATGGATATGCCTTTTGATAGATGATGGCCAACGTTTTCTTTTTGTTCAACTTGTTGTTTTAGGTTCTTTTCAGATTTAATTTATATATTTATATTTGAAGGACCTTAAGCAGCGTATTCGTTTTGATTTATGAGAATATCTTTCTCTCTCTATCTCCATGTATATACATATATTTATTTATATACATCTTAATATCTATATATGGTGTGTACATATATATACATACTTGTAGTTAAAATGTGATCAATTTAATTGGAATTTACTAGGCATGCCACAAGCTTAACTTTTCTGCTGCAAATCTGTGAATGCGTTGCAATAATGCGAACGAAAGTTGCTCGTTGCGAGAAAAGTTCAACATCATTCAGCCCAAAGAACACAAAATCAAATTTGCCAACTTTTCTATGAAATTTTTGTGGACGATGCAGCCGGCCGCATATAACGGGCAATTAATTGATACCCAGCCATGTTGAGAAGCCATTAAATTGACATAAAAAAGTTGCAGTCAAATTATTGATACAGCGCACATTGACCAGGAGGAGCCCGGCGAGGACAAGGAGTGGACATGACTGGAAAAGTTAAAGGTAAAGTCAAACTCAGCAGAGATGTCTGTCATGTCCTGGACAGTTGTGCGAGTCATTCGATGAGATTAGACAACTACAAACCCGTGAATACTGAGTGAATACGTGTTGCAGAAGTGTATTCGTGATGAACTGTCCCTTTAATGAATCACGTACACACACATACACACAACATACACATCATATACGACTATGTACACGAGAAAAGGTATACAAATAATTAAAAAATAAATTGCTTGTCAAGGAAATCATTCAACTGCAGATTAAAAAAAAAAAAAACTTTCACAAAAAGTGAGGAAATTCTGACATTTTATTAATTGCTTGTATATACCAATATTTTATGGCTTGTGCGAAAGCAATTTATAAAGCGTTTTTTTACAGCCGTTAATGGGAAAATTAAAAAAAGAAAAAACATTTGTAGTATGCAAAAATACATTCTTTATGCAGCTGCAATATTGATGGTCAAGTCATTTATTTATTATTATTATTATTTTTGTTAATTTTATGCCCACAAATATTTCGTAGACGAACGTCTTCTTTCTGTCGACCATAAAATACGATATGAATTGAAACTCTGCCTTGTCTACTGGGGAAATCTGTGCCTAAAGGTATCATAAATAATGATTGCAAATAATATGACCATATCAAATGTATAAAAAGCAAAACTGAAATTTCCCACCCCCCGCATTATCTCACGCTCTCTGACAGCTACCCAACACCAACACCTCCCTGCCACCTCACGGGATACTCTCTCGTATTCAGCCATAAATAAAGACAATAAATATGATGATAATTAAGTGCGTCGCACATTCTCTCAATTTAGCCTTATTAACCCAAAAAAAGAAAGCAAAAAAAAATAAATGAAAGGAAAGGAAAACGAGAAAAAAAATGAAATGACACAGATATTAATTTCCCACACGAAGGGGCCGCAGTCACGATATACATACGTGCTGGTCCCACCAAAAGAACCCTAGAAGACAACGCCAGCAACAACAACGCCAGCAACAACAACAACAACAACAGCAACAGCAACAGTAAGAAGAAGAAGCATAAAGCCTAAACGTAAACGAGTAAATTGGCAGATTTAAGCAGTAAACACAAAAAGTGGGCAACAAAACAGGCCCCAAGCCAGACAGCCAGCCCATATGAGAATGTGTGAGAGTATGTGTGTGCGAGTGTGTGTGCGTGTGTGTGTGCGTGTGTGTGTGTGTGTATATATGAGATATGAAAATATAAAGAAAAATGTCAACAATCTATTGACAGCTGAGACTGTAACTGATTGTGCGGCAGTTGTGGCATTAAAGCAAAGCAGGGCACGTCGCAAACAAAGCCATAAGCACACGAGACACACACACACACAGACACACACACACACACACTGAAGCATAAATGCTTGTAATTTAGATGTCAATAATTTTGCAGTACATACTTTTAGGGGCGGCAAATCGTATTGCCTGCTTCACATGGAGTGCGCTCCTCCTGTGCCTGCAACAACAACAACAACAACAACAACAGCAGCAGCAATAACGGCACAACAAATACCAGGGCAAGTGACATACTCCCTCCATAACAATAAAATAAAGCGAAATGCTGAAAAATGTATAAGAAATTAATAGCAATTATATTCACCCTCGTTCCATTTGTTCGGGGTGTATAATTTTACATATGTGGATTTTTTATAATTGAGAACAATTAATTCATCAGGGCAATTTTTTTGATGAGAACTGAGCACATGTCAATTTGCGCAGTGAAAACCATAAACACAATTAATGCCACACAATACATCAAAGTTGCCACATATGCCTCAAGTCCCATGCAATCATCTAATCAATACAACAATTAGAAGCTATCAACGTTGTGCAAATAATTATTTACAATTGTTTTAATTGAAGTTTACCTTTTCTAAGAACCTAAAGTGTTTGCTTGAAACACTTAACAACAACTGTCTTCCAAGCAGAAATTGGAGCATAACTCACGCATATGTAGGTGCCTCTTAGGGACTGACCACCGGTGGGTGGAAACAGAGAGAAAGCAGCAGTTATCCTAACTAATTGTGTAAGGACCACAACAAGGCAAACGGACACCTATTTGCCACGATGCCCATTGGCACTGGGGTTGTCGTAAACAATTAAAATAATGCTAAATATTGTGGTGAAGTGCGCATAAATACCACAGACACAGAGACATGGGTCATTGGCGGACACAAAAGGATGGCAACGAGGCCGATGCCAATGGCTAAGCGAAGGGCAAAATTAAAACCACAATTGAAGCCGTCCTGTTATCCTGCAGGACCAAAATGGGGAACACTGCTCGGCACGGTTGTGGTCTGTGAACAACGTTCATGACGCAAATAATGAGGTAAACCGCAAAAATTACACAAACGCAAAACGGCAGAGCATTAAACACACAGTGAGAGAGAGAGAGAGAGAGAGAGAGAGAGAGAGAGAGAGAGAGAGAGAGAGATAGGGAAAGAAACAGAGAAAGAGATGGCGGATTGTGTACTATGTTGGGCTGCTGTTATTGTTGCTGTTGCTGTTGCCACTGCCCCATTGTTGCAAAGTGAAATGTGCCAAAGTGAATAATTTCTTTTTAATTTCCACTTAAGTGCTTTTTAAATGATTCACAAAAAGGAGTGCAAAACACACACACAAACGAACCATGGCAACACGTCATTTTAATGCTGGTGTTAAAAAAACAAAAAATGCCAAACAAAAAGCATTGAAAATTCCGTCAGAATTAAGGCTGGAATTGAGACTGCAAAGCGGGAGTGGCAGTGGGAGGGTACACGGGAGTCGCAGCAGAAATGGGCGTCGCATTCCCTGTCACAGTTTTAGCCGAGAGCGTTGCCTAATGCGTAAGTTGTTTTTGATGTTGTTGCTGGGTTAGCTCGTTGCTGCTGCTGCTGCTGCTGTTGTTGCTGCTACTGCTGCTGCTGCTGCTGCTGTTGTTGTTGTTGTTGTTTTGAGCTGTCAGTTTGCTTTAGTAATCGACTTATTCATAGCCTACAAGCGATTCAATTGCTGGGCGGGTGTTACGGGTTCATTTTGGGGTTGGGCTTGGGCTTGGGCTACGGTTACGGCTTCGGGGCAGAGCAACTGAATTGTGCAGCAAGGGGTTGGGGCGTGGTATGGGGGGGTAGATGGAGGGACGGAGTGAAGGAGGGAGAGAGCAGTCACAGCTTGGCTTGCCAGTGATTGCGATTTCGCATTCGCTTTGTTTTTTCTGTATTGGTGTGCGAGGAATGGAAAGGACGACTGCGATGTCAGGATCTGTCATTACCGTTATTTATGGGGCGCATTTTAAAACACATCAAATGGGAGCAGCGGCGCTGTGGAACTGTAGAATTGTGGTGCCATGTAGCCGTGGAGCAACCCAACACACACAAAATGTTCAACCTCATCAATGCGGAGCCGGCGAAAAATGGCAACCAGAAAAAACAGGAAAAAACAGGAAACATTCGCATTGACAGCTGAGCCTTGCCGGGGCTTTCGGTATGCCATTCAGCCAAGGACATCATTTGACAGTAACAGAAAGACAGATAGACAGACGGAGGAACAAAGGGATGAGGCGGATGGAGGGTGGGCGAAAGCATAAAAGTAGATGAGATTGCTTGTTGAACAGCCCAACAATACACTGAGCGGAAATTCACGTCAATAAATCAAAGGGGTAACAAAAATATTTTTAATCGAATGAAACAAAACCGTCAAACTTTAAGCTTATTATTATTTTAGTTTATTCCATTATATTGGGATTAATTATTTTACTCCATTCGCAAACCAAGATTCTTTCGATCAAGATTCTTTCGTTTTTGAGTTAACTTATTTGTGACAGTTGAGTTAACGAGTGTCATTTGTTAATTCGTTTGAATTCAGAGTTGAAACTGAGGAAACGCCCCTAAGAGTGTCCAATATTGCAATTTATTTAATTTGATGTGTTGGCCACAAACTCACTGCGACTCCCAAGTGCTTGACTCGATTAAGCAGCATCAAACCCGAACCCTGAATACCGAATTCCTTTTGCCGACCGGGCCGACCCATTGACCAAGTTAAGAAATCCGCTGTGTTCCACACACACATGCATAGATATTTGCTATATATGTATATACTATATATTTATTTATGTACGTATATGGATTATGTGTATGTGTTGAGTTATGCAAACTGTGGTAACTGTTTGCTGTGGCGTATTTCATTTCCAGCAGCCACTTCAAATGCGGTTGGCGGCATTTGGGCCGCGGAATCAAGCGCCAAGAGACCTCATAAAAACGACTAACGGCACACAGCACACCAACACATATTAAAATGTGGCTTAATAGCACACACACATACACACACACACACACACACACACACACACACACACACACACTCACACACACTCATAGCGAGACAGAGTCGCAAAGGGTTCAAAGTTTGGTTAAAAAAATAAAAATAAATAAATAAAAGCTGAAAAAAGAAGCAGGAAAACTCGAGGAAGGGGAAATGGAGAGCCAGCGCCAACAAACGAAAATATTTCGTTCCATTTTTGCCATTTTGTTAATTTTTTTGTATTTTACTGTTCCTCTTCTGGTCCTTGCGAATTGGTGCCATGCCATGGAGGGATTTGCTGGGATATATGCATGCACACGATTGCATAATTTGAATCCTGGCCTATCCTGGCCGCCTCCTTTGGCGACTTGCAGCTGCCAGGTGTCAAAGTTAAAACAACTGCCAGCCAGCGGCAGAGCCAAGGCCCCATCAGGACTGCCAGCCAACAACTGCATCAGACAGCAGGCATCATCCCACTCCTCCTCCCACTCCTCATCCCAACTCCGATCAGCCATCAGCCAACACTCTCTTGGGCCATTTCGCACTTAGCAGAGTTTGCCCTCGCAGTCGGACTCAGTGCAGCGGCAACAGTTCATTAATCTATTTACAAGTTCACGCAGACAGTTCGCATAATCAATCAATAGGGGGCGCGTGGACAGTGGGCGTGGCATGGCGTTGACTAATGGCGGGCTTGTACCAGCTGCGGCTGCTGCGGCTACTGCGGCTGCTGTGGTGGTCGACTCTCTCGACCAACAGTCACCAGTTTTTTTGCGGCCTTCTCTGGCCTTGCCAAAAGGCTTTTAAACGTCACAACTGTTAAGCAAGTGATGTAACGCCCACACGATGCACATAATCTGAACAGCACTTTTCAGCACAACTCTCGTGCGGAGTATTCAGGCAGAAAAGAATTTGGAAAGGAATAACTATTAAGCAGCAACTAATTGATATATAATATGATTAAAGACGCTTTTGATCATTATATCCTGAACCCATTGAAAATGGGTAACAAGGATATAATAGTTATCTATATATATATATATAGCATATGTATATAACAGACAGAAGGAAGCATCTCCAACACCATAAGGTATATATATTCTTGATCAGGTCTGTCTGTCTGAACACGCAGATATCAGACACCATAAGAGCCAGAGACTTCAAATTTGGAATATAAGTGCTCGTATACCTATCGCCTCCGTTTGTCGAATATCAATTCCTTTCGATTTCCGATAGTAATAAATGCCACAATATTAAAGGCAGAGGCCTTTAATTAATATATAAAATGCATATGCATATTATTAATCCGCTGCCCAAATTTCATCAACCAACCGATCGAGAAACACCCAAGTTATAGTTGTAAACATATTCCCATATTGACCTTTTTTCTATCTATACGATTGCGTGTATATATGTATATATGGATGAATAATGTGAATACAAATTTAGATTAGTTTGTTTACTCTGCTGCCATAACAAAGTACTGCATTTGCAGCACCCTGCTCACATTTGGGTGCAAAACTTTTTAAAGGGTAATTTGCCAACAAAGCTGGAATATATTTAACAGCTGGGTTCAGGGTATATCGGAGTCGAGCTCACTCGACAACAGCATTCCTACTTGTTTGCTTTAATCTGGTACTTTATGAAATCATCTTTGAGGTTGCCATGAAAGTATCCCTTAAATTTTGAGGCTCTATCTATTAATTTGTGACTTGTGTGAAGGAAAAGGGAGTTCACTGACCAATCTTGGAAGCAGGTGCCTCGTAATCCACCTTCCATTTTTGCTAAATCCAACTCTGAGCAATCAAAAATGCAGATTTAGAGCTTCAAAAGCTAAAACACTCTGGTTTTGTTATTGTTTTGGCTGATTGAAGTCAACTTTGATTGGATCGAGTAGGCCTGGCCGTTGCTCCTTATAGAATGATATATTCACACAGAGCTCGTAACTTTTCTGTTTCATGTTTTTCAAATTCAAATCAGTGGTGCAAATACAATGGCTTCCAACAGCAACAATCGCAACAATCGCAACGATAATTATAACAGTGGGAACAACAATAGCAACACCAACAGGAACAACAATCACAACGAATCCCCTATGATCGAACGCGGACAAGGGAATAGACGCCTATTCCAGGATGTGAGGATGATAATTCCAAATGGTCTCCGTCTGCCGCGGCTGGACAGGAGGCAATCCAGTATTTTGGAGATTGTCCCTGTTGGCGACAATGAGCATGTGATCGGCATGCCCGCTGAGCCAATGAATCCGATGACACACGTGGGCGGCGGAGATGGCTGGCTTACGTTTACTATGTTGATGGAAGAACAACGAGCAGCGGAGTGGGAGCAAGTGAGGCGGGAGGCTCTGGAGCACCGTTGGCAACGACTCAATAATCGCTTCGCTTGATGCCATCCTCAGGAAGCAGCAGGGGCAATCATCACCATCATCACCATCGTCGCCGCCGGAACCTGAAGGCGATGTCATCTAGTGCGTCCTCCTATTTAACTCTTGGAGCTGTGATCCTAGCCCACCAAAAAGCGAATTGTTTTCAATTAATTTCATATCATAAAATTTGGCTTCGTAGTCTCTTGTTATCCTTGGACGCACAAGTTAAACCAAGTAAAATGTATGCGCTCCAAGAAACCCATCGACTTTTAGTACGAAACTAAATTAGATAAATACAAACTGTCATACCCCATCAAGTATTGAAAGAAGGGTATATTTTATATGCCTGAATTCATGCAATATATATATATATATATATCTATTATATGCATGTGTATTCTATATATTTATATGTATATGTATATAATTATATGTATTATATATATATATATATATATTTATATATTTATCTTGGGATTGCTGTATCTCATATTTGATTGATGCTAGGGGGGAAGGGGTTGGTGAACCTTTTTGAGGACAAACTATCTACAACCAAATCATTGACATACATCCTGGCAATGGCCGCCCCGCCACTATAAGAGATAGCGACTTCAAATGTGGAATATAGGTTCTCGTATACCCTGCGCAGATCAAGTGTGATTGTTTTACCGGTAACTGCCTCCGCTTTTCGAATATCAATACAATTCGATTTCCGATGGCAATAAATGACACAATTTTAATGTATCCACAATCGTAGTCGATCTCACTCGACTGCAGAATTCTTACTTGTTTAATTTACAAAGTGCTGTGGACTACAAGTGAGCAATAAACCTTAAAATTTAGAAGAAGCATGATTATTCGCAAATAGAGTAAGGAGTTCATCTACAGTTCTATGTCTGCAGATAGTGAATGTCAGCCGAATCTGGTTTTTCTTTAGAACTGCCAGAATCACCAGATAACTCGGTGAACTTAGAGGACCCCTCCTGAGTTGGGGCGATTGCGCAGACGCACCTCGGGATGACCGCAGCAATGCTTGACTTCATCGACTTCATGACTTCAGCAATTCGTTGTCGATGGTACTCTCCGTAAAATTTACGCGTCGCGCATTCAAATGTGCACCCAAATCATTGGTCGTGTCCTGTGTGGATGCTACGCTATCCACAGACACAGAACCACAAGTAAATCCAGTGCCAGTTCCAGTGCTAGTTGTGGACCCAAAGCCCGTTGTATACTCCGGCATATTGACGATGATGGTCGTTGAACTGTCACTCACGATACTTGACTGGCTAGCTTGCTGATCTTCCATACTGCAGATATCCAAACGTAGATTTATAGAACCCAAAAATAAAATCTTAAATTTTCTAAATTTGCAAAAAGTTTATGAGACGAAATTCTTATTGTGAGTTGTTTAAGATTGTGACGCAACTTGTGAACGAATGATGACGTAAAAGTCAAAGGCACTTTTGCCGGGGAATTGGATAAGTAGAGGAGCTTCGAATAGAAGCAGGAGTGTGCAGGCAAGGAATGCCATCCACACAGTTTGCTGACCTTTGCCAAGGAGCAGCTTAGCCGCAGTCATTTAGCTGCCAAAATCTTGCGCACGATTTACGTCAATTGGGCGGCAGCCAGCCACGTCTGCCAGATAGCCACGCCCACCGGCCCACCAGCCCACAATGTTTACCTAAAATGCATTTAACAGCCACGCCCCCTATTGACTTGAGCCGCTCCAGCTCGCCATCTCCCGTCAGTGAGCCCTTCTCCATTTAACATATTCCCCCCTTTCTCCCTCAGTTTTCGGATCGGTTTTCGTTTTATTTTCAGAGTTTTTCTCTATTTTTATTTTCGCGTCGCAAATAAATGTTGAAAGAATATTAGAACTTTGCGAGGAGACAACTTGGGGTTAAGGAACTTTGTGCAAGCGATTTTGAAAACATTTTTTAACATCTTCTTTACCATCAGGCTTTTGGGATCCTCTTCTTCAGCCGTTGTCGCCTTGCCGCATACATTTCACTACTTGTCCGCATTTATCTGGTTTTAGGAGCAAAAAAAATTATGTTTGCGGTCGGGCTGCGGCTTTGCGCTGACTGAAAAGGAAGGGTAATATAAATAAAGTCGCTGCATTTCCTACACGCTCCCTCCCCCGCAACCCATCAGCTATTGCAGCATGCCACTGCCATCGACCCTGAATGAAAAATTACGTTCAGTCGGGCTATGTCTTTGGCTGAGCTGATTAGCTCTGTATAGCAAAAAAGAAGAGCCTCGGCTGTGGTTCAAGTTCAAACTCAAGTATAAATAAAAGCTAAAAGCTGTATTCGGTATATCTGTATAACCTTAGTCATTTGTAGTCGTTGAAATTCGTTATTAAATTCGTCAAATTACTTTAAAATACAGTCGCAGGTGAACGATTGCAAAAGCAAATATTCTTATGAGAATACTCAAGAATAACATCAATGAATAAACACGGAATAATTATCAAATTCATTTAAAGGGGCTTGCAACGTGTATTTGTGAAGCGGTGGCTGAGGAGACGGTTGTGGCTACTTCTTCACAAGGAGACCAGTGGTTTCACTGTTAGTAAAGAGTTCCATAAATAAAACTATTTGCAGGCCGTAAACCTAAGCGTTTGGCAGCTCGTAAAGTGCATTAAAATTTGTGAAAGACACCCACCACAAAAAAGAAAAATAAATGAATACAAAATATAAGGTGTCCATGGCCATGAGCTATTGGGGCTGATGAGTCTGTGGGTCATAACTTCTTTCACAGCCATTGAAATTTCATCTAAAATTCATTACGCATGCGGTGGGTACACCGTAAGCAGCAGGCTGGGAAACTCAGGCAACTCGTGCTACTCTGGCAACTGGCAACTGGTAACTGGTAACTGGAACTCCAACCCAAACTCGAACTCGACACGTAACGACTCAACGTAATGAGGCGCGTGTCTCGTCTTTCTGCGCCCGAGCTCAACTGAGCTGAGCTGTGCCACATGCCGTTTATGTCCCAATGGAGACACACTCAGCGCGACGACAGCAACGCCATCAGCTTCGGCAACGGCTGCAACTCGGCCTGTGGAAGTCTCAGGCTCCAGACTCAGGCTCTGGCTCAGACCTCCTGCTACACCGCCACCTCAACCTCTTCATCGTTGTCGGAGTTGTCTTTGGGGAATAAGATGAATTACATGCTACTTCAGGCAGCTGGCAGCTTAGAACGACGACGACGAAGACGACTGCAGCAGGCACTTGAGGAAAGGCCCGTCTCGGCCCAGCTCGGCTCGGCTCGGTCCGACCCGGTTTTGGCAGTAGCCACCGGAAGGACATGTAGATAAGATGTTGCGTATACGCACAAAAAGGTACCACAAACTAAATCCCCAAGCAAATAGTTTTGTTGCAAGCAACAGCGCACAGAGGCATGAACACCGACAGCGAGAGGCAGGCAGCATGGGGCGAACGAAGGTGGGGACTGTGCGGGAAATCAACCGCACGGAAATCATGTCTACGCATCATTCTTTGTGCGCTATTACTTTACCAGCAGTCAGGCAAATCCCCTCTGCCCCTCCCTCTGTCCCTCTGTCCCTCCCCTACATAACGTAACTTTCTTCCATTTTTATATTTCGTTTTTTCTTTTCTTATTTTTCTTTTTCTTTTTTTTGCAATTTTTGTATTGTGTTTCGTTTACCGCACTTGTGTGAATTTGCGTGGCTGTGTGGAAATGTGTGATAAGCAGTTTCCGCTGGGGAATAGACCAACCAGCCAACCAGCCAGCCGAGCAACCAAACAGCCAACAACAAAAAGAAAAATGCCGCAAAGTGAATAGAGTAGTTGTTGGTCCAGGCTTGGCTTTCCTTTCCATTCAATGCCTTTGTGTTTTGCCTTGCTTTCGTTTCATTTCCATTCCATTTTTATAGAAGAGGCCATTTTGCTATTCATTGGCGTCGAACTGGCGTGTCGAGTAGGTGGATCCTGACGCCGCCAGCAAATACCAAAGAAATACAAAAATACAGTTAACCGACCGGCCAAGCAACGAAGCAACTAAACAACCCACAAACCAAACCAAACCAACTAACCAAACCAACGGCAAAAGGAAGCTGTGGCTACTAATGCAAATATAATGGCAAATGTTTCGGAAATATTTGACAGATAAAATTGATAAAGCCATTCCCGATTCCCCATTCTCCACTCCCCACTCTCCTCATCGCATATCCCATCTCGATTCCCATTCATGCCTGTTTGTCCGTTCCGTTTCCATTGTGCAAAGCAAATCGGAACGGAAAACTATTTGATGGCATTTGCACCCTTGCAACAAAGTGCGAGGCACCAATAAAACGTACAAGAAAAATAAATAAATAAAATTAAATCAACGTGATTGCAAGCAAGTCAATTGCAATTATGCAGAGTACTAGCGTGGATTATGATAATCTGGATATTTATTGGCAAATATAATCATTAAACTATAAAGCAATGTTTATCAGTTCTTAGACTTGGCTAAAAGCATTTACAGAAAATTCCAATTTTATGTTTCTTTATGACTCAATTAGCAGCCACACTATGCTTCATATATACACTTGTATATTTGCATGATATGACTGCTAATAGGGATATATATATATATAGACATACTGTATGTCTGAGCAAGTAAGCAAATTTCGGCTGTTTAGTCGATTATGTGTGGACTGAGTTCAGCTGTCAGCTACTTAGCTGGTTTCAGTGCTGGGCTTAAGTAATCGAAATAAATAACCGAATCAGTTGAACAATATTTGCGATGCGTAATTTAATTTGCTTTGAACACTGGTTAACAGGGAAGCGACTTCTTTCTGGCCGCGTTGTGCACAATGTAATGTAAAATTCCATTACAATTATCAACATTTTATTTAACTCGAATTATTTGAAAGCAGACAAAACGGGCTGAGAGGCGTCCGCCAACCCTACCCGATGCAATGCGACGTGGCAAATGTATCATAAATTTTCATGTTGCTCTAAAAATACGAATTGCGATTTTCTATTGTGTTTCGCGAGGCGAGTCGAGTCGAGTCGAGTCGAGGCGAGGCGAGTGGAGAACAGGGTTGGAGGGTGGTGTGGGTGATTGTAGCGTGAAGTGGACTGTACAGAGCGGCATGAAACTGGCATGAAATGCGAAGCCCAAGACAGAACCCGTTCTGAACTGGAGTAGCAGTAGTTGCTGTTGCTGTTGCTGTTGCTGCTGAGCCAGCAATTTGTGTGTCCAGCCATAAAGCAACAGCAGCGGAGAAAAAGAAAACGTGAGTAAAAAAACTGCAATACAATTTCATTTTATGCAAGAAACAAGGACTGGCCAGGAACTGGAGTGAAGAGAAACAGTGCGAGGGGGGCAGGCAGGCAGGCGGGCAGGCAGGCAGGCAGGCAGGCAGGCAGGCAGGCAGCAACATCTTTATGGAGAAAAATTTTAAATTCCCATTAGAATTGCGCTGGGCTTTTCTGGGTTGGGAGTCCTGCTGCTGCCAACCCTGCTTGCATTGGAGGTAAGTTTGGTATGAGATGAAATGAAACCAAACCAAACACAGTCAAGAGAAACGAACGGGGGCAGTTTATGGCGGGTAAGTAGGGAAGTGTGTGTTATATACACACACAGACAGACAGAGAGACAGAAAGACAGACAGACACACATAAATAAGTAAATAAATAAATAAATAGAAGCTCGCAAGGATATGAAAGCAATAAAAACATGAAATGCGCTGCTCAAATTATATATACGAAAACGGCAGCAGTAGAATGAAAGAAAGCTGCAAATTAAAGACAAAGCCAAAAGGCAACTGCAGCAAGTGGCACAAGCCGATTGAAGCACTCTTTGAAGTTGCAGCTGTGACGAGCTCAGAGATTGACTTCAAAGTGGTTCGAGTATTGCAGTCATTATTAGTTTAGTCCTCATAAAAAAGGTCGGCTCAATGGCATAATATTATTAAATATATATATATTGATGCTAAAGTTGATTGTCGAATTCGTTTCAATGTTGGCTTCCCGCTTCGATTACGAGTACGGCTTTTGGTGCTGTTTTCGAATCAATTTCAGGTGTCGTTTCCGATATTCGCCTCATTAATTACTATCTTTTGTTTAGCTGCTTTAAGGCCTCTTGCAATTAAGTAAGTAAAAGCACTTGTGGCAACTTTGAATGGTCACTCATCTTTAGTTCACTGTACCGGGAGCGGAGGCAGGCAGAGGCAGAGGCAGAGGCAGGCAATTGAAATGTGCAAGAAAAGTGCCTGCGCAATCCTTAAAATAAATGACTTCTCTTTCCGTTGCAGAGCTGCACAGTTGCAGAGAGGTGGATGCAACTGAGTGCTGATGCTGCCCGTTTAAACTTCTTTCACCTTTTCACTTCGTTTTTTTTCTAGTTTCCTTCTTGCTTTCGAGCTGCTGCCTTCATTTTCGGTGGAAACGAAGTTTACGCGTGCTGATGGTGCGGGTAATGGCAATGGCAGTCAGTCATCCAGCCATCCAGTCATCCAGTCAGTCAGTCAGTGAGTCAGTCGGGCAGACACAGTCAGTTGTGCAGCAGCAACAGAAGCAACCCACAGCAGAGGGCTGCACTAGAGAAAGCAGATGTCCTCAAACTGACAAAATTGCAGCATTACAAATAAATAAATACAAATAAGCAAACATTAAAAATTTTTCACTACTGCGAAATATGTTTCTAAAGTGGAATTTATCAAAACAGTTCTTGGGCGAACGATAATAGTTTTAGCTGAATTTGCACTTAACTTTTTTTCAAAGTGTAGACTCATGTGTGATGAGTGCAAGCGGAAGCTGCAGCTGCTGCGTAAGTTGCAGACTGCTCGGGAGGCGGCTTCCTGAGCCAGTCCCTTGGCAGCAAGAACTGGTCCGCAGCTGAGCGGTCTCAGTCACAGTCACAGTCTCAGTTTCAGTCACAGTCACAGTCTCCGTCTCAGTGCTTAACCTCTCAGCAATTACAGAGAAATGCGAAATGTGTAATGTGAAATGCTTTGCCAAACACACACTCTGTGCCGTGTGCTGTGTGTTGTGTGTTGTGTGTTGTGTGTGTGGTGGCTGCACTTTGGCATCTGCTAATGCGCCAAGCATTGCAGATAGCAAGAAAGTAAAAAGCAGGCTAAAGGAAGCCGCACAGCAATCAACGTGCAACGTATAACGTGCAACGACCTGTTCAGCAAATGCTCCTTGGCTTTTCCGATCGGTTTCTTTTTTTTCCGTCACGTTTCGTTTCAATTCGGATTCGTCCGGCTTCGTTTGGGTTGCTTTTTGGTTTGCTTTGGTTTGGTTTCTATTCTTTGCCTTCGCACCATAATTTATGGCCAGTTAATAAGTGGCTCGTTCACATTACTTGGGCGAAAGCAATCCATACCCATTCCAGACTCTCTAAATATTCGCTTATAGATTTTTGCTGGTCTTTTAATTAGCGCCAATGCCAAAGCCGCACACTCGAGTTAGCCGCATGCGAAACCATTCCCGAAGCACTATATTTCTTCTTCTTCTCCTTTTTCTTCTCTTTGCTGCAGTCCAATTTTGGCAAACGAATAAAATTTTGATAATGGACGGCGCTACACTTGAGTCGAGTCGAGCTGCCAACTGAAATCATCGGAACTGGCAAAATTGCCAATCAATTCACTCGTCTGCAAAAAAAAAAGGACACGTCGAGTGGGCGAATCGGGTGCTAACCGGGGCCACCACCACTTCTCTAATCTGGCAATCAATTAAAGTGGCTTCACAGTTCGCAATTGTGGCTGTTTGTACCACGCCGTGTCAACACTTCATGCAATTAAGCCAACTACATTTATAACTGCAACCAAATCGAGGCAACTCTTCAATAATTCTGAAGACTGCAAATACAAATCGTATTCGAAAATATAATTATTATTTCCATTGAAGAGGAAAGTTTTCAACTTCAAGCATTGGTATGACAATATCAACATTTCTTTCCATTCTTACACCAAAATGAAAAGCTGTCAAAGTTATTTATGAGACTTGAGTCTTTATTTCCATATTGGAAGAAATTAATTTACTAGTGTATCATTCGGAAAAGTCACCATCAAGATTTTCACGAAATTTTCAATTACTCTGCCAAGGTTTACATCTGCATGGTTCGTTTCGGTTTGTGAGCCATGTCGTAATCCAATTGGCTTCCGTTTCCATGGTATTTCCATGACGCACAACCATTCAGCAGCAGCAACAGCAGCAGCAGCAGCCAAAACCAACAGCATTGCCACAGCACCACCCCAGCACCCAACCACCCAACCAGCCCACCAGCTCGACCACCAGCACCATCCGCTGTCAATTCAGATTCAGATAAATCATGTTGCTAGCAGTTCGCTGAAATGCTGCATGCATTTGCGTTCTTGTTGCATTGCAGCCTGCCGCCTTTTTTACCTTCTACTATTTTAATTTTCTTTTTTTCCAGCAGCAGCAGTTGATAAAATGGAAAACGTTTCTTTTTCGCAGGCAAATCAAAAAATTAAATAATATCGCGCATTTGCTTTTCGGAAATCAATTCAATTTCTTATTCAACGTTTTGATTAATGCAACCAGCCGACGCAATGTTGCAAGTGCAACGGCAGACCAATGCTAAATGCAAAATGCAAAATGCAAAATAAAAAATGCAAAATGTGAATTGCGAAATGCAAAGTGCAAAATGAAACTGACAGACAGCGACACATATGCACTTGGACATGAAAATGCAAATGAAAATGGATGCACAAGTGGAGGTGCAGCTGAAGCTGAAGCTGAAGCAGGTTGGACCTGGTATTGGTGCCGCAGTTCGAGGTGCATGTGAAAATGGTTGTGCGCGACTGACAACGACGACAATGGCGGCCACTTGACACGTACTTAAACGCGCGCACACACACACACACACACACACACACACGTACACACACGATGTGGTTGGGCTGGGATAGCAGCTGCTCTTCGGCTTATGCGGTCACTTCAATTGGAGCCGTGGCCAAAACATTTTCCACCAAAATATTCCTGCACCAACACAGAGTGTGTGTCTGTCTGTGGATGCGTGTTTTTGTACAGGTACAAATGCGGTTGCTTTTCGCAAATTGAATAAATTGTCAAGTGCTGTTGCAAAATGCCAGCTTTTCAATTTGCCACAATTGTTGCATACTCCTGAACGCATTGCTCTTCCACTAAACGGACAATTCATGCAACACAGCTTTGAATAATATTGCCAATTTCAGCTCAATCAAATTGAATTCTAATAAATTCCTTCACATGCAATATGTGTCTTCAAATATGTGCTCTGAGGAAGCTATTTAGTCTCCACTCATGAGACTAATCAAGAGTTAAAAAAATTTAACAAATAATTATCAACGTTCGCTTCAGTTTGGACAAGGATATGGAATGATATCATAATCATAATTGCGATTGTTTGGAGAAGAGTTACGTAAAGACGGTGCAAATTGTCCGAACTCATTACCTAAACTTGTTAGATATAATAATAAGTAAATAATACCAGAAAGACATAATCTTAAAATTTAATTGAAATGATTTTTTACGAGCTTAAATGAAGATGATCGATATTGAAGTTGTTGCGATTGATTTTGCATTGCTGCCTTATTTAGTTCACTAATTTACTGAACTCACTTGAAGATCCAGCGACAAAATAGAGCAGCAAAAGTTGAATGCGAACAATCAAACACAAACTAGAAAAGTATACCTCATTAACAATGTGAGCTGCATATTAAATAAAGCAAGTGCAGCTGCTGCTGCTTCCGCTCCTGTTGTTGTTGTTGTTGTTGTGTTGCTGCTGCTGCAGTTGCTGTTGCTGTTGCTGATGGCTGATTGCTGATTGCTGCTCTGCAATTGTTGCTGGGGCAATAGCGATAGCAATATTCAAGATTGGGTCGCTGCGACTTTAACATATTTTTTTGCAGTTGAGTGCGCACAGAAAATGTTTGGCTGCCACCAACAAAACTTCGCTGCCATTTGCATCAAACCAACACCCCCAGCATTTCTATACCCCCCCCCCACCCATTTCCATCCCCTTCCTCTACACCATCCCATCGTTAGTCTTTGTGGATATTGCTGTTGCTGTTGCTGTTGGTGCTCATCGAGTGCCAAGTTTCAAATTACACGCCTCGTCTATCATAGGCGCTGCTTACCAACTTTGGAAACTAAATAGAAGTAAAAGAAAAAATATAAATCATGTATAAATGCGACACAAGTTGCTGATCGACTAACAGTTACCCTGCACACAAATACAATCGATTTAAATTCAAGTTATTACAGCTTCTAATTCAATAACATAAAACATCAAAATAAATCAAATCAAATAACTTCTTCATATTTTGAGCTATTCCTTTCATCTTAATTTGATTTAAGCATAAATTGATTTAAGCTTACATTCACTTCTACTTTTTTTGTCTGTCCCTAAATAAATAATAAATTAAGTTAAATAAATCAAACATTAAATTGTATTTTTCTTGAACTTATATTATCCCAGCTAGGCATAAAAATCATATCGAACATATAAAACAATAATTTTTATATACTTCCGGCAAACATCCTCAACTTAACGTCTGTGTTATTGGCAGGGTATAACACAGTCGTATACAGCATGCGGTCTGCTATATATGTATGTGTGTGTTTGCACATATATCTGTATGAAGGACATTGAAGCGTAACACTTTTGCAGCGCAGTTCAATCTGTCTTGTCACGGCGTCTGCTTATCCCATTTTGCTGGCTCTTCTTCCATTTTTTTTTTATGCCCCTTTTTTATTTTGTTGCTGCAATAATTTTGCAACTGTCCATTTGCTTCTTCATTTTGTTGTATAGCTCCAAGCCGAATCGCATACACGTATATGTCCTTAATATCCAGACAGAACATACACACACACACACACACACACACACACGTGCACACACACGTGCACACATACGTGCACAAACTCAGGCACGCACGAATACATAGATAAACAATGATAGCTGGCTATTTAGGGCCGTCAATAAGCCCCCCGCCACCCGTCACCTATCACCTATCACCGTCACCGCACGACACCGACTCTAAGCCACGTCCCAGACAATAGCCGGAATCCGTGAAAGATACAATTCATAAAGAAATTCAGCTGCTGCTGTTGCTCGACAAAGTTGAGGCCAAGACAAAGCGAACGCAAAGTTGGACAAGGCACTTGGCAGCAAAACGTTTTATAGATAGCAAAATCACGCAACACTCAGATACTCAAATAACTCTAGATATGCTTCAAACTACACACACACATGTCGCACACACACACACACACATGCATATGTCCTGGGCAACTGTGAAAAGTTTTGTGCTGGTCTTTTGTTGTTGTTTGCATTTTGTAAGATGGCATAAATTAGATACGTGCCGCCGTCCAGGACATATTGCGAGCTTTGTCTGCCTGTTTCTTTTTGGCCAGTTTTAAAAATAGCTCCGATTATGCCATAAGCCCAAAACTGCCCTCCCCTAATCGCAGAAACAGCCGAGAGTCGAACTATCGTGGCATAAATCATAATCAGGCTTGCATTCGGCAACAACTGCTAATGGCTGCCCGCATGGGCATATTTCTCTGGGGTTGGCCAACGGTTGAAAGACCTGGCAAATGGGTGTTGGCCACTTGGCCAACGCCACGTGGGTGGCTGCTTTGGGTGTTGGGTGTTGAGTGTTCAACGTTGAGTGTTGATGGTTGGGGTGTTATGTCAACATGCGCCACCATGTTTGCTTTCATCTTTTGCGGCCAGCAACTGCAAATTGAAGTCGGGCAAACAGTTTTTGATTAAGTAATTTGAAGTTTTGTGCAAGCCGCTGAAAATGTTCCCAAGAGCAGCTGCCATTTTGGCCAAGTGAAAAACGAATTGAAAACTTTCGCTGCGTCAGCTGTGAATGGTAGAGCAAACCAGCTAAGCAGCAAACTAAGAGCATACCAAAAATCCACTCTCGTCAAAATAACAGCAGAAAGTCCACTCAACAAGCAGTTATCAACTAATTCCAATGATAATATGGAATGAGCATGCAAATAACATGAAATAATAATAATCGGACAAATATGATATATTTTAATTGTGCGAAAGTAGACATTGCTAGGAATACCAGATGTATTTTGAAGGGCACAAAATTATAATAATAAAAGTCGATAAATTCATGTTCAGTTCGAACCACTCAAAATCATTTGGCTGACTCTTGTTTAAATGATATTTGATAGATTTCAGTGCACTTATTTTCCCAAAAAGACACATCTCTTGGGCTGTCACAAATCCTACGACCAGTACAGGCCAGCTCAGTGGGCGTGACTGCCCATAATGCAATCTGCCATTGCTGCGAGTTAAAGAAAAATATACAAATGAAAAAAAGGAGCCAGATATAAGGCAAAAATAAGCTCATCGCTGCTGCTGATGATGAAAATTTCAATTAGCGCAAAGTGTAATATAGAGCAGCGTCATTTTCATCAAATTATCAGTGACACCGACGACCCACTCACACTTACACTCACACTCACAGTCACACTCACAGTCACACTCACAGTCGCACTCAATCCAACCCACTATGCAGAGTGCTCGCGCTGTGTGTTCATCTTTCCGGTGGCACAGTTTTAGCCATTTTCATTTCTGGTCGACAACGACAACAACAACAACGACGCCGACGTCGACGTCGACGACACAAAATGTCGGTCACTTGCGGTTTAAGAGTAGCAGTGCCACCCACTACGCTCCACAGACCGCCCGGCCGGGCTGCCTAGCGTCGAGCACCATTCTGAGGAACAAATTGCGAATAGTGCAAATAGCCAGGAAAATTACCTAATGCGCATTTTCTTATTACAGAAATGTGCATAAGAAAATGAACGTAATGAAAAAAAAAACACTCAGCGGGTAAAGTTAGACTTAACTACTAGCCGAAGTGCAAACACGCTTACAAAATAAGGGAAGAGCATTGGAAATTAGTAATTGGCATAAGAAAAGATATGTTTCTAAAAATAAAAAAATCAAATCAAATAAATATTGATGCAGGTGGACAAAGTGTGCAAATAGAGTGCAAGATGAATGGTACCCTTGTAGAGGGTATTGTAAGATGAAAATCAGAACAAAACTGATTCGCAGACAGAGAAATATCGCGAGACAAGAGAAGCGACTGCAAATTGAAAGTAGACGTCGAGGTTGGAGGGAAAGCAAATTCAAATGCGCCATGCAAATGACGCAAAATGAAATGTATGAAATTGAAAATTAAACGTGAAGAGTGGCAAGTGGCGAGGAGAATCACAAGGAGTAGGACAAGTAGGAGTGGGAGTGGGAGTGGGAGGAGCGTGTCATATAGCAGCTGCTAGCAGCTGGAGTAGTTGCTTTGAGCTGAGGTTGTGTGCATGAAAACGCAAATGGGCGGAAAATGAAAAATAATTAGCGCAATTAATGACCACGTAATTAGCGCTTGGAGTCTAAAAGGCATCAGGCCACCAAGAAGCCCAGAAGCCCTGAAGCCCCATGCCACAATGTGTGCAGTGGCACGTAAGCCCAGTGGCAATCGCTGTGTGCACCACCCACCTTATCTAATAGTTGCTGCGGCCATGTTTGATAATTCCATCGTGACCAGCTTCCTTTTGTCAGCCGATGCGGTCCAGGACGACCCGCTAATGAACGCGACCCATTTGCCTTATTTGCCCCAGTTTGCCCATTTAGCCATTTTGTGTCGCATTTGGCGCAATGCGCCGCCCAGCGGAGTGGGGTGTGTTTTTGTCTGCACAGTTGATAAAAAGGAAACTCAGTTGCTGTCATCGCATTTCTTTATCAGACCCATCAATCAGCTCGGACTAATTAAAAATTGCCTTTGATACTGTCCAAATGGTAATGAATGAAACAACGACTAAACGAACAAAATGCACTCGTTTTTTAATTTGTGGCCAGCGCCTCTAAAATTCTCTCTATGCGGGTGTGTGTGTGTGTGTGTGTGGGTGTGGGTGTGGCTGGTTGTGACCATGTTCATTGTGCTGTGGATTATGTGTGTCAACGCTGCTGTTGCGGCACAATTTGTCAAATTTAGAAGTGGTTTGAAATTGATGCGCACTAAAATTAATCCCAGAATGGGCGCACTCGCACCGGGTAACCGAATGGGAATGGAATACTCAAGCAGCCACACACACACACATACAATACACACAACACACACACACGCATACACAACGCAGAAGTTATAAACAACTTAAAAATTCATTGTCTGCACATGGTACCCAGAATTTGAGCGTCTTGCTCCGCTCGTGGGCATGTCCATGTCGAGAAATAAACACTCAGAGACAAAAATATATATATATATATATAAATAAGTATTTATATATATTTATATATATGTATATATACAACACCACAAGCACACAACTGAATGAAAAACGAAAAACTGTCATCATGTGACGGGAATCAATCTAAAGTCATTTTATAACCCGAAGAGTCATAAATCTAACTTTAATGTTTTAAACGTGACTGCGGCACGAACCAACAGCAGTAGTAGCAGCAGCAGCAGCAGCAGCAGCAGCAGCAGCAGCAGCAGCAGCAGCAGCAGCAGCAGCAGCAGCAGCAGCAGCAGCAGCAACAGCAGCAGCAGCAGCAGCAGCAGCAGCAGCAGCAGCAGCAGTAGGAGGCAGTAACAACGCCCATGAACAGTTGTTGTGACTAAACCCGTGCCACTCCCCCCCCCCCCCTCACAGCAGCCGGTACATGTGGCAAGAAGATGGAAACCTCCGGCGCTGGAATTGGAAAAGTAAAACAAGCAAATGAATGTATTTCCGTTTGGGATTTTTCACTTTCCGGCTTTGACGCAGCGTGCTGAAAAGTGTTGCCGCAGAGTCGGAGAGGCAAGCAAGCTGCTGGTTGGTTGGCAGGTGGACATGGCCCCGAGCGGGGCTAACAATATAAATGACAAAACGAGCACAGGGCACCAAAGTGTGTATGTGTGTGAGTGGGTGGGTGTGTGTGTGTGGGAGAAAGGCAAATACATAGATAGCATTTTTATTAAATGGGTATCAAAACTATTTTACGTGTTTGGGATCATAGTTGAAAGGCATTGCAACTGTATGAGTGTGTAAGTGTGTGTGGGTGTGTATGTTTGTGTTTTTGCTTGTGTTTTGCGTGTGTGCGTGACTTGCAAAAAACAAAGAAGAGCATTGCCAGAGATGAAAATAAGTATAGCACGCTTACGTGCGCCCCATAAAATGCATGTGCGGTCAAATGGCGAACAGGATTGCCGAAGAGCCCAGACAACAAAAGACGTTTCGCTATGTATCTACTTGTGTGTGTGTGTGTGTGTGTGTGTGTGTGGCGGACAGAATTAATTGAGCATGCCACGCAAAACGGCGCACATAATATTAACCCAGTTCAAGCAGTATGGGAATGAAAACGAATGCTGCGTCCATCCAATTGAATATTTAATAATTGCAGTAATTATAAAAACATTAGTTAGACTGCTCAATTAATTAAATTGGTAGGCTTATAACTCAGCTGCAATATTGATTGATGTGTTCCATTTGGAAAAATATGAAATACCTTCGTAAGTCATTCGACTAACTCAAATACGTGCACCTTAAAAAGGGGCCAACCGAAGTTCACATTTAATGATTCATCTCACACACAATCCCCAAATGTATCGGCATCCGGGGAGACACACACACACGCACATACACTCATATACACGTTTGGGGTAAAAGTATGCCCAATTTAATCAATATGAAAATCATATTATTCACTTACTCACATTTGTATCCAGATATATATCTTTGGAGTCTCTTACCTGCAACGAAAGTGGAAAGAAAAATGTGTGAATTATTTGAGATATTTATACATATAAATTATATTTATGTACATACATATATATATATATGTATATAAGTACGTAAATTATCATATATTATTATTCTATAAATTTAAATTAATACATTGTTTTTTTGCTGCTGTTATCGTTTTTTACTGCTCAAGCTGTGCGAACAGGGCCATTTACGAGCGGCGTGCTTTGACCTCATTTTAAATTCAATTTGGCTGCGAAAATTGAGACGATTTTGTGGCTGGCAATTTGCAGCGACATTTTCTGGATTTTAATCACATTGCGGTCATATTTAATTCATTTTATTATTATTGTTATTTTCCGCAATGGTTGTGTTGTGCTTGCCCAAATTGGAATGATTATTGTTTGATGGTCACCCAGCGCAGAGCAGCCCCCTAGATGCCCAGCCTCGGCAACAATATTGACAGCGCAGCGAAAGCGTTTGAAAATGTTACAATTTAACAAACAATTCAATTAATGCAAATTACAATGGGCCCTGGCTAATGAATATTTAATGATTAAACTAATTTCATTTTCGCAATATCGCTCCCATAACTGGCGTAAATAAACAGAATCAAGTCAAATTAAATCGCTCAAACCCAAGCCCAAAAGCAACAACATCAACAACATCAACAACAGAACAGAACAGAACAGAACAGAACAGAGGCAAAAACAAACATACGAACCCAGTCCAAACAAACATCGAGAGCAGCAGCTGTGATGATTTGCGAGATGGAAATCGATTGTTAATTGGAAATTGTTTACGAGCCGCAGGCTAAAAAACGCTCCTCAAGCAGTCAGCCAGTCAACCAATTAACAGTTAACAGTCAACAGTGGCAGCAAACAGTTACTTAAAGCTGAATCATGCTCGACTACGGAGCTGAACGGAAAGGACCATAAAATAGAGATGCCCCGCTTTGCTCCTATGTTTATTTTATATGCATCTCAGTTAAATGTCTTCAAAATTCAAACTTTTTTTTTAAATATTTGGCAAAAATTCACACACAGCTGCAACAATGTCAAAAAACCAGTTGTGCTTTTTTAAAAAGTGATGTAAAAGATTGGAGTCCATTCACGCATCACTGCCCCGTTTGACTTTTGTCGAACAACAACGTTTGAGTTTGATTTTGATTTTGATTTTGAGTTTGCCATTTTGGAGTAGTTGAAGCAAAATTGCAAGTACATCGAATACATCGAAACACATAGTTTGTTATCGATTCGCAGTGTATTGTGTTGTTTGGCCTTTGTTGCAAGTATCTTGTACTAATTCTTGCCACTGACCATTGTTGGCCGGTGGTCGTTATGTGGAAAATTTGATTGTTGGTCCTTGCTTCAGTTTCTGTTGTTGTTCATGGTGTTGGTGTTGCCATGTTGTTCTGTGTTGCTGGTGATGTTGCTGTTGTTGCTGTTGCTGTTGCTGTTGCTGCTGTTTGGCTTATGGAAGCATTTCTGTAATTATGCCACTACGGCTTCGTTGTTGGCCCCCGTTATTGTTATTGTGGTTTGTTGCTAGCCTTTTTGTTCCAACTTTGCCAATTTGGACATTGTCGGCAGAAGTGACACAACTTTTAGCCAGCACCGACTTCATTTGCTTCTATTGTCGTCGAGGTTGCTACTGTTATTTGTTCTTTTTATTTTTGTGCCCGTTGTTGTTGTCGTCATAGCTATAACGTTTATTAATAAGTTTGTCTGCACAATTGTTGTTGCTACGCGGCTGTTGCTACTCAGCTGGAGCTGTTGTTTTGCTACCTGATTTATTTCTGCGCTCGAGGGCCATGGCATGACTTGTCATAAAACTATCCAAGCCACCCAAGCCACCTCCCAAAAATAGGGAAAATAATAAATACACAACAAAAAAAAACAAACAGAACAAACATTTGCCGAAAAGAGCGCAAAGCAGCAGCGCTAAAGGAATTAGAGCAAAGTGCACTTTTTGATGACTTTTGATTTGTTTTACGATTTCCAGCTATGAATATTTATTGTCATGCCGCGACTGAGACGCTCGCCGGCTGTCGTTTGTCAGTCGCCAGTCTTTAAAATGCACGAACATTGCTGTCATGGTAACAATAACTACAACAACGGCAACAGCAACAACACAACAACAACATCAACATCAACGACAACAACAACCAGGGGCAAAAAATTGACACGCAGCATTACTCATACGCCCCGCTGGTCTAAGGCAAGCCAGCGAAGCCAGCAAGCCGGCAGGCAGGCTGGCAGGCAGGCTGGCAGGCTGGCAGGCAGACATGCCGCGCAGCTTTTTAATTGATGTTTATTTAACGTTCAACATAATTAACTCTGTGGCAAATATTTAAAGCATCGTAAATGGGCATTATACGAGCCATTAAATGAATTTGTAAACGCTTCACTTGAACTAGAAGTCAGCGAAATGGCCAAAGGCTCCACCACTCCATCCGAGCATTCCTATTTTATGTATGCCGTGATTGCCATTAACGCATTCCATTCCAATCCAAACCAAACCATAACAATCCGTATCGTGGCATCCCATGCCATTCCGCATGCTACGCGTATTTGCACTTTAAACAATGTCATAAACGCAGCAAGGCGCGCATTAACACAACCGAGACTCGACTGCACAGCCACGAGGAGTATTATATATGTAAACAATAGTTCCCATTGAAAATGCCGCCCATTTTCGGTGAACTTTACGACTTGCAAAATCGTAAATAAAAGCAGCAACTGCGACGGCAGTTGGCAAAAGTCAAATGGTCGTCTGACCTCAATTCCCATCACAGCATCGATATTTTCAGTAATGGCAGCGCAAAAAAAAAAAATAAATAAGCCAAATGACAGCCACAGACATCTGGGATTAGTACAAAATCATTGCTGCTGACAAATACTCCTCGGCATTGAAATCATGTCACAGCTAATTTAAATTAGCTTTCTATATTCAATATCTCGTATGTATACATAATTAAACAGCCGATTTGCTTTTTTCAATGGACATCCTGTAGCATGCATACGCACTCTGAAGTTCTTATAAACAAATCGCTGGCTTTCAACGAAAGGCACTTTAGTGGACAAAGCATTAGGAAACTAAATGTAACTATTTGAACAGCTGCCATCTTCTGTGGAATGGCATTTTGCTGATCTTGCGCTTGGACACTCTTCAAGTGGTCAAACGCTTAAGGTAAACATTGCGTGGCTTGCGCATGCTAGGCTTCTCTGCTCGCGTACATTAACCAAGTACAGTACACACCACAAAACACAGAAAGTATACTTATTGTATAAATACACATTTCAATACGCTTAATGATTTCTGAGCTTGAACTTCGATACTCGACTTACATATATCGCTGCTGAGTGGAGTGCTTGCTGATCTATTGGAATCTGAGAGTTACTTCTGAATACAACTCCTGTCATTGTAACTCACAAATACTTAAATATAAATTATTGCATCTTTTAGATACTTTATTTTATATCGAAACAGATACTCATTTTTAAATAAACATTTTTGTATCTTTTAAATACTTATATTATATCGAAATGGATACTCATTTGTCTCATAAGTGAACTTAAATTTATGTTTCTTTTAGATACTTTTATTTAAATATTTTCTAGCACAGATGATGAACAAATTAGAATTACAATATACATACATACATTGCATTATATTGTTTCTCAATATTGTCTCAATAGTTTTGATCACCTTTAGCAATAAGGAAGACAATTTGTGATTGATTAAATTCACGTCTAGTTTGATGTGGGCTTCTGCATGTGGGGAGGAATGGATGTGGATGGCTACGGGTAGCGAGGCGAAAGGCTCTCGTCGGTGGTCGTGGCAACGGAGCTCAACGTGATGTTATTAATAAATGCACTTGACAACGTTCACTTATTAAATTCTTAAGAGCTAAATCAAAAGCCAAAAGTGCAAGAGGCAGCTTTGGCCCCTCGTACGTGACCAATAAGAAGAAATTTCTTATTTACAAGGCTGCCCGACTCTGGCTGAATGCCTCCACACACACACGCACACACACACATACATGTATGTCTATATATGTATGTCTATGTTCTCTGGTTATCCCCGTCTGTCTGTCCTCGTGTCTGTCTGCATATGCGACAGTCCTGTGCTGCCCGTGCTGTCGCTGTCATTGTAAAGTCAGTGGCCTAAAAAACATTATGAAGTTGCTCACTTGATCGTGCAATGTACCTTTTGATTTTCTGTTGTTGCCCAGCACTTGGCACGTTCCAGGCAACGTTCCCAGCAATTTGGGGAACAGAACAGAATACAACAAATTGCTGCATGCAATTCCTTTCCCACATCTCTTTCCCACTCTCTCTCTCGCTCTCTCTCTCTCTCTCTCTCTCTCTGTCTCTTTGTAGCTGTAACTACAATGTTGCAAAATTAGCACAGCAGCTCGCTAAATCGAGAAATGAGCAACGCTTGTCTGTGGATTTATCTGTCTGTCAGTCTCATAGTGTTGCTATCTGTCTATCTGTCTGGCTGCTTGTCTCTTTGCCTAGCTGCCTGTCTGTCTGCTTGTCTGTTTATGCTGACCCGGCCTGGCATTGATTGTTTCTCCTGATGATGTGTGAAAAGTTTATTTGGCCAGTAAACATCATGAAATGCAAGAAAAACACACAAAGTGAAAAAGATGCGTAGCCAGCAACAACTATAATAGTTTCACTAATCTTGTTGTTGCTATTTTTGCGCCGAGCAGTGCCAAGCAGCAAATGGAGCAATCACATCAATATATCCAGACTATTAAAATGCCAGATGAATTCGCACATTAGCAGCTCTAGCAACAGAGCTGAGCAGAATGCATTAGGCAAATGCAAATCAAATTTATAGACCCTGCAGATGGCCCACAATAAAAAAAACACCTTGCGAAACTTATAAACTGAAACTGCAAACTGCAACTGCAACTGCAACAACAACAACAACTGTAATAGTCGAAGGCGAAAAGTAGATGTCTTTAAAATTAAGATTCAATCGGATTTCACAGAACACTTAAAATAATTATCGATCTATACTCAAAATGCCATACTTGATTTAATTATCTTCTACATTTAAATACATTTTAAACTCTATTTGAAAACGATCTCATTCAGCAATAATGGTCAAGTGTAAACGTGTGACGCTCTAAGACGCTGATAGCTGCCTCATGCAGCGCTCTTGAGGCACTTGAGGCTGGCTTGCATGGGATCAAGCTATTTTTAGAGATGAAAGAGCAGATGGAGATATCTATGTTTAAGAATTTTATACAAAATAAAGTTCGAATCAGCGCTTCTGACTACACACTATACGAGTATCAAAGAAATAACATTCAAATTCAAATTAAATTGATAATGTCGACAATGCCTTCGATTATTGAAATGTATTTAAGGCACGTTTAGTGCATTTCGATTTCATTTTATAAAATTTGTATTCAAGCAATGCTGATGAATTAGCAGACCATAAAATGCAGTAGTGCATTTATAATTAACTGAATAAATATGCTGCACTAATTGCCCAGTTTTTAATTATTCAATACATTAAAACGTAATTGATAAGCAAATATTTCGCATATATAGATGTATATAGATGATTTGAAGAACAATCAAACATAACTAACTGTTGAATACGGGAAGCACAGCAGGAAAAGAGTGGAAAACAGTGGCTTTATTGAAAATTAGATCAATTTCGGATTTGATGCTTCAAGTTGTACAATGTAGAATGCATAAATTACAAAATGGTGAGGTGCTTGCTTTAGGCAAACACCATTTTGATCAAATATTTATTGAAAACAATGATATTTCAGTCATGTTAATTAATATTTGTGTGTTTGCATTTGCATAACAATTTGAATGAGTAATTTGCTTTAAGGTGCAACGGCCTCGAACTGGCAAATTTAAACAACTACTAACTGAACCAGCAAATTGAATGCACTCGCACTCGCACTCGCACTCGCACACCCACACCCACACACGCAGACACACCAACACACACACACAGACACCCCATCAAACAAAATACATGCACACACAAACAAACAAAATGGCGGCCATTCGACTGAATTTGGCTGGGAATTGAGGAGTTGTTCATTTATTTAAATTTTGTGTGCGCTTTGATAAAACGCGTATTTCGTGCACCATTTTCCGCTGAATTTAATAAAAATAATAATAATAATAATAATAATAATAATATTACGAATAATAACGCAGCATGACAATCATAAATTATTTGAATAAATTCATCGCAAGTGCAGTAAATGGTGGCTAATGAATTAGTTTACAGCAGTTCCATGGCACTCTTATCCCTGTTGGTCCTCTAAGCCCACTCAGCCACCACGTTGGCCACTTGCAGCTTTTTATGGCTAATAAATATGCGACATGGCATATTATTCATATAAAGCGTTTATGTGCCCACACACACACACACACACACACACACACACATGTGTGTGTCTGTGTATAAATAAGTTTGAAAATACGACTACTCGTGTGTATAAGTACATAATAATTTATTTTGTATGGCCCAAAATCGTTTGGCTTTAATCGTGCTGAAGCACTTTGCTTGTGCGGGCATTTCATGTGTGTTTAGCCTATTGCAAGCGAAAGCATTCAATCTGCTTTTGCTCAATTCAGTTCACTTGCTTTAAGTCCCATTCAGGGTTCGGCATTCAGCTGCCAGTATTTTGTCACATTTAAGTCTGACCAGCTTGCAGCACTGCTTGGGGGCACGACACTCAACCTCTCCCGCTCCCGCCCCCTCTCCAACCAAGTATGCATAGCTGTCGATACTTTATCGCTTGTTGTCGTATATCGTGTGTGGCCTCCGTTTCCCTCCCCCCCCCCCCACATCCCACCTATTCCATTTTCAAAGAGCACATTCCAAAAGTGCCTGTAGCATTGCTGAAATTGTCTCATTTTTCACATTCTAATTCCAAAGGGGGCAGAATTCTTTAGGAGTTTGCTGCTTTGGCTTTAAGCTGAAATTTGATTTATTTTGATTTAGTTACATTTTGTCGACAATTTTAATTAACTTTGGAGCGTGCATCGTACTTGTGAGTGTCTGTATGTATGTATATTAAAATTCGGCATGTCTGCTATTTATTTATTTATTAAATTTCATACAATTTCCGCTTGTTTTTTGTTCCGCTCTGGTATTTTGTGAAGGCATTTTTAATTTTTGATTTTGTACAAATAAATCCGGCTGTTTTAGGCCAGAGTTTATGTGTGTGGGTGTGTGTGTGCAAACATAAGCGCGATGCACGGTAATGACGAAAGCTTAAACAAACACAAATACACAGAGAGTGAGACAGAGAGAGAGAGAGAGAGAGCGAGTGAGAGAGATACCGAAACACTTACGAAACTTATTAAATATAAATCACATTTCGTTGGCACTTGCCCCCAACCAACATTAGCAACATTTACGACTCTCGCTCTCAACGTCATCAGCAGCCAATCAAATGCCTGCAAAACTGTTGTTTTTCCACTGCATATGATACTATGATACTATTGCCATTTTTTATTTCGCTCAAAAAGCAAAAAAAATGTTATTTTCCAATCATTTTTATGGTTTATTTATTTTTCAAACATCAGCATTAATTTCGGCTAGTTGATTGGGGCTTAAAAAAGTTTTGTGCAGTCATATATGTATATATAGTGGAATGCATACACAAATACCTTTATATACATATATTTGGTATGTATATACGTGCATATATTTCAAATACCAATGGAGGAGGAAGAAACGAAAGCCCTACAATGCAAACAATAAACACAAATAAATGCTCGTTGAGCACATCCCGAAACGATGTCACTTCAACGGTCTTAGTGTGTCATTGCTACAGTGAAGGCTCTCGTGAATGGCCAAAAAATGTGCTAACAACATCAGCAGCCGCCAAATGTGCCGATGATGGGGCAACAGCCCCATAGCGAGCTCTCGCGCAGTTTTTAATTTGAGTTTTTAGTGTCACGACAACTAAAATTAAAAAAAAAAAACAAATAGAAAAAAAAGTGGAAAGCCCAACGAAGCAACGAGTTCCAAATACCCTAAAAGCTACGAATATGAATAAATATGTATTTGCAATAATTTACATAAACATAAACACATATAAAATAAAAACTTATAATAAATAATGTTTATATTTTTTATGTTTCTTATTTCGCTTGCTTATCAGTTGAATTTGTAAGTTTTAATTATTTTCTAAATTATTTTTTATGGAAACCCTTGTCACAATGCATAAGCCACGTAGTAGCGAACATGGCCAACAGCTGTGGAGTGTATTATGGTTAGTGGGGCACTCTCACTACAAAGGCGCCACCTGCCCGCCTGACAGGTGGAAAAAGGTCGCGCGTAGATGACACGGCACAGCCGTCGAGCCGTCGAGCCGTTGAGCCGTTGAGCGTTGCCAATGTGTGTCCACCCTTGTTCTGTTCACAGCTGCCCCCACCAACTCCATGGCTTCTGTATGCTGTATTCGGTCTTGTGTCTCCTGTCTCCTGTCTCCTGTCTCCTGCCTGCTGTCTGTTGTCTCATGTCTGCTGTCTCTCATCTCCTGCTGAACTCTATGCGCGTTTGCCCATGTTCATTACTGCGGTTAATTTGTTTGTACTGCCCCGCTGTTTGGGGTTCACTTGAAAAACTGTACCTAACAATTTTTGCGCTCGCTTGAATATTTTGTTTTTTGTGTGTTATGTTTTTTAATAAGCTTCGCTTGTGGACGGACAGCTGCAAAAATAATGTAAAAAGTGTTGGACACGGCAGGTGGTGCCTGGCTGGTGGCAGGGGCATGGGCTTGGGCATGGGCATGGGCATGGGCACAGGCAATCATCTGCTGGCACGTTGTTGACATCAAAATAATGACTGTCAGTCTGGGGATTGTGTGTGGGAGGGGCTGGGAGCAGGCTGCCTATGGATGTGGATTGAGGATGACGATGTGGATGTGGATGTGGCTGTGGATTGCGGCGGGCAGCACGAGCCCAAAAAGTGCCACAATAACAACAACAACAACAAGAATGAGCGCGTTTTGTGGTGACGGCAAAGCAAACATATGCACAAGATACACAGCACAACAAACACACAACATACCCCCACACACACACATACACACAGACATAAGCACAAGTGGCGCATAAAACAGGAGCCAAGCAGTTTGTTCCACTCATCAGTTGGCTTCTTTTTGCCCCAAACCCCATCCCCATCCGCACTCGGCATCATCATCATCGTCATCATCATCATCATCACACGCTCATGTTGCTGCTTTAGCTGCTGCTACTGTTGTTGTTGTTAATTACAAAAAAAATGCAAAAGCACGAAAATGCTGCTGTTTACCAAATTAAATGCTACTAATTGGACGAGTTTAGCGGCGCTCAAGTGTATGCTCTGCGTCTGTTGAGCTGCTTAGGCTCTTGTGTACGGGTTGAGGTTTGTTTGTGTGTGTGCGTGTCTGTGTGTGTGCGGGTGTGTGTGCGTGTGCGGTCGATGGTCGGGGGTGTATGATGTAGTGATGGGTAAGTATCATGATGCCGTGGAATTTTTAATGAAAGAAGTTATTAGTATGTATCTGCATCGTTAGCATAAAAAATGAAAGTCGCATCAAACATTTGAATATTTGAAACACTTGGGCCGCCATCCAACAACAAGCTCGAGAAACCCGAGAGATATCCACCATATCTACCAAGTAAATTCATCTTAGCTTATCTGCAGCGAGAAGCACACAAAACAAAATTAACTCGAGCAGTATTTCAAAATATTTTCAAATAAACTTAAAACTGTTTAAGTTTAGACTTAGATTCGAACTGCTTACATTATGTTTATAAATGTTAGTAAAACTCTAGTACAAGGAATAAATATGGCAGCAAAAAGGGTCAAATTCAAATTCTCATTACTAATCCGGTTTTTTCACACACATTAAATTTTAACAGGCAAACGGAAAATGTTCTCTCTGACAATGTTTGAAATGAATACATCATAAATCCATTACGAAAGGCTTTTAGTTAGCTACTCATGCAATTAAAATCGGTGATAAAAACGAGAATCTGTTGGATGATAAATCATGCCTCTGATGATCACTCATTTAATATTTAACAATGCGAAATTAGCCTAATTTTGAAATGGACTTGCCTTGTTGCAAAATGTGATTTGTTTAGAGTGCAAAATTGCCGTGCATACTTTGTAGCGCCGCAGTTGACAGCAAATCCGCAGCAAATTACAGGCGCCATTGATTGAAGGAGAGAAGCGAGAGGAAACCCGCTTTGCGGTTAGTCAAATGTCCAAATGCCACCTTAAGCAACGAGGGCAAGGCGGAACAGACAGGGGGCAGGAGATGGAGATGGAGGGTGAAGCGAATGTGAATTTATAGAAAAGTTCGGCCTCTTCGGTTCCACAGTTGCTAATCCCGGTCGAGTTGGTTGGTTGGCTCCGGCTTTTGTGGCTCTGGCAGCAAGCAAAATGGCGCGCACATGTAAACATTTAAATCTGTTTGCAAATTATGCACGGCAGCCACAAAAGCCGGACTGAAAAGCCCAAGCGAAATGTGAAAAGCGGCAACCAAAATGCAAGCAGAAACAAGCAAAAAACAGAAAAAAGTGGAAATGGAAATGAACAGAAAAGAAGCGTGTGGCCAGGGCAAACAAGAGACTCGACTTAACACATCTGGCCACATATTGAGCAAGGCAGCGCCACAGGGAGATAAAGAGACACTGATGGCGAATCCGGGCGGGCGGCGAGAAGCCAGCGACAGAGACATGAATGGCAATCGCATTCCGGACACGTCACCGTCACCAACATCGTAAATGCGGATGTGGATGTGGATGTGGATGTAGATGTAGATGTTGATGTGGATGAGGATGCGGGACACGAACACCGACACCGATTAATAAACTCGACTTGCCGGCATATAAAAATATCCATGCAAATTAATTAAATATTTACAGTTTACTAACATAAGCAGCCAGCAGCAGACTGCACAGAGATGAGATGAGAGTGCTTCATGGGGCAACTGCCAGTGACGCGCATGGCGAGCTTAGCCAAGTGGTAGGGTGGGTGTGCGGCGAGGAGGCGAGGGCTTGCCGCGTAAAGAGGAAATGCCAACATGCCACACGCTTGCCAAAGCAAAGCCAAAGCCAAAGGCAAAGTCAAGTTAGCTTTGCGCAGAATTGCAAAAATATGCAAAGGTAAGCGCCGGCAGCCAGCAAGCGTATGAAGCACTCAATGGCTGGTTGCTCGGCTGCACTCAGAGAAAAATATGCATACATAATGTATGCGGTGGATTTACAATGTACAAAATCATCACAATTATTTATTACACATTTGCACACTGTGTGTGTGTGTGTGTGTGGCTGTTGCTCCGGGCTTCTCTCTCGCAAGCTAGATTTATATGAATTCCGGGCCATTTCCGACGAATAAAAATACAATTCTTCAATTGCTTTTTGTATTTTTATATGGCAAAGATTCAGATATTCAGATACTTTTGAAAATGATTGGCAAATTTGAAGGCAACCATGCTTTTCTTAGTACTAGGTAACTTTTTTGCTGAGTGTGGCTGACTGCGCGGATAGCTGGTTGGTTAGTTGGGTGATTGGGTGGTTGGGCGGTTCACGTTGCTTTAGCTGCAGATGAGATTGGCCAGCAGTGGCTGTTTGTCTGATTGAAGTGCTAAAGAATATCCGAGCTGCGCCCCAACACCCACTGAAACAGAAACAGAGAAACAGAGACGGATTCGGAGACGGAGGGTTGACCAACTCCGGAGTCCAAGTTGATTTGCCAACTAAGCGCATAGTTGGCCCGGCAGGGAAATGAAATTAGTGTTAAGCTGGTTGGGCAGGTAGTCAAATGAAACTGACAAAACAAACAAAATACAAATAAAGTTTTATGTCTGTAATCAAATTGTTGCCATTCTGCTGACGTCCAACATAATAAATTTAAATCTATACAAAAGCACTGATTATGCGATGCCCAACGACGAGAAAATGTTGCCCCATAAAATGTAGCCACAAAATCCAAGTGTGAATCTGTCTGCTCAAAGTATACTAATCACATTCAGATAGTTTTTAATTGCAGTTAATTTTTCGCTTAATAACCGCAGCTGGCTAAATGTATTTGATATGTATTTGGCCAAAGCTAAAGCCCTCCATTATCATACTGTGAAGCTGTTGGACGAACACGAGTATCAACTTGAGAGTTGAGTTATTGCAAGTAGTTTGTGTTTAGTTTTCTTATTTAAATAGTGCAGGGTGAACTTAATGTTAAGTAAAAACAACTGAAAATACTTTCGACAATGGCATCCCAAACAAAAGACCTCCACTTTAGATTGCGCCACAATATATATTATCCATTTCTGGGAACCGCAACATTTCTGGCAAACAGTTTAGAAACTCTTTTTCCACCCGCTGACTGCCTGCAGGACTGGCTCCTTTTTTAGGATTTTGTTGAGCGCACACAGCTGATTCCTTGGGAGCTGAATTGCGTGGTGCATGGGTCTGATCGTCTATCGACTATTATCCACATTATTCACATGCTGTCTTCCTTCAGCACCTCACCGCCGAGGAGTGCACACGACTTTTGGCACCCCTTGGGGAGTAGCTAAATTGTTGCACTTGTGAATGCCGAAAAATAAATAAAAAGCGTAACGAAATGAAACCAAACTCGAAATGCCAAAGTAAAATACCAACTGCAAAACTACTGAAGAAGTATAACACAATGAATGGGCCTCCATTCTCATTCCCATTCCCGTTCCCATTCCCGTTCCCATTCCCGACCGAGCAGGAGGCGAGAGCCGAGAAAAGAGCCCTGCAGCTCCAACTTTTAATGGCAAGAGCAAAGAGACAAGCGTGTGCATGGAACACATGTCGTGGCTGCGGGCATTAGGGGCTGACTCCGCCCGGCTGCCCCAGTGGGGTGGTGTGGGTGGTTGGTGTGGGGCGTTGGGGTTTTCAAAGGGATGAAGGCGTGGCAAGAGACTTAAGTGCATGTTTCCTAACAATTTAGTGGCGTAAGTTGGAAAATTTGAATTGGCCGCAGCAGGCAGAGAAGCTAAAAGACGCAAAACTGCAGAAAAACAAGAACCACACAAAAAATGGAATGGAAACTAAAGAAAATGAGATAAACTGCAAGTGAGGCAAAAGAAAACTTAAAGAAACCCCGCAAGAAGTTGAAATGAAGATTTATTTATCTATTTGCTTATTTATCTTCAACCCAAGACATATGTATATATATATATATATATATATGAGAGAGAGAGAGAGAGAGAGAGAGAGGAGCGGAAGCATTGCCATTTTATGAGCTGCTTAAAAAGTTGCACAACTTGCAAGACTTGCCCACCGCACAGGACTCAGCAGCCAGGGACAAAGTGACCTGCTGCAGGCAAGAAAATAATATTAAGTAGCGTCAACTCAAATGCTCGCTAGGCGGACAGCCCCCGCCTGACGAGATCCCCAAGCCGTACTCCATACTACTGCGGGTTATTTAGTATATGTAGTTAGCACGAATTTTCTATGCTAACACCCACACACACACACACACACACACACACACACACAGATTCGTTCTGTGTGTGAGAGAGAACGAGTTATCCTGGCTTGCTTCCGTCTAAGCGCAAAAGTTTCTTTTTTCCTCTTGCCGTGGTCCTCTTGGCCTAAACTGGATACATCCTGTAAAAACTACTCCCAGCTAATGGGCAATTTAATTATACGGAAATCACACAAAATGCATCTAATTAGTTTGGTATTTTAATTGCCAGGACACTTGAGCCGATGCGGAGACGGCGCTGCACTTAATCCTCGACCCAGCTCAGGCCCTCTATCTTTCTCTCTATGTCATATATATATATACGTATGCAGTTGCTGCAGTTGTTTGCGACGAATATCGTTATCAATGGAGTTTACCTCGTAAATATTTCAATGCTGAGGTTTTCTCTCTCTTGGCAGAGTCCTTTGCAAGGCACTTGTGTTGTATAAAATTGTCAATTGTGGATTGCACCTCCTGCAAGTGCAGCTATGTTGTTCTCGTTGTAGTCGTTGTTATTGTTGTTCCCGTTGTTGTTGTTGTTATTGGTGCAACAGCAGCAAACGTTGACAATTGGCTCGCGAATTTACATTCGGTCTGCTGAGCCGCATCCTTTGCTTCGATAATTGGCCAGTATTTAAAGCGTAAATAAATACCAATAAATACTCTACAATATTGCAAAATACAAAACTAAATCTGAATAATGACTATTATATTATATTATATTAATAATAATGATACAATATAATAACATATAATAACTATAGATCAGTCAGAAGGCAGAAGATTAAATGTCTCTTAATATTAAGTGAGTTGTGCATATATACATATATACATATACCACGTATTTTATTCAAACATCTATTACTGTATCCATCTATATATACATAGATATTTTATTGACTGAAGACAAGTCCCGAGACTTGATCTGCAGCCAGAGAAATGTATATTTCAATTATGACCATAACTAAAAATATACCTTTTGGAAAATAAGAAATTACTTTAAACAAATGTATATTTAAGAACGAAGTTCGCTTAAATATTGCTAAAATGCTGATGCTGCTCCAATCAGCCCATAAATTGTAAACTTGGCTTTAAACACGAGAAATAGATTTAAAAAAAGAAAAACAAAGAGTGCAAAAGCAAAAAATGTATGCAATGTGTGGTATAATGGTGTATGTTATATGGCCAAGGCAGAAAGTGCTTCTGAGCAGAGCGGCCATCAAATTGTAAGACGACTTGACGGCAAATGGATAAAGTGAGGCAGACAACAGCGACAAAGCAGCGATGGGAGTTAAAACACTTTTCCGTTTGATGTGCGTTAAGTAAAAGGTGCTTTTAATATTTTAGCAACAGAAACACACACACACACAAACACACTGGAGGATGGAAGGATGTGTTCACCTGAATGTACTGATGCCCAGTCAGGGTTAGTTAAAAGTTAGGCATTCGGCACCCGACGTGCCAAAATTCACGCCACTTGAAGCGATTCTGCAGTAAGCAGCTAAAGAAGTAGCAGCAGCAGCAACAGCAGCAGCAGCAGCAGCAGCAGCAGCAGCAGCAGCAGGAGCAGCAGCAAGCGCATCAACATCAGGAACCAGCAACGCCTGACAAGAGAACCACCTGGCACCTGGCGCCTGGCGCCTGGCGCCCGGCGCCTGTCTCAGAGTTGCTGGTAGCTGATAGCTGCCACATGCCACCTGCCACCTGTCTGACGGACGTTTTAATCCTTTTTGTATTTCGCGTGCAGCGCAAAAAGCATCGTTAAATAAACATGAGGAATATGAATGTATGATTCCGCTTTTAAGCCAAACCAACACTTCTTTCAACCTCATCCTTAACATTAACGGTCATAAACTTTATGGCCTGAAACTACCTATATAACGAAACTTTCTGGCTTACACCGCTCCTGCCACTTATCATTGCCACCCTTGCCATCCCTTCCGTTCACTTTGCATTCCTCCCACTCAGTTCTTTACTGACTTTCTTTTTAATTTGGTTGAAGACTTTTATACACTTAAGTGCTCAGTGGCGTCGCTTCATTGGAGTGTATAAGATTCGGAAATGTGCTGGGAAAACTTTAGCTTGCCAATCAATTAAAATCGCAGAAGCACAATTTGGACTTGACCTATTTTTTGTTTTTTATTCAACTTTTTCATTTCGGCTCTTATTTTTTTGTATTTCTGTTTTTAATAAGCAAATGCGAAAGTCGTAAATAAATGGCGAAATTGATTTATACAGCCAACCCATTCCCATTACATTATTCAACATGCCGCCAAATGTGGCTCTCGTTGCTGCCCCAAAGAACAAATGGCACAGTCAAATCAGCATATTTCCACCATAACTCGTGGCTGGAGGTTTCCAATTTATGCAGCACGCAGCGTGGTTTTTAGTTGGTGCTCCGAACGGGGCACGTTACCTAAGACCCCAATAGACACACACACAAACACACACACACACACACACACACACACACACACACACAGAGAAAACTGTGCCGATCCCCAGCAAAGAAGAAAGAACAACAAAACAAACTGTTTGGTCCAACAAATCTTGCGACAATTCAATACTCTTTGGCGAATTCATTGACCATTTGTCAAACTAAACAATTGTGCTCGATATTTGTATACACAGCAGGCATGTGGTGAAATGTACATACATATCTTATAATGGAAAGTGTACATATTTCCACATTCTTGAATATACATATGTGAGAAAACAAAAACGAAACAAAAATGTTATTGGGCTATTCGTCTTGTAGTTAGCTTAAGTCAAGCTCTCTGCGCTTGCAGTGTATTAAAGAAATGGAAGAGAACAAATGTAATGATAGAGGGGCTGACCAGGAACTAAAATGACTCTTGCCCCCTCTTCCCCTGCCCCATTCCAATGCTGCCACAACACTTGGGCCCATCTTTGTCGCCCAAACTACTTTGTCTTTTGGCTGCGTTGGTTTTGCTTCCTTCCTTCTTTCACACACACACCCAACTTGAGTTTGATAAGTATAAATGTGTGTGTGTGTGTGTGTTGGCTTATTTATGGTCTATGACTTTGAAGCTGAAATTTGGGTGCTCTATCTGTATGTGTGTGTGAGTGTGTGTGTTCCACTCTGTGCCCATTGCTCAGTGCTCAGTGCTCAGCTCGCAGATCTCAGTACTGGGTGCTATATTAAATCGCAGGCCATAGTTTTTAATAAAACTGCCTGCGCTCCGACGAGAACTCGGTCTGTCTTGCTTATTTTCAGCTGCTCTGCTTCTTTTTTTCAGAGTGATGGAGCTGGAGGAGTGGGGGGCGTGTCGCCTAATTTATGTACTTGGGGGTAAGTTCGTAATAGTTTTTAACTTAAATGTGTAGAATGGGACAGACGGCAGGCGGCAGACCAAAATTTGGCGAATACCTTCGCCAGTTCTTCTGCACAATGGATTTTATGGTGGGGTTGAGAGGGGCGGGTGGGTGCGGTTTGTTAGGTTAGTGGAAAGTGGGTGGCCATGTCTGGCGTCGAGGCGGCGGCTACCGCGACGACGTCGACTGCTGTGTCCTGGACTGAGACTATTGTAGGCGCTACAATCTCAGCCATTTGCCAAGCATCGTCCTTGGTCCTGTGTGTGGTTCGTGTTGTAGAAGTTGTAACTGGAGCTCATCGCTGGCTGTGGCTGAGATGTCTTATTTTATCTGCTGCTGTCTCCATTTTAGCCTCCTTGGCTCGCTGGCCGATATTTTATTTTTATTTGAAAAAATCAATTTATGGCTTCTTTGGCAATAAACGATTTCTCTTTTAGTTGCCTTCTTCTTTTCTTTATGGCCGCATATCTTTGTAATATTTTCTATCATTGTCATCGCTTGAGTTTTGCAACCCACCACACCACATCCCATCCACTCCCCCAACCAAAACTCTAACGATTTCGCGCTACGCCTGAGCGACGTCATCGTCCCCGCCCACCAGCGCCCAATTTGACCAGCCACACGCCCATTATTCATTGTGCACCATGGGCCTGACTCGCATATCCACATCCATTTCAATGGGTGTGTGTGTGTGTGTGTGAGCATGTGTGCTAGAAATATGTCACTCCTCAATAATGCTGCTATAATAATGACAGCAGAGAATCCTCCCAAACACTCCGCTCGTTGCAACAAAAGAGTCGCAGCAGCAAGGCTGCAACTTCCCCCTACGATGAAAGATGCCAAAACGTGGCCTGCGGAGTTAACCCATTGTCCTGACCCATGCAGATTCAATGCAATAAACGTGCATATATGTATATATATATATATATATATATATATATATATATATGTATGTATATGTATAATGCTCGCATTGCATTCATCTTGGTCAACAGGGCGTACGATTGATGGGAAGCCAAGCCGAAATGCCTTTGATAGAACACAATTGATGCGTGCCAAAAAGGCGAAGAATGTGTGCATAACAATGATATTAACATTAATATTTAATGAATGTATTGAAAGTTCGCACTCAGCCTTAAATACTTCAGGTTGAACTGTTCATCCAATATAATAATTATATTCAATTGCATGCTGCAATCAAAAGTGTAAATAATTTTTAATATATTTCGCAGAAAATTCATCATCGAATAAAGTTGCCCAATTTTGGGTAATCAAAGTTTAAACTAAAATTGCGACTGAAAGCAGCAAATTAAATTAAAAGAAAATTACTTTAAATTCAAATTATAGTTTAGCTGAATAAAATAATATCTGTGGAGCTTAAATATATACTCAACATGTGAAAGTTACACCAAAATGCAATGCTGCCACAATTGGTACACCCTAACAGCCGCAGTGATTATGCTTTAACCTCTGGCTAAAATGACATAGCAAATTCAATAGGCAGTCATTCACGAAAATTCGAATACACAATGAAAATACCCATTCAGAAAAATGTTGGCTTTCCTTTAGCCATTTCAAAGTGAAAAGAAATTCGCATGTGCAATGTGCACAAAATACTTGATGCTGTTTCATGCAAGCGCAAATGTAAAGGAGCGGGCCTGTTCAGTGGAGTACGTGGTGGTGGGGGGTACAAAGGACTATGGTTGCTATGGGATATCCTTTGGGTTGTAGGCTCGTCTGGGTTGGGCTTGCAGGCAGCAGCCATCCATAAAGTTAAGTTTTTACCACTCACAATAAATAAAGCTGTTTTATTGTTGTATTTTCAGCAGAGATGCATGAATAAATTTTGTCTGCCCAAATAAAATACCAATACACACACACACACCACATGCAGAGCAACGCTTTTGACAAGTTTATAAATTATCGACTATTAAGCAAAAAAACATAAGTGAAGTGAAGAAATGAGAAATTTGCAACTGATTGTTAAATTCCATTGAAAGCCATTCGAGAGCCGTAATAATGACATTCCACGCTTTAAACGGTAAATATCCTATGTGCCCCGACTAACCCCAACAAAGAGCCACACAAAATACAAGTCGGATGAGCGCACAAATATCATATGTATAACCATAGATATGTATATATGTATGTATGTATATCATGTATGTTAACAAAAAGGCCAAACAGCCTACCGAAAAAACAAGTTATAATTCAACAGTTTACAGAGCTCGACCAGGAGATACCCTTTACCTATACAGAAGTCGCAAACTGCGCAGCTATTTATATATTTCAGTAAAATGGGAAAGGCTTACCGTAAATCGATTTTGTGCCATCGATTATTTTGCGATTGGTAAGCAGTATCTTGTGATTGTAATAGCTATCGGTAATCGATATTCAGGAAAGTTATGAATTATCAGTATACCCCTTTTATACATCTTCAATGTTGACTTCCTGCCCACAGAAGCCACACAACTAAAATACAATGAGTGGCAAAATCATCGGACTGTCAAAATTGCAGAGGCTCTTAATCCAGTTGTAATCCGAACAGTTTTGCGCTGCAGTGAACCCAGAGTTGCCACCCACAATTTCATCGAATCGGATCAATTTTATTGAATTTGATGTAAACCAAAAATGATTCTGTTCCCAATCGCTGATTTACAATGAGACTTGATATGTACATATGATACCAATATTTATTAGCCAAAATGTTAGACAGTTATGGACATTAAGCTCAGATCTTGTTCTTGGCATAACTATTCGATTGTCCGATTATTAGATTGCGGGTCATTGCTTGAGCAGTCTTTCATTTCCTAAAGATAGAATTGTCTATCATCATAGTCTCATATCGCATCCGGCTAATCACAAAACACAAATCATCATCAGACAATCTGCAATCTGAAATGAATTCAATTCCCATTTCAACACTTAAATTTTTACCACTTACATGAGCAAATAACAGATTTGATGATTTCCTTAGCATTTTGTTTTCTACCTCATCCGCGAGGAATCCCATGGAATATCCATGTCAAATCGAATTCATTGCTTAAATCGATGAAATACAAATTCACTCGACACAATACACAACACACAATACCATTGGGTATTCATTCGCCGTCGCATATGTCCATTCATCAATCAATCCAGCAATGCCAGCACCAAATTAGCAACAGCCAGTGCGAAATAACAATCCCTGCCCCATTGTTCGATGTGCCGCAGTTGCAATTGGGGAAAAAATAATTGGCAGCGCTATTGATGATTGTAAATAACAAACAAAAGGGCTAATGTTAGAAACAATGGCACACTCAATAATCGCATTAACTATGCAGCATGCCT